>CM070593.1:2123082-2623082 GCA_036346395.1 Hsuehochloa calcarea | reverse complement strand
CATAAAGTACTCAGCAAGTCGTAGAGAAATGTATGCACATAGTATTCATGACAGGCTTAAGCAAGGATGGTTTTATGGTTAATTTGCAGAAAGCAAGTTTAACAGTAAATACAATAATTAGATGGCAAAGCAGGATTGTAAAAGAATACTACATAGATAACCAAGTTCTTTTGAATCAAGCAAGTGAACATCCGTTCACTTCCCAACCATTCAACCAAGCGTTTCTATCGAACCAAACCACATTTTTGAAAATACTACCCCTTGCGCGAAATCACCAGGCATGTCCGTAACCGGGGACACGGCTATTCGAATAGATTTTGACACTCTGCAGAGGTTGTACAACTTTACCCACAAGACACGAATTCTCTAGTTTGTTTGGCATCCGTCGATACCACCGCCACTTCCTTTGGTGAGTAGTCTAGAGCACGTGACAAGGCTTTTACAAAGTTCCATTTTGCCTCGGTTACGCCGCTAAGGTTTCGCCATCACGACCCCTCTTGCGCCAATAAGCACCCACAATGTAACCGACTCAAAACTTTCCTAATTAATTGGCCAGGTCCGTCCCATACCGGACTTATGGTTGCACGAGGTGACCCAGATCAATGACTTGCAAAGTTAAGTCCTTAGTTGGCTGCTCAGACAAGTCTACCACAACCCAATGTGCATCACACACCCACTCTAGCTTCCTACCTCAAGCCCGAGCATAAATCATTTTTGTTCATTCCCGACCAAATGGCAATCCCTGCCATGACACAACATCTTTTAATAAAAGTGGCCTCACACCACTGTTCCATAGTTCCATTAGTCAAATTTCAACAATCATTGAACATGTGATCGAAAGTCTCGCGGGTAACTAAAGCATGTCTAAGCAATAATACGCTCCCAAGTTGGTATACAATTATGTCCAACTAGTATTAACCATCCTAAGGTGTTCAAGGATATATGTCATTCAAGGAGACATTTCATTTTTAATTTATCAAGGAGGTATAATGGCAATTTGGTAATTATCTACTCCCAAAACCATTTTTAATAAAACTAGCCATGCATGATAATTTAATACAATATACATTTGTAAAATGGGTTCAACATGGTCAAAGGCCTACGACTTGCCTTCGTTGACGAGGAGGGGTTCTTCGGTCGTCGGGTTGAAGAAATCTTCCGAAACGCCGGAATCTACACGTGTGAGAATAGCAACAATAAATAAAACAGCACCAAATAAACTCCAAAAATTACAAAACCAGTACCAAATGAAAGAGGGTGAATTTATATGAATTTAGAAATTTGGATCACCCAAATCGGAGTTCGGATGTGAAAGTTATAGCCAAAAGAAGTTTCAAAATCACATAAAATGATAGAATTGGATTTTTCGGATTTTCGAAATTAATTTTCAAGCAAAAATCGGACTTTGACGTCGGCGCTTGCGCAGCGTGCGATGCTCGCTACGTGGCAGCCTTGCTGGCAAAACACCGACGCGGCGCCGACGTGGCGCCACGTGGTGGCCACGTGGGCTCGCCCACCTGGTCGAGAGAGAGAGAGAGAGAGAGAGAGAGGCGGGCGCTTGGCGGCGCGCGCCGGAGCTGGAAGACGGTGGCGGTGCAACGGGAACGGCGGCGACGCCGGAGACGGCGGCGCGGAGGCGGCGGAGGCGGGAAGAAGACGGAGGAGCGACGGGCGAGGAGCAAAGAGAGAGAGAGGAGAAGAGAGAAGAGAACGCGGAGAGCGAACGGCGGCTTTATAGCCGAAGCCACAGGCGGCGCGAGATGAGCGCGGGCGTGGCGACGCGAGGAGGCGGATGGGGCGGCACGCAGCGGACGCGCGAGGCGCGGCGGCGGCGAGGGAGCGCGCGATTCGCGGCGCGGATTCGGCGGCGGCGAGATTCGCGGCGCGCGGAGACGATGGCGGAGCCGTCCGATTCGTCAGACGGTGGGGAGCGCGAGGCGCGGTGAACAGGCCGTCCGATTTCGATCGGACGGTGGGGAAGTCCAACGGGCGCGGGCGAACGGATGCGAAGCGGGCGCCGTCCGATTTCGATCGGACGGTGGGAAGAGGAAAGAAGCGCGGCGAGAGAGCCGTCCGATTCGTCGGACGGTTGAGAAGACGGAGGCGCGGAGGAAGATGAATCGAGCCCGTCCGATTGCGATCGGACGGTGGGGAGCGGAAGAGGCGCGGTGCGCGGATGCGGCGGATCTCGATCAACGGCCAAGAGCAAGGCGACGCGGCGAAGGCGAAACGCACACGATGAGATCCAACGGCCGAGGCGAGCGCATGACGGAAGCCGGCGAGCGGAGCGGGTCGCGGAATGGGCCGAGGCGGAAGCGATGGTAGGGCCGGCTAGGGTTTCGGCCCACGCACGAAAAAGAGATTTTAAATACATTTTGCTTTTAGATATTCAAACAATTCAAAAGCAATTTAGAAAATAGCAAATAGACTCCAAAATTCTAGAAAAATTCTCGAAATTCCTTGAATTATTCTAGACATAATAAAATACTTTTAACTTTAAATTTTCTTTTTCTTTTGCAATTAAATTAATTTTTAATTTCGGAAAAGGAAAAACCCTTTAAAATCAATAAATCCAAGAAAATTCTTAAAATAATAATTTTGATTTTAAATTCCAGAAAACTCAATTAAACCAACTTTAATTTAATTGAAGTGTGATTAACTGATATTAAACTGCAATTGAATTTTAAAATTTCAAAATTAAGCTTTGGGCAAATAGAAACAATGGTTCTCTTTTTTTTAAAATTTTCAAAAACTCCGAAAAACGGGACGCTACAAACCTACCCCTCTTAAAGGGAATCTCGACCCCGAGATTCTGGCTGACTAGAGAATAGGTGGGGAAACTCAGCCTTCAAGTCATCTTCTCGTTCCCAAGTGGCTTCTTCTTCGGTGTGGTTGCTCCACTGGACCTTGCAGAAGCGGATGGTCTTGCTTCTTGTCACTCGCTCTGCTACTTCCAAGATCTTGATGGGATGCTCCTTGTAGGTGAGGTCTTCTTGCAGGGCAATTGCTTCCATTGGCATCTGCTCTTCGGGCACACGCAAACACTTCTTCAACTGCGACACGTGGAAGACATTATGCACATCTGACAGCTGAGGCGGGAGCTCCAACTGGTAAGCGACTTCTCCTCTTCGGGCTAGAACTGGGAAAGGTCCGATGTACCTTGGTGCAAGCTTTCCACTTACTCAAACAGCGCATCCCTTTGAGAGCGACACCTTGAGTACACATGATCACCAGTGCAAAAGCTAGATCTCGGCGACGGTTATCGCATAACTCTTCTGCACTGGTGTCTGGCTTTTGACCTTTCTCGATTGATCGAACTTGCTCTTGGCTTTTTCCAAAATATCTGCCCAAACACTTGTCTTTCGCCTACTTCATTCCAATACAAGGGTGTTCGCATTTTCTTCCATAAAGAGCTTCAAATGGAGACATCTGAGGCTTGACTGTAATCGTTGTTATAAGAAAACTCGCATAAGGTAGCATTTGATCCCAATCGTTGCGATTTGCTAAGGCACAAGCCCTTAACATATCTTCTAGGATTTGATTTACTCTTTACATGCCCATCCGTGCTGGGATGATAAGTCATCTTGAAATTTAGATTAGTACCCAAAACAACGGTGCAACTTCGCCAAAATCTTGAGGTGAATCGGATCCTCGATCGACACGATCTTCTTGGCACTCCATCTTTGGCACACTATCTTTGCCATGTACAATTACGCGATCTATCACGAGTAAGTAGTCTTGGCGGGAGAAAGTGAGCAACTTTGGTTAGGCGATCCACAATTACCGGATAGAATCATATCCTGCCCTTGTCCTTGGCAAACCAAGTAATAAAATCCATGCCAATTTCTTCCCACTTCCATTCGGGCACTCTCAAGGGTTGCAGAGTCCAGTAGAGTCTTTGATGCTCGGCTTTTACTCACGCGAGACATCACACCGAGCTACAAACTCGGCAATCTCACGCTTCATGCTAGGCCACCAATACATTTCTTTAAGGTCTTGGTACATCTTTGTGCTTCGGGGTGAATGGAGTACAAAGTTTCATGGGCTTCCTTGAGTATCACCGCTAAGCTCTTTCTGATCTGGAACACAGATTCGCTTGTCAAACCAAATGGTGCCTTGCTCATCTTCTGAAAATCTCAGGGCTTTACCTTTCTTCATGTTGCTCTTAATTTCCTTAATATTGGCATCTTCAACTTGAGCTTCCTTGATCGATTCCAAAGTGGGTTGAACTTCTAGGCGACTAGATAACCTTCTTCAACCAACTCTAACTTGAGCTTCAGGAACTCTTCATGAAGGGCTGGCTGATTTTCCTTGATCGTCAGGGTATTGCAGTAGACTTTTCTGCTCAAGGCATCTGCCACAACATTAGCTTTGCCTGGGTGGTAATGGATTACAATATCATAATCCTTGATTAACTCTAACCACCTTCTTTGCCTCATATTAAGATCGGCTGAGTGAAAATGTACTTCAAGCTCTTATGGTCCGTAGACTTCGCAATGATTACCAATAAGGTAATGGCGCCATATCTTTAAAGCATGCACTACTATGCCTAACTCCAAGTCATGAGTGGGGTAATTCACTTCATGAGGCCTCAATTGACGGAAGCATAGGCTACTACCTTCCTTTCTTGCATCGAGGACACAACCAAGTCCTTGTCGGGATGCATCACAGAAAATCTCAAAATCCTTAGGACATCCGCAAAATCAACACCGAGTCGTTGTCGGCGCTTCTTCAACTCTTGAAAACTTTGCTCACAATCATTGTCCAAGCAAATTTCTTTTCTTTCTTCAACAAATGAGTGAGGGTCTTGCTATCTTGGAGAATCCTTCAATGAATCGGCGATAGTATCCCGCCATTCCAAGAAAACTTCGACTGAGGCACTTGACTTGGGTGACTCCCAATTAAGCACATCCTTAACCTTGTTGGGTTAACAGATACTCCTTCTGCGGACATGACATGTCCCAAGAAAGTAACTTCTTTCATCCAAAACTCACACTTCTTGAATTTAGCATAGAGTTGATGATCTCTAAGCTTATTCAGGACCAAGCGGAGGTGCTCTTCATGCTCTTCTTCACTCTTGGAATACACCAAAATATCGTCAATGAAGACAATGACGAACTTATCCAAATACTCCATGAATACTTTATTCATCAAATTCATAAAGTAAGCAGGGCATTGGTCAATCCAAATGACATGACCGTGAACTCATCTGATCCATCCGGGTTGAGAAAGTCGTCTTGGGAATATCTTCGGGCGAATCTTCAACTGGTGGTATCGACCTCAAGTCTATTTTGGAGAACACACCGGCTCCTTTCAACTGGTCAAACAAATCATCGATCCCGGCGGAGGGTACTTGTTCTTGATGGTGACCTCATTGAGGGCTCTGTAATCCACACACATCCGTTGGGTACCATCCTTCTTTGCAACAAAGATCACTTTGGGCTCCCCACGGTGAAGAACTTGGCCGGACAAAACCTTTCTCTTGCATTTCTTCAATTTGCTTCTTGACTCAACCAAATCATTGACAGGCAATCAGAGGGTCTCTTGAAGATAGGTGCAGTTCTGGAACAAGATTGATGACAAACTCAAGTCTCGATGCAGTGGCATTCCGGGTAGATCATCGGAAAGACATCCAAAACTCTCGACTCTGGCACTTCTTCCAAGGACACAACACCGCACTGCGGACTAAAGATCCAAATAGCTTCTGCGGGAGGCTTCAAACTTTACCTTGGTTCCATCCGGACGACTGCAGTGATGCTTCTACCACCACAATCCAAGAGGGCTTGGTGATTGGCAAGCCAATCCATTCCCAAAATCACATCAAGAGACTTGGTGTCTATGATGATGAGATTAGCAAGGAATTCTACCCTTCTATGGTCACTTTAACCTTAGGAAACCTTGGTTCGTACTCAATTCGAGCGGAGATGAACCAACAAAACACTTTTAAGAGGCAAAACTTCCAACTGGTGCCTTTCAAAGAAAACTCAGAAACAAGCGAATGCGAAGCTCGAAATCAAACAAAGCAAAGGCAGTCTTTGAATTGACAAGGAACTTACCCGGCCACGACGTCCGGTCATCTCAGGGCTTCCTCCACGAGTGGTGTGGTTCACACGACCTCTTCCAAAAGGATGAGGAGACTTGGTGTGCGGTGGAGTTTGAGGGGCTCCTCGGCGACTCTGGAGCGGGGGTCTGGTCGGAGTGGCTCCCATGTTGAAACGAGCAGAGAAGGGCCTTGCCTCTGCAGGCGTCTTGGCGAAGTGCCCGGTGATGGCACTTAGCGGTGTGATCCCGTGCGCAGGTTGCCATTCCTTGGCTGCTGGTTCTTTGCCGGAGCCGCTGAAGCCGCGGTTTCTTGGGCTAGCAGGGCGAGTGTGCTCTGTGGGCTCAATGTGACAGTGGAGCAACACGGCAGAGGCGGCACATTCATTCGACTTTCGGGAGTGAGGCCGATGGGCAGCTGTCTTGCATCATCTTTCTCTTGCGGGATTCTTCAAGTTCACGGCGGATTCCTCGATGAGCATGGCCTTGTTCACCAAGTCTTTGGAAATCGCATAATCATTCCCAATGACTTGCACCTTCAAACCGGGGTTGAGTCCTCTCTTGAAGCGCTTGGCGGGCATCATCTGTGGCAATGTCCTCAGGGGCATAGCGGGATAGCCGAGTGAATCATTAAGATATTCACTCACTAACGTGTTGCCTTCTTTGCACTCACGGAACTCATTCTTCTTCATTCCCACCTTTCCATCGTGGATATGGGAGTGGCGGAAAGCTCCCAAAACTCGGCCCAAGTGATACTCTCGGTTTCCATGGCGGCACAATAGTTCTCCCACCATTCTGCGCAATGTACCTTCAAGCCGGTGAGTGGCATCTGTAACCTTCTCGCGATCATCACAACGGGTGATAGCGAGCTTCTTTCCATGGGCGTAACCGGTCATCTGCGTCCAATGGCTCGGAGGAGCTAGAGAAAGTGGGCGGATGGGTCCTTAGAAACTCTGCCCGGCTGGGTGAGGAAACACCGGGGTGGAAGCGGCGTGGGCGTGGCGGTTGCTTGATCGATACGATTCATCATTGCGGCGAGGCGTTGCGGTGCAGTTCTGGCGATTCATCATCGAGTCATATTCGCATCAAAGAGCTCATCACCGCGTCTGGCTGCCATGAACCGACTCAAACCGGATGCCTTTGGCGGCTCGGGAAGGCGGGGCATCGGCGCTTGAGTCTCATCACGGCTGGAGTTGCGGTGCGAACCATCTGCGACAAAGCTTCACAGGTTTAATAGACGAGAAGAAGAAAGCAATTTAGATGCGAGGGAAAGCACGGAGACGAGCGAGGAACAAGGGAGATAGATGGATCAACCTAATGCGGACAAAGTTGGTTTTACCCAACGAACGGATAGCCGGAAAGCTATCAAGAAGCAAACCAATGGGACACTTAAGCACAAAAGCACTATTACGCAGACTAAACGACTCTAAAACTAGGGAGGCAGCTACCAATCTAATCTTTATGGAGGGTCAACTGGGAACAGACTGCGGATCTTGAACTTCCAAAACTTCCATTACTAGATCTTGAATGGCTCGATCCTAGGGATAATCCAGAGATGAGGGAGTCAATTTAAATTTGAAAACCAAGTTCCAGAAAAGATAAGATAAAAGAACTCAAGAATGATATAAGAGGGTAAGATGAGAAGAAAAGAATAGAATAAGATAAGAAAGAATAGAATAAGATGAGAGAAGAATTTCTAGTCAAGTTAATTGGTTGATTTGATTTAGAAAATATCTTTTGAATTTTTTTGACTAAGACGACCAATCTAACTGTGGTTACGTCCTACAGTCGATATGGCTCTGATACCATCTCTTGTCGGACCCCGGGGATTCACACAACCCCGAGACCCTCTGTGCATACCAAGCTAGTCCCATGATCAGTAGCTAGCTCGCACAGTTGCAACAATGATGTAATCATAACCATTCAACAACGAACTAAAGAAGCAGACAAAGTAATATTAATTAAAACAGCAAAGACCTTATGGTCAAGGTTCTTACAAAAGTCGCCTCACAGGGCTTAGCAACAACAGAGTATCTGGCAGCGGAAATCTCAAAAACACGTGGAGCCCAATCGACATGCCCACAGGCAATCGAGTGGAGGACGCGACCTAGTTCGCAAAGTCTTCAAAGTAGCCTTCTTCATAGTACTCAACATTTCTGGTTCTTCTGTGGGGTGATCAACAAAGGGCATAAAGCGGTGAGTACATAAAGTACTCGACAAGTCGTGAGAAATGTATGCACATAGTATTCATGACAGGCTTAAGCAAGGATGGTTTTATGGTTAATTTGCAGAAAGCAAGTTTAACAGTAAATACAATAATTAGATGGCAAAGCAGGATTGTAAAAGAATACTACATAGATAACCAAGTTCTTTTGAATCAAACAGTGAACATCCCGTTCACTTCCCAACCATTCAACCAAGCGTTTCTATCGAACCAAACCATATTTTTGAAAATACTACCCCTTGCGCGAAATCACTGGGCATGTCCGTAACAGGGACACGGCTATTCGAATAGATTTTGACACTCTGCAGAGGTTGTACGACTTTACCCACAAGACACGAATTCTCTAGTTTGTTTGGCATCCGTCGATACCACCGCTCACTTCCTTTGGTGAGTAGTCTAGAGCACGTGACAAGGCTTTTACAAAGTTCCATTTTGCCTCGGTTACGCGCTAAGGTTTCGCCATCACGACCCCTCTTGCGCCAATAAATAGCCACAACAGTAACCGACTCAAAACTTTCCTAATTAATTGGCGAGTCCGTCCCATACCGGACTTATGGTTGCACGAGGTGACCGGATCAATGACTTGCAAAGTTAAGTCCTTAGTTGGTCGCTCGGACAAGTCTACCACAACCCAATGTGCATCACACACCCACTCTAGCTTCCTACCTCAAGCCCGAGCATAAATCATTTTGTTCATTCCGACCAAATGGCAATCCTCGCCATGACACAACATCTTTAATAAAGTGGCCTCACACCACTGCTCCATAGTTCCATTAGTCAAATTTCAACAATCATTGAACATGTGATCGAAAGTCTCATGTAACTAAAGCATGTCTAAGCAATAATACGCTCCCAAGTTGGTATACAATTATGTCCAACTAGTATTAACCATCCTAAGGTGTTCAAGGATATATGTCATTCAAGGAGACATTTCATTTTTAATTTATCAAGGAGGTATAATGGCAATTTGGTAATTATCTACTCCCAAAACCATTTTTAATAAAACTAGCCATGCATGATAATTTAATACAATATACATTTGTAAAATGGGTTCAACATGGTCAAAGGCCTACGACTTGCCTTCGTTGACGAGGAGAGGTTCTTCGGTCGTCGGGTTGAAGAAATCTTCCGAAACGCCGGAATCTACACGTGCGAGAATAGCAACAATAAATAAAACAGCACCAAATAAACTCCAAAAATTACAAAACCAGTACCAAATCAAAGAGGGTGAATTTATATGAATTTAGAAATTTGGATCACCCAAATCGGAGTTCGGATGTGAAAGTTATAGCCAAAAGAAGTTTCAAAATCACATAAAATGATAGAATTGGATTTTTCGGATTTTCGAAATTAATTTTCAACTGAAAAATCGGACTTTGACGTCAGCGCTTGCGCAAGCGTACACGTGCGCGCTACGTGGCAGCCACGCGGGCAAAACACGACGCTGGCGCCGACGTGGCGCCACGTGGGTAACCACGTGGGCTCGCCCTGGTCGAGAGAGAGAGAGAGAGAGAGAGAAGAGCGCGGCGGGCGCGGCCGGAGTGGGAAGACGGTGGTGGTGCAACGGGAACAGCGGCGACGCGGGAGACGGCGAGCGGAGGCGGCCGGAGGCGGGAAGAAGACGGAGGAGCGACAGGCGAGGAGCAATGAGAGAGAGGAGGAGAGAGAAGAGAACGCGGAGACGAACGGCGGCTTTATAAGCGAGGCCACGCAAGCGCGCGGATGGGCGCGGCGTGGCGGACGCGAGGAGGCGGGATGGGACGGCACGGCAGCGACGCGGCGAGGCGCCGGCGAGGCGACGGACGACGCGGATTCGCGGCGGCGGATTCGCGGCGAGCGCTTGAGACGATGGCGAGCCGTCCGATTCGTCGGACGGTGGGAGCGAGGAGGCGCGGTGAAACGAGCCGTCCGATTCGATCGGACGGTGGGGAAGTCAACGGCGCGGCGAACGGATGCGAAGGGCGCCGTCCGATTCGTCGGACGGTGGGAAGAGGAAAGGCGCGCGGCGAGAGAGCCGTCCGATTTCGACGGACGGTTGAGAAGACGGAGGCGCGGAGGAAGATGAATCGGCGCCGTCCGATTGCGATCGGACGGTGGGGGAGCGGAAGAGGCGCGAGTGCGCGGATGCGGCCGGATCTCGATCCAACGGCCAAGAGCAAGGGCGACGCGGCGGCGAGAGCCACACGATGAGATCCAACGGCCGAGGCGAGCGCGCAGGCGCGAGCGGGCAGCGGAGCGGGCAGCGGCATGGAATGGGCGGGAGAGAAGAAATGGTGGGCGGCTAGGGTTTATTACCACGCATTTAAAAGAGATTTTAAATACATTTTTGCTTTTAGATATTCAAACAATTCAAAAAGCAATTTAGAAAATAGCAAATAGACTCCAAAAATTCTAGAAAAATTCTCAGAAATTCCTTGAATTATTCTAGACATAATAAAAATACTTTTAACTTTAAATTTTCTTTTTCTTTTGCAATTAAATTAATTTTTAATTTCGGGAAAAAGGAAAAACCCTTTTTAAAATCCAATAAATCCAAGAAAATTCTTAAAATAATAATTTTGATTTTAAATTCCAGAAAACTCAATTAAACCAACTTTAATTTAATTGAAGTGTGATTAACTCATATTAAACTGCAATTGAATTTTAAAATTTCAAAATTAAGCTTTGGGCAAATAGAAACAAATGGTTCTCTTTTTTTTAAAATTTTCAAAAACTCCGAAAAACGGGACGCTACAGGCTCCCCTTCTTGCATTTGAGTCGTCCTCGACTCAAGCTCATCCTCTTCCCCCAAGTATGGCTTCAAATCTGCAATGCTAAATGTGGGAGTAACCCCAAAATTTGCAGGCAATTCAAGCTTGTATGCATTATCATTAATCTTTTCTAACACTTTGAAAGGACCATCAGCTCTAGGCATGAATTTTGACTTTCTCAATTCAGGGAACCTATCTTTTCTCAAGTGCAACCAAACAAGATTTCGTGGTTCAAAAGTTAGATGTTTTCTCCCCTGACTACCAGCAAGTTTATATTTAGCATTCATATGCTCTATATTCTCCATGCTTGTCTCGTGTATCTTTAAAATTAGTTCAGCACGTTGTTTAGCATCAAAGTTCAATTTCTCCGAAGGTGGGAGAAGCATTAAATCAATAGGAGCACGAGGCATAAAACCATAAACAACCTCAAATGGGCACATCTTGGTAGTAGAATGCATGGAACGATTATAAGAAAACTCAATATGAGGCAAGCATTCCTCCCACATGTTTAAATTATTTTTCAACACAGCCCTAAGCATTGTAGATAAAGTTCTATTCACGACTTCGGTTTGTCCATCAGTTTGGGGATGACAAGTAGTAGAAAATAACAACTTAGTCCCCAATTTAGCCCATAAAGTTCGCTAAAAGTGGCTAAGAAATTTAGCATCACGATCTGAAACAATAGTATTAGGCACACCATGTAAGCGAACAACTTCACGAAAGAATAAATCAGCAATATGGGCAGCATCATTGCTCTTATGACATGGTATAAAATGAGTCATCTTAGAAAATCGATCAACAACCACGAATATAATATCCCTCCCCTTCTGTGTTCTAGGCAATCCTAAAACAAAGTCCATCGAAATATCTTCCCACGGAACGCTAGGAACAGGTAGAGGCATGTACAAACCATGAGAATTAAGTTGTGACTTAGCTCTTTGACATGTAGTGCAGCGAGCAACGTAGCACTCGACGTCCCGTCTCATCTTTGGCCAAAATAAATGATCAGTAAGTATATTCTCTGTTTTCTTCACGCCAAAGTGTCCCATCAGCCCGCCTCCATGCGCTTTCTGTAACAACAACAAACGAACGGAGCTAGCTGGAATGCATAGTTTTTTTAGCTCTAAACACAACCCGTCATTAATGACAAATTTGTTCCATATTTTACCTTCTTTACAATTCAACAATACATCTGTAAAATCAGCATCATGCACATATTGCTCTTTAATAGTCTCTAATCCAAAAAATTTGAAGTTAAGTTGTGAAAGCATGGTATACCTCCTAGACAAAGCATCAGCAATAACATTCTCCTTTCCCTTCTTGTGTTTTATGACATAAGGAAAAGACTCAATAAATTCTACCCACTTTGCATGTCTACGATTAACTTTACTTTGACTTCGAATATGCTTTAAACATTCTTGATCAGAATGTAAAATAAATTCTTTGGGCCATAAGTAATGTTGCCAAGTTTTTAAAGTTCGAAATAGTGCATATAACTCCTTATCATAAGTAGAATAGCTCAAACTAGGCCCACTCAATTTCTCACTGAAATATGTTATAGGTTTACCTTCTTGTAACAACACACTACCTAAACCAATTCCACTGGCATCATATTCTAGTTCAAAAGTCTTATTAAAATCAGGGAGTTGAAGTAGGGGTGCATGTGTTAACTTAACTTTCAGCGTGGTGAATGCGTTCTCTTGTGCGACGCTCCAAACAAATGGCACGCCCTTCTTGGTGAGCTCATTCAATGGTGCAGCGATCATGCTGAAATCCTTCACAAAGCGGCGATAAAATCCAGCAAGTCCTAAAAAGCTTCGCACCTGTGTGACCATGTTAGGAGTAGGCCAACTCTGTATTGCTTCAACATTGGCTTGATCAACCTCAATTCCCTATGGAGTAACAACATAGCCAAGAAACGCGACTCGATCGGTGCAAAAGGTGCACTTCTCAAGGTTACCAAATAAACATGCATCCTGTAAAGCATTAAAAACAGCACGTAAATGATCAAGATGTTGTTCTAATGATTTTCTATATATCAATATATCATCAAAATAAACCACTACAGATCTACCAATGAAAGCACGCAAGACTTTGTTCATTAGTCGCATGAAGGTGCTAGGTACATTCGTTAAACCAAAAGGCATTACTAAACACTCATATATGCCGAACTTAGTTTTAAATGTTGTTTTCCATTCATCACCTAATTTCATGCGAATTTGATGATATCCACTACGCAAATCAACCTTAGAGAAGACAATAGAGCCACTCAATTCATCAAGCATATCATCTAACCTAGGAATAGGATGACATAACCTAATGGTGATATTATGGATTGCTCTACAATCCACACACATGCGCCATGATCCATCTTTCTTATGCACTAAAATGACCGGAACTGCACAAGGACTAAGAGATTCGCGCACATACCCTTTATCAAGCAATTATTGAACTTGGCGCTGAATTTCTTTAGTTTCTTCCAGATTGGTCCTGTATGGTGTGCGGTTGGGCAATGATGCGCTGGGAATTAAACCAATTTGATGCTCAATCCCTCGAAGCGGTGGCAACCCCGGCGGTATGCCCTTCGAAAAGACGTATTTGTACTCCTGCAAAATGTTAGTGACTGCAAGAGGCAAAGAAGAAGGCATATCCTCAAATGAAAACAAAGTTTCTTTGCAAACTAAAGTATAGCAAATAGAATTATTAGCATCCAATTCAGTCATATCAGATTTGGTAGCAAGAAAACTAGCACCTTTCAATTTAATTTCTTTATTCTTCACATGAGCATATTTAGGTTCTTTCTTCTTATGTTGCTCAAACTCTTTTGGTACAATATGATTTTCGCTCTTAGCATTCTCCTGATTCTTCTCTCTACTAGCTCTAGCAAGTTCATCTTTAACAATTTGTTCAGGAGTCATAGGATGTATCACAATTTTCTTACCTTTAAACATGAGAGAGTATTGATTATTCCTACCATGATGCACACAATTAATAACAATGAACAAGCTTGCATAGGAACAGCAACGCAATCAACATAATCATGGTACGAACCTATAGAAAAGTTTACTCTCACCCTTCGTGTTACCTTCAACTTGCCGTTGTTGTTGAACCATTGAATATGGTATGGGTGGGGATGAGGGTTGGTTGGCAAAGCAAGCTTCTCCACCATATTCACACGTGCCAAATTGTTGCAACTTCCACCATCAATAATTATGTGAATCGAGCGTTCCTTGACAACGCCCTTGATTTGGAACAAATTATGGCGATGATGTTGCTCGGTACGAGAAACTTGAGCACTTAGTACGCGTTGTACTATAATACTCAAATACTTGTCGGCATCTTCAGCGCCAACATGTTCCTCCTCATGATCAGATTCATCATCATGTCCTGCGGAGTCAGTTGCAAGCATACCATATGTTTCATCATCTAAATTACTAGCAAAGGAATACCGACCATCATCACGTATAATCAGTACGCGCTTGTTTGGACAGTCTCGCATCATGTGTCCATAGCCTTTGCAACGATGGCATTGAACATCCTTTGCTCATCCTGTCGAAGCAACCGAAGAAGAGGTTTTTGCCGAAGCTGGTGGTGCTGATTTGGCTGCTTCAGAGACTCGTGGTGCTGAATTTGAAGTAGCGAGATGCTGCTTGTTGTTGGAGGGTGGCAGTGGAGGTGCACTGGTGGCCGCAGCAGTAGAGGTGCGTGGCGTCTATGAGTTTGTACGACCTGCAGAAAAGTTAGAACGTGTCCTCGTCTGGCGTCCCTGCAATTCACATTCAGCTTTGCAAGCAAGATGAAACAATCTAGTAATGGAGTTGTACTCTTTATAATCAATGATGTTGTAACACCCCAGCCCAACACTGAGCCTAGAATGCCACCACACTACACTTTAAACTAATAATTATCGACACACTATAGAAATTACAGCAAAGAAGCAATGATTATCATATCAATGGATCACAAACGAACATGTATAATTATGGATCAAGCGACAATAAATAAGCAATGGGAAATTATAACCAGGCAAATAATCCAAAGCAGCAACAACCAAAGAATCCAAATTAATAAAGCAAATAGTCTAGTCCAAATGATATCCTAAACTTTATTCCATAACTAACATGTCCAAGTGTAAACCCATATTGAGTGAAAAGATTATCATGGCGAATGATCATGTGATGTCCATGTGCTCTACTCGCTCTCAATTACGGCATCCTCGAAGATCACCTAAAAACAACGATGAGAGCAAGGGTGAGTCCACGACTCAAAGAAACACATTGATATACAACGATAATAATAAATCAACAGCATTCAATAACTTCATTATCATCACATGCACTTCTATTCACATTCTCATTTATCAATCTCAAATACCAATGCAACTCTAATCTATATGTCCACATGCACTTCTTTTCACAGTATCGGTATAGCGTGAGTGAATGCTCGCGACAACATTCACTCTCAAGCCCGTTCCTCCAAAAGGATCGGGGACCTCCTCCACTCCCGTGGAGTTGTGATCAATCATGATCACCTTCTCTTATGCAAAGATGCTTATGAATGCAAACATGCAAACTCCATCATAAACATCATATCCAACTTTCCATCATGCTCATCAACAAAGATATAAACATACCAATTCATTGTTTGCAATTAAACCAAATAAAAGCACAACAATAATGGTAATAGAAGATAAAGAAAACAGTGATCGATCATTGATCGCTGTCTACCATGCACTTGCCTTTACTAGCAGCGACGCACGATTTGATTAGAAGACGGCAACAAGCACGACGCTTCTCCTACATTAAATTCACACATCTCAATACAAGCTACAACATCATAAGAATTGCAATCAATATACAACGCCCCTACACGTCCCCAAATAAACCACGTTACGCCGGTATCGAAAAGCTACCCATTGCTGACCGGTTACTAAAAAGAGCGTAACTTTTGACTCAAAAGTCCGATCACCACAAACCACCCCATTCTGGATTCTTTATAACATTATCCACATTTTCCTAGATTACGAAGACTTCCAATTAAATCATCTAACCCTCCGTATTTAACCCGGAAAGTCGGTCTGTCCGCTTCGGAACAGCAGTCTTACTAAATTCATAACTCCTGTTTTACTCAACCAAAATTCGCGTTCTCCGTTTCTACAGAATCATTGGACAATTATCTACAACATTCATGTAGATCAAAAAACTCTAATTAAGCTAAATACTATTTTTAACCTGCAGTCTACCAAAACAATATTGAAAGACGACAACCGTAAAACAGCGGTCTTCCAAAATCATAACTCTAATTATACTCGTCCGATTGACGTGATAAAATATGCTAAAGAAAGCTATCGACATTATCTACAATTAACTAGAAAATGAGATTTCCAAAATTCGCTCTTAAGGTATCCGAATAAATCGTTCCACAGAGCAGCATAATAAATAGATCTATTAATCGGCACTTTGACTAAAAACTATAGAACCTTCTCTAATTACAACACCAATTCGGCTACCACTAATCATTAACATGCTGGCATCTCCAAACGTTAATCTCAAAGTTTTGCTAACCAAGGCATTAATTGAATCTAAAGAAATCGATTACCTAACCCAGGTTCAAGTCGGAGGACGTTCGCCACGAAATCGGCGATGTCGCGACCTCCACGTGCGAAGAATCGCCGATCGGCGCTTCCCGGAAACCACGCGGCAGTAGTACTCGGCATCACGCGCATGCGGTAGCAAAGATTCGGCCTGAGCGCGCTGCGGCGGCGACACCAGAAAGAAAAAAGCGTAGCGGCCAGCGGTCGGCTTCTCGTTGTAAGAAGAACGCGGCCAATAAGAAAGCGGCGAAATCTCGGTATTGATCTGACGCCAGCGGCCGGTTGGCGTCCGCAGCGCATGCAACCGAAAGCGAGGCAGCATACAGCAAGACAAACAAAACAAAGAAGCCGCGCGAGGAAGAATCGGCGCGAAGAAATCCAAAGACAACCAAAGAATACGCACGCGGAAAAGAAAAAAAAGCAGCGAAGTACGCGGCGGCTTGGAAAAATAGAGAAAGCAAGGCAAAGGGCTAGGGTTTCTAGAGAACCCCAAAATCTATTTATATAGCTCATATAAAATTCCGAAAATAATCTATTTTCCACCAATTCTTTTTATTCAATTACACCTGGGCCCTTAAGAGGTTGATAATTAATTAATTATTACTACTATTTAATTAATTACTCTCCGACCCTTAAGACGCGATTATTAATATTAATATTATTTTCAGGGTATTACATTCTACCCCCCTTAACAGAATTCGACCCCGAATTCTACATCGCCGTTCTACTCAAAGAAAAACTGCACAGCTGAAATTAAACAACGAAATAACACATACCCGACGTGAACAACTCCGGATATTGCTCGCGCATGCGAGACTCTAACTCCCAAGTCGCTTCTCTCTCGGACTGATGCGTCCACAGCACCTTGACGTATACCAACGTCTTGTGCCTCAGCACTCATCTCGTCAATTTTCTTGCATATCAATCGGCGAAGTCGAAGGTACGGTCTTACTTGGTGGTCAACGGCTCTAAGAAAACCTTGTAATCCAGATCTCTCAAATACTACCTTGACATCGGGTTATACAAAATATTGTGTGCCCTGCGCATGGACACGAGACGGTCCTAACGATACACTTTCTTCCAAAAATCTCCACAACTTCCAGAAACAAACTAATGTAACTTGGGCCAAACTTCGTTTTGGTACCAAACCACACAATCTGTACATAACACACTGAACTCCCATCTGCCTCCCAATCAACCACTTCACATTTGCAAGGAGTACCTCCTTTAACCAGAACGCACAACCAAACTAGTTTCAAACAAACTCTTTTATAAATAGAACCCAGCGAAAACAAAGGATTCTCATCGCAATCACGCGTTACCAACTCCCATCGAATAGTCAAATCCAAAATCAAAGATTCATCACAAAAACCTTTCCATTTTCCAAATAGGCATTTGCAAATAAACACCACGTAAGCCAAAAGAAAAACATTCAATGCCAAAATCAATCACTTTTTTCCTCCCTTAATTAGAAAGAATCACATGCCAACGTAAAGCCAACTCAAATTGTAAATGACCTCATCATACACACTACTCAAACAAGAATCAAGAGGGCATTTCACTACAGGAATTTTTTTTCTCAATTTTTCTTTTAGGAATAAACTCTCTCTCAAATCATAGGATTTCAAATCATCACACTAACTCATTCCTCTTAGCTGGTAATCTCAAAGCGATGTTCAACTTTGAGAGCAACAACACGCCCATTTAGAGAGACTCTACTAACCCATAAAAGATACTATAGTCCCTCCTCTACCAAAGAAACTATTTTGACAAATGATTCCCAACACCTCAAATAAAATCTACACCCACAATCACATCACCTCAATCTTTTAGGGATAATCAACTTGAAATTCTCCACACACACACACTGATTTAAAACCAAAGGATTCTATCAATGATCATCATACTATTTGGAATCCACTTTTGTTCTACTACTTCTACACATGATCATTGGGCAACCAAGGTTCTAGCATAAAACACATGCTCAATTTCAACAGCCAGGACTCCTAAAGTGACTTCTGGTATACTTGATAGAAATCCGCATATTCGCTGTCTAGAATTCCCACAATCCAAACAACATCCTCATTCATTAATATCAACCATCATCACTAATCAATTGGTCGCCCAAAGCGATTTACTTTACTAATCTTGGACCCTCAATAAACCACACCATTCCATTTCACCTACATAACCTTGCAAAGTATACCATCACAATATCCCAACTATTCGATAAATCCAATACTCCACCATCATGAACAAATATTCTTGGATCACTATTCACTATAGGTTCTACTAATTGTAACAATATAATCAGTTTTGTCCCAACGACCATAATTACTTTTAGATCCAATTCTCTATGAGATTTATATCATGAAATGAATTCATCCTCTAATGTTCCTCAATTAACTTGCAATCCAGGGTCTCACAACATCATATACTTGACCACTATTAACCAGTTCCCAATATACACTCTTTAAGGTTTTGTAAAACAAATCGACTATTCCTTTCTCAAAAGAAGAGACAACTAAAAAGATTTTTTTTTTTAAGACCAAATCACTTAAGAACCAATAAGGCTTTCCGACTCGTTACTTGCTCAAACCAATTTCATCTACCAAATAAATCATGAACTCCAAAAATTCATGAATTCAAAACTCCAAACCTTTCATTTAAACGATATTACGAAAGACGATCAAATTACATTCTTTCTAAAAGAACCATCACCACACGAAGCCACAATCCCTTACAGACAATCTTACTAACATTAAGAATAATACACTCTTCACATGATTCAATATCGTCAACTCTTCCATTAATAAGCCCCGAAAAGTTCACCAAATTGTTCCGTACTACTTTACCATCACATCTTCAAAATGAGATTATACCAAAACCATACAACCTCCCTACAACAACTACTTTATATTAGAAGGGATCCACTACCCAAATTAAAAGGTTTTATCAAAACCCTTTCATCACGGATCTGCTATTATCTGACTATTCCACAATTGTCTAGGTATAAACCACCTATTAAATCACACCAGCTCAACTCTTAGTGATGTTCAACACCAAACTTTAACACTCAGCAATTGCACTCTAACCATTGTTGTTATCAACTAGCTTTCTTATGATGTCTAGCTGCTACCTATTTTCATTTGCGAATCACTTGAATATTTACCAACACATATTCAGTTGTTCCTCCTCACATTTAGTTTTCAACAAAATCACCCTAAAACTTCAAAAGTCAAAATCTTCTCTCGATCAAAAGTCTCAACAACACTATAATCAAATTCATCGTGTCATTCTATAAAGAAGAACTATCCAGAACTCCTCCTGTAAATTCTAGATCCACTGGTATTCAATCCCTTCAACCTTTTGTACACAATTCCAATAATTAACCATACTAAGGTATATGTAAAGCTATCACCCAAATATGATCACCAAGTGTCTACAGTAAAGATAACACCACAAATAATATCTATTAAGGCAATAACCTAGCATCTCCTCAAGTTTCCCTTTACACACAATTAAATTAATCCATTGGTACCAAATCCAATAAATTCAACAAACTAATCAATTTTAATGTCCAAGCCAGTTCATCAACGTTCCATACTTCTTAATAACTCTTATGACTCCAATTAGGTATGGACATACTCTTAGTCACTACTCAACTCGTAATTACTCTATGACAATAATTTGGGTTAAGACCAATCATGCATCACGCTACAGATCCGACCTGATACTCATACCTTATCAATGAACTTCTATGTTTACCACCTCTAGCTTAAACATAACAAGTCAACACAAAAGGATTTTAACTCTTTTCAGAAAAAGAATAGGCATTAAACTTCAGCACTCGAAATAATCCAAAAGAAATACATAAAGCCAAAGTTTTCACATGTTAAAGAACTTGCAATAGGAAACTTTCAGTATCCAGAATACCAAGTGAATAAATAAGTCATATCTTCCAATAGGAAGGGCGGAACTCCCACGAAAAGATCAATCTTGCTGTTAACCGATGTTCACACAAAGCAACAATAGATCAACAGTCATGAGAACAAGTAATGGCTTTATGGAACCAAAGGAGACCAATGAAATATCACCCGCTGTATTGTAAACACTATCTCAAGGAAAATTCATCAACCGCAACTATAACCAGAATTGCCCAAAATTCAAGCTCAAGGAAGAGAACAACTTTTATAAAGAAACTCACACACAATACCTATAACTCACGTAATCAAAGTAGCTACCTCTCTATTCCCATACCACGAATGGTGGTGTAACTCGTAAAACCGGGGCCACAACCACGATCTCAAGCGCCTCGGGAGGGCCCCACGTAACCACGCCATGCGCCCCGACCTCCACGACCGTGGCCACCACGACCACGTCATCTATCCCTCGACATAGCTATCAATCACAATCAACATTATATAATAAGTTCAAAGGTCAAAATAAACTCATCCATCAATGAACAGCATAACGGAAGCGTAAAAACTATATTCGTACCTCTCTCTAACCTACTGTGCACTAGTGTGTCAAATTTTAGGTTAGTTAACCATTAGCAAATTTTAGTTGATTTACTAAACTAAAACAATTTTTAACAATTTTAGTTTGCCTAAGTTGTTAATCTATTCACCACGGACCTAAAGCAGCTCGATACCAATCTGTAACACCCGGCCCAACACTGAGCCTAGAATGCCACCACACTACACTTTAAACTAATAATTATCGACACACTATAGAAATTACAGCAAAGAAGCAATGATTATCATATCAATGGATCACAAACGAACATGTATAATTATGGATCAAGCGACAATAAATAAGCAATGGGAAATTATAACCAGGCAAATAATCCAAAGCAGCAACAACCAAAGAATCCAAATTAATAAAGCAAATAGTCTAGTCCAAATGATATCCTAAACTTTATTCCATAACTAACATGTCCAAGTGTAAACCCATATTGAGTGAAAAGATTATCATGGCGAATGATCATGTGATGTCCATGTGCTCTACTCGCTCTCAATTACGGCATCCTCGAAGATCACCTAAAAACAACAGTAGAGCAAGGGTGAGTCCACGACTCAGCAAACACATTGATATACAACGATAATAATAAATCAACAGCATTCAATAACTTCATTATCATCACATGCACTTCTATTCACATTCTCATTTATCAATCTCAAATACCAATGCAACTCTAATCTATATGTCCACATGCACTTCTTTTCGCGTATACCGGTATAGCGTGAGTGAATGCTCGCGACAACATTCACTCTCAAGCCCGTTCCTCCAAAAGGATCGGGGACCTCCTCCACTCCCGTGGAGTTGTGATCAATCATGATCACCTTCTCTTATGCAAAGATGCTTATGAATGCAAACATGCAAACTCCATCATAAACATCATATCCAACTTTCCATCATGCTCATCAACAAAGATATAAACATACCAATTCATTGTTTGCAATTAAACCAAATAAAAGCACAACAATAATGGTAATAGAAGATAAAGAAAACAGTGATCGATCATTGATCGCTGTCTACCATGCACTTGCCTTTACTAGCAGCGACGCACGATTTGATTAGAAGACGGCAACAAGCACGACGCTTCTCCTACATTAAATTCACACATCTCAATACAAGCTACAACATCATAAGAATTGCAATCAATATACAACGCCCTACGTCCCCAAATAAACCACGTTACGCGGTATCGAAAAGCTACCCATTGCTGACCGGTTACTAAAAAGCGTAACTTTTGACTCAAAAGTCCGATCACCACAAACCACCCCATTCTGGATTCTTTATAACATTATCCACATTTTCCTAGATTACGAAGACTTCCAATTAAATCATCTAACCCTCCGTATTTAACCCGGAAAGTCGGTCTGTCCGCTTCGGAACAGCAGTCTTACTAAATTCATAACTCTGTTTTACTCAACCAAAATTCGCGTTCTCCGTTTCTACAGAATCATTGGACAATTATCTACAACATTCATGTAGATCAAAAACTCTAATTAAGCTAAATACTATTTTTAACCTGCAGTCTACCAAAACAGCGAAAGACGACAACCGTAAAACACAGCGGTCTTCCGAAAATCATAACTCTAATTATACTCGTCCGATTGGCGTGATAAAATATGCTAAAGAAAGCTATCGACATTATCTACAATTAACTAGAAAATGAGATTTCCAAAATTCGCTCTTAAGGTATCCGAATAAATCGTTCCACAGAGCGGATAATAAATAGATCTATTAATCGGCACTTTGACTAAAAACTATAGAACCTTCTCTAATTACAACACCAATTCGGCTACCACTAATCATTAACATGCTGCATCTCCAAACGTTAATCTCAAAGTTTTGCTAACCAAGGCATTAATTGAATCTAAAGAAATCGATTACCTAACCGAGTTCAAGTCGAGAGGGCGTTCGCCCCTGAAATCAGCGATGAGTCGCGCCTCCACGTGCGTGAATCGCGATCGGCGCTTCCGAAACCACGCTGCGGTAGTACTCGGCATCACGCATGCGTAGCAAAGCGATTCGGCGCAGCGCCTCGCAAAGGCGGCGACGGAAAAAAAGAAAAACGTAGCGGCGGTCACGGCTTCAAATAGCAAGAAGAACGCAGCCAGCGCAGCGCGAAATCTCGGTACGCAGCGCCAACAAGACAAGCAGTTTCGGCGTCCGCACGCATGCAACCGGCAATGAGGCGGCAGCATGCACAGCAGACAAAGCAACAAAGCAGCATGCCAGAGGAAGAATCGGCGACGAAATCCAGAAGAACCAAAGAAGGCCGCCGCCGCGGAAGAAAAAAAAAAGCAATGGCAAGGCAGCATGGCTTGGAAAAATAGAGAAAGCAAGGCAAAGGGCTAGGGTTTCTAGAGAACCCCAAAATCTATTTATATAGCTCATATAAAATTCCGAAAATAATCTATTTTCCACCAATTCTTTTTATTCAATTACACCTGGGCCCTTAAGAGGTTGATAATTAATTAATTATTACTACTATTTAATTAATTACTCTCCGACCCTTAAGACGCGATTATTAATATTAATATTATTTTCAGGGTATTACAGATGTCTTGAATTTCTCTATTCAACCCTCCCAAAAACCTAGCCATTAATGCCTCCTCATTCTCATCTAAACCACAACGCAACATACCAATTTGCAATCCTTGATAGTAGTCTTTCACAGACTTTGTACCTTGTTGTAAGCGTTGTAGTTTATTTTACAAATCACGAGCATAATATGAGGGAACAAATCGATGCCGCAAAAGCAATTTTAAAGCCTCCCAAGTGTTTGGTATGTTAATGGGATGTTGACGGCAATGTTCTCTCCACCAAACAAAAGCAAAGTCGGTAAATTCACTAGTAGCAGCCCTAACTCGTCTATTCTCAGGAAATTTATGGTAAGTAAATTTTTGATAAACAGCTAGTTCCCAATTAAGATATCCATCAGGATCATATTTACCATTAAAAGAGGGCATAGTGAATTTAAACTTAGCAAAAGAATCTTCGAGGTCACGTACCTCACGTCGGAGGGGGCCTCGTCGCATACCTTGTCGATTAAAATGCAACTGTCGATGAACTCGATCGTTGTTGTTGTTACCCATGTCATTGGCCTTAGTATCAGTTACGTAGTTAAATTCATCTTGTCCCTCTACCACTGGGGCAGCAGGGGGAATAGTAGTGGATGCTTGGGCAATTTCGTCAAGGCGCGCCAAAATAACTGCCAAAGAAGTGTTAGTGACGCCTTGCGCTCTCTCCATCGCGACGAGCGTGGCGTTTGTCTCAATCTGGGTGCTCTCAAGTTGAGCAAGTCGCTCATTCGTGACCCTAACATCTTCCTCAAGATCCTCCGTGCGAAGTGTTGTATGATGCCCTTCGTACAAGGAGTATGAGATGTATCCTCATCCGAAAGCTCCGCATAACCTGCTATTGTTAGCAAAACACAAGAATATGTCCCTAACAATCACTAGGATGTGGTGATTCAAAAGTCGCTCACACTCAAGCCTTCTATCAAATTCTTACCAAGCAACAGGGGCGATCAGCAACCAGCGGTGTCGACGTATCTCCGAAGATTGGATGGAGCGATTGCCAGGTGAAGTGCAGTCTGTACGGTTGTAGAAAAGGTGTAGCTGGGAAGGCTCAAGTATGGAAGCAATGGAATAGCAACAATCAATTCAGCAAATGCAAGTTGAATAAATGTTCAAAATACTAGTCAAAATTATTGATCCTTGCCTAGACCGGGGAATAGCTAAACCAACAATGGAAACAAGTAGTGGAATACAAATAAAGCAGCAAAGGAAAAAGGTGCCAACAGCCCTAGAAGAGAGGATTTTTTTTGCTCCTCTTTTTTTTACTCTTTTTTTTTGCGAATGAGCACCTGGCTCAAATCTCTTCCAAATCCTCTTTCGGGCCTAGCGAGGTATATGGGTCACAAACTTTTTGCGGGATGCAGGGGTATAAAGGTAATGTTTCCTTCTAAACTTTGATTTTTGATCGCGTTGCCGAAGTCAATGTTTCCTTCTAGCAGCACGAAACAACCACTTCTTTTCTCTTTTTTTTGTTTTGTTTTGTTTTTATCTATCCGACATAGGCAACGGATTGAACTTTCCTATTCTGATTGCTCCTCTCCGAAACCCAAATCACCACTAGGGCTTCCTCCTCTCCTTACCAAAGTGTGGTGGCGGTTGGAGCCAAGGTGGCTGCGTCGGTTGGCACGGCAAGGAAAGAATTTAGCGGTATGGTGTTCGGAAGGCCGCTACAGCAAGGGTAGCGGCGGCTTGGTGGTTGCCGCGGCAAGCACTGAGGTGGTCGCGACAGTGTGCGGCAGGATGTGCTGAAGGCCGCGGTAGGGCGAGTTGATTGCCGCAGTAGGGCGAGTTGATTGCCGCGCCAAGGTATGAACTAAACACCAAACCGAGCTAAGACCAGCAACGTGACACGATGATACAACACAAAATCAACAATGCAATTACTGAAAAGAAAGATGCAATGGTGCAACGGGCTTAGACAGAAAGGCGATCTGAGAGACCATGTGAGAGGTCCTCCACTCTGAGTGATGAGTATTTGACAAGTGTGTTGATTAGATTGAGAGTTGAGGTTTTCGGTTTGGATTGTTTAAAAATTTGAGTCGGAAATCGGAACTACCGTGTATGGGCGGAAGTTCGATTAATCGAACTACGGTGTTGAAAATAGGATCTTCCGATTTATCCGGGTTTTGCTCTCGGTGAAGAAATCGGAACTTCCGCATATGGGGTAGCGGAGTGTCCGATATCTTGTATTGAGATTCCTCTGAGGCGAAAATCGGAATAGAATTTTTGGAAGTGCGGATGTTCGAAGATCGGAAGTTCCGCATGGTAAGCACGGAACTTCCGATAATTCGACAAGTCGCGGATGTTAGCAATCGGAACTTCATTTGTAGTAAATCTTGAACTTCCGATTGTGTCGAAGCTGTGCGAGAGAAGGTTAAATTGTGATTTTGATTTTGTATGAGTTTGAGTCTTATACAAATATTGATGCTATGTTATTGTGCAATGCTATGTGATGTGTTTTTATGCATGTTGATTGCGGGGCATCAAGATGGAGTCGTGGCGAGACACGTGGACGGACTAAGCGCCGGGGCGTTGAGGTCGAAGCGGTCGGGATGTGTCGAAGGCGGCGTGAATCTTGAAGCGGTTGCGAGTCGTGCGCGACAAGGTGTCGGAGGCTTCGGAAAGGTGCGCAAAGGGCGAAAGGGTCTTTTCGCAAAGCGGCAAAAGTGGAGGCAGTTCCGTTCGGGTGTAGCGGGCTTAATGGGTTGGAGGCCCATTAGCCAAGGCTATAAATAGGGGAGAACCCTGGGGTTAGGGTTAGACCTTTTGTGAGAAAATTAGGGTTAGCTCTAAAAAGGATTTGTTTTGCTTTTTGAGAGCTTGTTGAGAGGGAGAGTATGATCTGAAATCTTATGTAATCATTCCTCTATGTTTCCATCTGTAAACATTTGATATCTATCAATGAAACTCTGAGTTTTGATTACTTGTTTATATCCTCTTCCTTCTCTCTGTTCATGTTGAATAGCTAGGGTTTTGATGTATCTCTTGATTCGTCTTATGAAATAGCTTGAATCTTCATATCTAGAATCGTTTTGATATTGCTAATCTATTATCAAAGTTTCATAAGCTGAGAATCTGAGAATCGTGCATATTGTGAGTTTTGGTCTTTCTTGCCCCTTTCTCAAGAAATCCGTTTTTGGCTCGATTTTTGAATCTTTGTTTGCGATTCTTCTCCATGAGGTCAAGATGTTGTTTAGGATGATATCTGTGAAACTTGACGAGAGAAGAGCATTCAAGATTTAGCACTTTGGATTTTGGGAAAAACCCGAGCGTCTTGTTCTTGGTCGGGACAATGGAACTTCCGATTGTCAAAGCGAATTCTCGGAGCGGAACTTCATTGAACCGGAACTTCGGTCGCGGAACTACCGCCGAGTAGAATCGAACTTCCGATTTCTGAGCGATCTGAAGTTTACTGTTTCGTTCTCTGTTTTTGCTTCACTCTTCTTGAGTTATCCAGAGGACTTTGTAGGTCTTATTTAATTATAGCAAAGGGGAGCTCCTAATTTTTAAAGCACCATTCACCCCCTCTGTTGCCATTTCGGTCCTTCACGATCTAATCCAATAGATTTTTTTGGCTTTTTCTGGACTTTCGGAAATAAGCAACCTAACTACAAAAACAGTAAATTCTCACCGAGCAACCTTTAGCTCTGATACCACTTGATAAATGCGGGTGCCCGATCTTTCGATGAGATTGATAACTATCGATTTGGTGGAGGTGACACGCGCGATCCGACTACAACCGTACGACCACGCTTGCGCCTTAACAATCGTTGAACCAACTCCGAGATGTTATTAACCTTGCTGGAAGCGCGATCAACCTGAACACGAAGTTCAATTCTTGCGAACAATCAAAGAACTAGCAAGAATACGATGTAGGCAATCTGATATTGCAAATAAAATTATAGTGTATTGAAAACAAAGGTGGGATCCCGAAGGCTGTCTTGACAAGTGGTCGTTCGACACAACTGAAGAATAGAAAGTTTGCACAATGGCTAAATCTAAACTCAACGAAATCCAAGTTCAAGCGAAGGAGACGGTGGCTCCTGTATATGGAGATGGCCAGGGGTGGTGGCCAGCAAGGTGGATGCACGACCTAGGGTTACAAGGCCCGTGGACCCAAGTGGAGGTGGCGCAGCACCTTTCGACTCGAACTCAGAAACATATGCGGACTCTTTTGATAATTGTGGCCGGCTCGGATGGAATTTGATGATGAGGTTGGATCCGTTGGAAAGTAGACTCGATAAGCTTTCCATTAAGTCCAGCAACGCCCCAAACGGAGTTCATATAAAGAAGTTACGACCGTTTAAAGTTGGTACCGACGCCGCAGTCCGAATCCGACTCCAAAACAAACCCAACTCGGACTCTTGGTTGTCTTGGATCCAAAGTGACGTGGTGATCTCTATTATGCCTTCCATGCATGTCCATGACTCCACATGCCTCTCCTTGGCCCTTTCCGATGTTCCTAAGCACAATTAAATTACTCGCATTAGGTAGCGGTCTATTCTTAGTAATATACAAACATAGGAACAAGCTCACCTGGTAATTAAGTTGGCGAGCACGAGCTCGGGTAAGAGGTCCTTGTACTGGTTGTGGATGAGTTGTGTGTGTAGGCACGGTTGTATTCATGGTAGGGATGTCCTCATCAGCTTCTTTTTATTACTTCTGTCCTCTCCTGCACGCACATGCACAAACACACATCACAAACAATTGAGGACTAATAAAGTCTGAACGCAATAGAGCAACAATAATATAAAATACAATACTCGATATTAGACTGGAAGCTTGAATTATGCATCTGTACATGACATAATGCAAGTCTGTTAGTGACTTAGTGCTTAATTAAAGATGCCAACTAGCTATTTTCAATCAGCTACACCTAAGAATTGTGCCTAATAATGCAAGTTTTGCTTTGACTTCAAATATCAAAATCTTCAAATTTCAAACCCCTTCTCCCCCCCCACCTCTCTTCACTCTCTCTATCGGGTGCCCACTCCTTTGGGCTAGGCTCTTAAATGGGCCTTACTTTTAAATCAATGTTGCTCTTCCATGTGGAGTTCGGCTAATGAATTGACCTGAACGCTGTTATGATTGAAGCTTATGAATTATAACAGTTTTAGTGGAACTGATTTATGTGGATGCCAACAGCAGTGGAGTAAAAAATCCAGATCAATTAGGAAAGACAGTCTCTTGAAAATTTAAATACACTTGTTAATTTGGCTTTCATTCTTCCAATCCAATCAGTTAAGTACGCATTCTCCCCCGTTCTTCTCTCCTCTGGCGTCAGCACGCCATCCGCGCCGCCTGCGCCAAGGCGTGACGTCAGCGCCGCCCCGGCTACCCCTCCCCCGCATTGCTACCAAAGCTAGCTACTAAGTAATGCAAGAAATAGGTTTACCTAGGAGGTGGCTTTGGATGGCGGGGATGTACCTTGGGAGGTGGCTTCGGGGGAGTGATGAGGGCATCCCTACAACACCTTCTTCTCCTCCACCTAATGCTCATGATATACGCCTCGAGTTGCCGACAGGACCAATAACAAGAGCGCGTGCTAAGAAACTACAATCTCAGGTGAACTTGCTCCTTAATGAATATGTCATTGATTTTAATGAGAATTTTATACTACCTAAAAATATAATTTTACTTGTGCTCAGGTTTGAAGAGTCGGTGATGGGTGGAGATCAAGGATATGCGGCCGTCATCTAAGGAAGCACAAGTCCGCGGCATGAACAGCGATCAGCTGATGAATAGTGTCCATGTGAACAGTGCCCACGCTACAGTACGAGGGCGTGCTACAGTGTTGGGCTGTGTGAACATTAATCTGCTACAGTAATGGTCCACGTGAACAGTAATATACTACAATACCACTATGAACAGTAGCGCACGTGAATAGTCCATATGGAAAATTTAGTGCTGAATAGTTTTTAGACCGGGACTATATATTGAGGGGTAGACCCCCATTGTAAAAGAGACCACGTTTATGCATAAGAATAGAACACAAGTTATTACTTGTTTTTTCATAACAAAGTTCACACGAGGACTTCTGAGAGAGAATTAGGCTATCAATTGTTTGTTCTGCTTTTAAGATCAAGTTTGCTTTTCCGCTGGGAATTGAGGGCTTGGCGATCTCCACTCGTGGTCTAGTGGCGATCATCCAGGTGCGTGTTTGCGAATATCCATAGAGCTGCAAGTCTGCGCACTAACGCGTGGTGTACAGCTGAGCGTTATTCCTCATCAAGCGCTATTTATCCATGGTTCTACTCGAGAAGATCGGGCCACCACGTATCATCGTGGTATCAGATCCCAGGCCACTCGGTAAAATCTCTTTTTCCCTACATTTTAGTATATTATTTTTCTGTTCTATACACCGAAAAAGCCAAAAAAAAATATATCATCTTTCGCCATAGTTTAATTCAGCATTTTTAGTGCGTTTTGTTAGGTCTTAATCCACTCATTCATAGTGTTTAGTTGCTGGTCTTGTTCCGTTCGCGTCTCTTTTTGTTTTCCATTACACAAATTTTTGTGTTCGTACGTGATTCCTACTTTGTGTAACTAAACATTACTTATATCTAGTGGATTGCACGTTGTTTTATTCATGAACCCTTCGATCCGTTTGCGAACCTATCGTACCTACTGAGGCTAGTTTGTTGTTGTGCTCGAGGGACTGCTCTTAGGATTTTGAGACGCCAAGTTTTCGCGTCTGGTACTGTTCGCATAACTTGCTGTTAGTAGTTGGCCGTGAAAGAAACGAACAAAAAAGGGGCTGATTGATTAGCGTTGGCCGTGAGTGAAAAATAAAGAGAGCAAAAGAAAAGGAGAAAAAAAAGAGAAATAGAAAAAACAACATAAGGCAAACTTTTCAGGTATAGTTTTCAATCCTTTTATTGGAGCCAGTTTATATACTTGTATCCGCTGCTGTTCGCGTACCATAGTTTTGAGCAATCTTGTGCCCTCATATACAACTTTTGAGCACTAGCTAGCGTCTCTCCTTGAACTGTTGCAATACGAGCGTTCACCTCCATACAGAATTGTTCGTGTTATCGCTCATTCCTTTGATTGCAATGGTCCTATTATCCTTGTGCGTGTGTTGCTGTCTACTCCTCAATTTATCGATCAGCAATTAGGCATTGTGAGTCTCGTTTGGATTGCTACCTAGCTCGACAATCTTTAAATTCTGAATTTGTTAGGTTGTTTTCCTCACCTAGTTCCACCAAAAACATCTGTGTCATGTATTGACTATCGTTCTTGATATTCGCTCGCACAATCCTGGTTGGTCGTTCGCTGCTATGAACGTAAGTTTTTGTGCTCTTAATTTACTTCGGAACAGTACAACTTGCTTTGTTTCAGAACAGTAGTTGAGAGATTCCCACTTATTTTCCACATATATTGTCACTTGGTATTTTTGCTTCTGTAAACATGTTAGGAAGCGAGTAGGACAAGGATCTGGACGACAACCTTACTGATCCGGTCACCAAGATGCACAACCATACACTTCGTGCCACGCTCCGGGAAGAGTTCCGGGCTGAGGTTGACCAGGTGCGCGGCGACCTTGGGCGTGTCCATACCAACTTGGACGGCTTGGGGACAGATTTCCAGAAGCTATCCGTGACTGTCGACGATAACCATAAGGTACTGCTCGACGCTATTGCCAAGCTCACCACTTCGATGCAGCTAGGTACACGTGGCGAGGCGGGAAGTTTACACCTCCCGTATGAGCCGCGCGACGAGACGGATGCGGAGGCTGCCGCTAGACAGCAGCGCGAGGATGATCCACGCCTATGACAACTCGATGAACAGGAGCATGTTCGCGAGGCGGCACCACAGCATCGTGCTATTGCCGAGGTCATGGCATGTCCCCCCGTACAAGGGCGTGGTCGTGGCAACGGCACAGGAGTAGGCGATGCCAACAATGGCATCCACGATGGCGCCTATGGAGGCGCGCATGTTGGCACCTATAGGGGTGCCTACTATGATGCCCACGGAGGAGGTCGTGGCAACCGCCACACTGACGATGACAGCGACGAATCCGTGTTCGACGACTATTTACCACACCGTCAACATAATCAATATGCACGCAATCGTCGGCGCGATGAGGACACCGATGATCTGGTTGCAAAGCCCAAGTTCACGATGCCATCCTTTGATGGTACAACAGAGGTAGAGGTTTATCTTGCAAGGGAGCAGAAAGTTGATAAGTTGTTCCGCATAAACCGCTATTCTAATCAGCGCAAGTTGGATCTTGCAGTTGCGGCTTTGGACGGATATGCTGCTACATGGTGGGAGCGTTGTGTGCAACAGCGTATGGAGCGACACGAGCCACGTGTTGTTACATGGGATGAGCTGAAGCGACAGATGTGCGCGCGTTTTGTACCTACACATTACGAGCGCTCGCTGCATGAGAAGCTGATTGGGTTGCGACAGGGGTTGAAATCAGTTGATAAGTATTATAAAGAGATGGAGCAGATTATCATACATGCTGATGTGCGTGAGAATAAGGAACAAGCGATGGCTCGTTTTCTTGTCGGGATGAATTATGCTATTCGGCGGATCGTAATCATCATCAATACAACAACATGGTTGAGTTGATGCATCAAGCATGTGAGGCTGAGAAGTAGGTAATTGAAGATGCCAAGTATGCTGCACGTCAACGTTATTCAGCGAGCACAGCACCTCTGTACAACACGGGACAGCCAGGCAAGCCCGCTCCATCAGGGGGCACTTCTGCGACGCGCAGTTCGGCACAGAGGAAGACAGATAGTACGCCACCACCCACGCGCCGACCACCGGCACCAGCTGCTAGTGCAGCATCCTCGATGGGTTCTACAGGCCGTTCACATGATTTGACATGCTACAAGTGCAAGGGAGTTGGCCATTTTCAGAAAGATTGCCCAAATAATAAAGTTATGATACTTACTGAAGATGGGTATATTTCAACTAGTGATGAGGAGGATACTACTCCGTTTGCTGATTTTGCAGATGATCCTACAGAGGATGAGAGATTGGACTGTTGACTGGGGTCGCCAAATGGACAACATATGCTAGTGTGCACACCTCGTGTACTTAGTCTGTCACAAAGCCAGTCTTCTGTACAACGGTACAATTTATTTCAATCATGGGCGACAGTTGGTGGTAAAGTGTGCAAAGTTATAGTTGATGGAGGAAGTTGTCATAATCTGGCCAGCAAGGAGATGTGCACAAAATTGGGCTTAAAATATTTACCACATCCTCATCCTTATCATGTGCAATGGTTGAGCGATGTGGGCGAGGTAAAAGTCAGTCATATGGTGCAGGTGCACTTCAAGATTGGCAAATATGAGGATATCATTGTGTGCGATGTGGTGCCCATGTCAGCTTGTCACTTGCTGTTGGGGCGCCCATGGCAATTTGATCACCATGTTTATCATGATGGGCATACAAACTACTACAAGTTTAAGTGGAGCGGCAAAGATGTGATTTTGTATCCACTTACACCGACAGAGATAGTCAATGCTGATAAGAAGAAAGTTGAGGTGAAAATTGAGAGTACACCAAATAGCGAGATTCCACCTTCGGTGAGTGAGAGCCACAAGCCAAAATTGAGCGGTAAAAAGAAAATTGAGGGAGAGAAAGTCTTAGTAATGTTAGCCACCAAATCAGAGATGAGAGCCTTTTTTTAGAATCCTAATTTGGTACACTTTGTACTCCTGTACAAAGATGTTTTGCTTTCTACTGACGACTTAACGTCTCTTCCTAGTGGTGTCTCTCATGTTTTACAAGAATTCAGCGACTTTTTTCCAGAGGAGGTGCCCGCTGGTTTACCACCAATCCGCAGGATAAAATATCAAATTGATTTGATTCCGGGAGCGATGCTACCAAACCGACCACCATACCGCACCAACCTCGAGGAAACAAAGGAAATTCAGAAACAAATACAAGAGCTTCTCGACAAAGGGTACGTACGCGAAAGCTTAAGGCCTTGTGTTGTTCCTGTTATTTTAGTTCCTAAGAAAGATTGTACTTGGCGCATGTGCATAGATTGTAGAGCGATTAATAATATCACTATTCGATATCGTCGTCCTATACCTCGCTTAGATGATATGTTAGACGAATTGAGTGGTGCTGTTATTTTCTCTAAAATTGATCTACGTAGTGGGTATCATCAAATTAGGATGAAAGAAGGGGATGAGTGGAAAACTGATTTTAAAACAACATTTCGTTTGTGTGAGTGGTTAGTCATGCCATTTGGGTTAACTAATGCACCTAGTACATTCATGAGATTGATGAATCATGTTTTGAGGCATTTCATTGGGAAATTTGTGGTCGTGTATTTTGATGATATCTTGATTCAGATCATAATGAATCTGATCATATTGACCACATTAGACAAGTGCTACAGGTTTTACGCGATGCTAGGTTGTTTGGGAACTTAGCGAAGTGCATTTTTTGCAAAGATCGTGTAATATTTTTTGGGCTATGTGGTTTCGGCACAACGAGTAGAGGTAAATGAGTCTAAAATTGAAGCAATTAAAAATTGGCCTACTCCTATGAATGTTAGTCAAATTAGGAGCTTTCATGGACTCACGGGTTTTTATCGGCGTTTCGTTAAGGATTTTAGCACCATCGCTGCCCCACTGAATGATTTAACAAAAAAAGGTGTTGAGTTTACATGGGGGGTGGCACAGCAAGCTGCATTTGATGAATTAAAAAAGCGTTTAACTGAGGCACCGTTACTTACTTTACCAGATTTCACTAAGAATTTTGAAATTGAATGTAATGCTAGTGGAATTGGTATTGGCGGTGTTTTGATGCAAGAGGGTAGACCGGTGGCTTATTTTAGTGAGAAACTCAAAGGTGCACAATTGAATTATCCAATCTATGATAAGAAGTTGTATGCTTTAGTGCGAGTTTTAGAAGTTTGGCAATATTATTTATGGCCTAAGGAATTCATTATACATTCTGATCATGAGGCATTAAAATATTTGCAAGGCCAAGCTAAGCTGACCGTCGACATGCTAAGTGGGTAGAATTTATCGAGTCATTTCCTTACATTGTGAAATATAAGAAGGGAAAGGAAAATGTGGTTGCTGATGCTCTTTGTAGGAAAAGGTGCTTTTAAATCGCTTAGATGTGCAAGTTCCAGGTTTAGAGAGTTTGTGTGATTTATATCCTAATAACCATGATTTCGCTTCACCTTATGCGCATTGCAAAGATAGGAAAGGCTGGGACAAATTTCACATTCATGATGTATTTTTATTTCGTGCTAACAAACTATGCGTTCCAGAATCGTTCGTGCATTTGCTATTATTGCAGGAATCTCATGCAGGTGGATTGATGGGACATTTTGGACGTGAAAAGATGTTGTCTATGTTGAGCGGTCATTTTTATTGGCCTAAGATGAGGTGTGATGTAGACAGGTATGTACAACGGTGCATAACTTGTCACAAGGCGAAATCGAAGTTACATCCACATGGTTTATATACTCCTCTTCCAGTTCCTAATGCACCATGGGAAGATATTAGTATGGATTTTGTTTTAGGACTGCCTAGGACTAAGAGGGGGGAGAGATTCTGTTTTTGTCGTTGTGGATCGATTTTCGAAGATGACACACCTTGTCAGCATAGTATTTCACCTTACGCTCAATTTCTTCTTTCACCATGATGTCCTCATCAGAACAAGAAAAGAAAGAAGTTGATTTTTCAGCCAGGCGATTTAGTTTGGTTACACTACCGCAAGGATCGCTTTCCAAATCGACGCAAATCAAAGTTGCTGCCACGAGGAGATGGATCTTTCAAAGTGCTTGAGCGGATTAACGATAATGCGTACAAAATCGAGCTTCCGGGAGATGACTATGGCGTGAGCTCGACATTCAACATTGCTGATTTATCGCCGTTCTTCGGTGCTGATGATCTAGCGTCGAGGACGACGCCTTTTCAAGAGGAGGATGATGAGGGCATCCCTACAACACCTTCTTCTCCTCCACCTAATGCTAATGATATACACCTCGAGTTACCGATAGGACCAATAACAAGAGCACGTGCCAAGAAACTACAATCTCAGGTGAACTTGCTCCTTAATGAATATGTCATTGATTTTAATGAGAATTTTATAATATCTAAAAACAATGTTTTACTTGTGCTCAGGTTTGAAGAATCAGGGATGGATGGAGATCAAGGATATGCGGTCGTCATCCAAGGAAGTACAAGCCCACTGCATGAACAGTGATCGGCCAATGAATAGTGCCGTGTGAGCATTACCCTTCTGATGCAGGTAGTGCTACGATCTTGACCCGCATGAGCGATGCAGGCCACGCCTGACGATAACTCGCTACGATGAATGGGTCGCACGAGCGATAATATGCTCTGATGCCATATGAACAGTAGTGCATGTGAATAGTCCCATGTGGAAAATTTAGTGCTGAATAGTTCTTCGGCCGAGACTATATATTGAGGGGTAGACCCCCATTGTAAAGGAGACCACGTTTATGCATAAGAATAGAACACAAGTTATTGCTTGTTCTTTCATAACAGAGTTCATGCGAGGCCATCTGAGAGAGAATTAGGCGATCAATTGTTCGTTTTGCTTTTAAGGTCAAGTTTGCTTTTCCATGGGAATTGAGGGCTTGGCGATCTCCGCTCGTGGTCTAGCGGCGATCATCCAGGTGCGTGTTTGCGAATATCCATAGAGCTGCAAGTCCGTGCACTGACGCGTGGTGTACAGCTGAGCGTTATTCGTCATCAAGCGCTATTTATCCACGGTTCTACTCGAGAAGATCGGGCCACCCCATATCAGGGAGGGAGGAGAAGGAGGAGGTCAAGCGACGTCGAGGCCGAGCGGTGTCGAGGTCGGGGAGAACGGGCGTCGAGGTAGGGGAGAGAGGGGGTCACCGACTCGTAAGGGTGCTAGGGAGGTGAAGGGGCGAGAGTAAGGCAGAGTGGTATACAAACCCTATTGATTCCCTCTTAAATAAAGGGATATCACAAATGGTTCTATTATGGAATTATCACAGACGGTTCCATAATAGAACCGTCTATGATATGAGGGTTTAGGGTTTCTGTGATATAAAAATATCATAGATGGTTCCATAAAAAAACCGTCTGTGATATTAAAATATCAAATATCATGTGATGATTTATCACAGATGGTTCCATAACAGAACCATCGGTGATATGCTTAGTATAACCACATGAACCTGGTGAACCTGGTGAAAAGTCCATGTCCATAACATAACTCCAAATCATTTGACAAACACATGAACCTAGTGAACCTGGTGACAAGTCCATGTCCATAACACAACTCCAAATCAAGTGAAACCAATTTTGATACTCCACATTGCAGTGAAGTCCACATTGACATCAATATCAGAGATGACAAGTCCATAACACATGACAATTCCACGTTGACATCAACTTACAATGGAATAAATTCTTAAATAAAATATTGTCATTTGTAATGATCGACGCAGATATAGCTAGCTTCTTCACTGGGTTCTTCCTCGAGCCTGATGCCGTCTCCGAAAGGAGGCAACTCGTCAAATTTATTATACTCTTCCTCATCCACGACGTTTTCAACTCCGACAATCCTTTTTTTTCTATGAAGAACTACGTGGCGGTTCTTATTTGCCGGGTCCGTTACATAAAAAACTTGAACAAATTGCTTAGCGTACAAATGGTTCGTTCTTGTATCTAACACGTTTGAGGTCCACAGTAGTGACGCCGTACTTGTCGACCTTTACGCCCTACGGAACTTTAACCCAATGGCATCGAAACAGGGGGATCTTGAAAAGTACATAGTCAAGCTCTCAAATCTCCTCTATGAACCCATAGTAGGAGTTCAACCCATGTGCCACGGTGGTATTGAACTGCTCGTGAAACGCATCTATGCGGACACCGCTATTCTAGACTGTGCTCTTCCTATCCTGAGCTGTTGTATAAAATGTGTACCCATTTATGTCGTATCCTTACCATGTCACAATTGTAAATTTTGGCCCTTTTGCCAACGATAGCAGCGTATCATCACTTGATGACCTCCCAATGAATCACACATTTAACAATTCGTTGAACCGACGGTTGTGCTCTCTCGTGATCTAAACCTCCGACCGGTCTGGATTCTGTTGGCCTACCATGTCTTTGTGCTCGTCGATGTACGGGGACACTTGGGTCATGTATTGCAAGACCATCTAATGGGCTTGCGCATACGTATCTAGATCGGGAGTGATTGCTTTCCTTTTGATGGTCCCGATACCCTCTAGTCCCCCCTCATGACGAGATAGAGGCACACCTATCGGTTCCACCTGAGTCATGTAGTCAACACAGAACTCAATGACCTCTTCAGTTGCATAACCTTCGATGATGCTGCCCTCCAACCGAGATCGATTCCGTACGTAGGACTTGAGAATTCCCATATATCTCTCGAATGGGTACATATGATGTAGGAACACAGGGCCGCATATATTTATCTCTTGCACAAGGTGAACAATGAGATGGACCATGATATCGAAAAATGACATAGGAAAATACATCTCAAGATGACATAGAGTCGTCACCACCTCGACCTACAAAGCATCTAGTCCTTGGGGATCGATGACCTTCTGAGCAATTGAGTTAAAGAAATAACACAGCCTAAAGATTGTCACTCGAACCTTGTTCGGCAAGATACTCCTAATTGCAACAGGAAGTATTTGTGTCATCGGCACATGACAATCATGAGACTTCATACCAATTAATTTCAAATCTTCTATGGAAACAAGTTTCTTAATATTGGCGGAGTAGCTGGACAGAACTTTCACACCATGCAAGCTTTGACACAATTCATTTCTCTCTGCCTTAGACAAAGTGTAGCAAGCTGGGGAGGTACGTTCGTCCTTTATCAGTCTCTTTTGGTGCTAACTCGGTCGTTATGTTTATATCAAGCAAGTCACACCGTGCGTTAACACCATCCTTTGTTTTGCCACTAATGTTCAGTAAGAGACCAATCAAGCTATCACATGCATTCTTCTCCACATGCATGATGTCAATGTAGTGGCGAACTTCTAAGTGCTCCCAATAAGGCAAGTCCTAAAAAATTAACCTCTTCTTCCAGATGTTTTTCTGACGGGTCTTTAATTTACGTCCCTTCCCAAGCACAACATCGATATCATTAACCATATCATAGACCTCTTTTCCTCTAAAAGCCCTTGGAGCTGAACCGTCCTCCTTCTTTCTGTTGAATTGTTTCTTCATCTTGCGGTATGGGTGAATCCTGGAAAGGAACCTACAATGACGTATATACACAATTTTACGCGATTTGTTCAGTCATAAACTCTCGGTATCATCTAAGCGGTGCGGACAGGCTTTGGCTCCTTTTTTACTGAACCCTGACAGGTTACCAAGGGCAGGAAAATCATTGATGGTGCAGAACAACATGGAGCGTAAAGTGAAGTTCTCTCATTTGTATGCATCCCATACTTGTACCCCTTCGTTCAATAGTGTCACAAGATCTTCCAGCAATGGTGCTAGGTACACATCAATATCGTTCCTAGGTTGCTTCGGCCCTTGGATAAGTAGTGACATCAAAAGGTATTTCTGCTTCATACACAGCCAAGAAGGAAGTTTGTACATACATAGATTCATGGGCCAGGTGCTATGTCGGCTGCTCATGTTACCGAAAGGATTCATTCCATCTGTACTCAACCCTAACCTTATGTTCCTCGGTTCCGCACCGAACTCTTCGAAGCTCCGATCGAAGTTTCTCCACTGGGTAGAACCAGCAGGGTGTCTTAGCTTTCCATCTTTCTTACGCTCCTTTGAGTGCCAACGCATCGATCTTACCTCCTTTCGGTTCGCAAATAAATGCTTCAAACGTGGGATCACAAAAAGATACCATAACATCTTAGCAGTAGGTCCTTGCTTCACCTTAGCAATATTCTTACGCCTGTATCGGGATGCTTTGCACACGGGACATACATGCATATCTGCATACACTTTACGGTAGAGAATACAATCATTCGGATATGCATGTATTCTTTCTACTTCCATTCCCAATTGATAAAGAACCTTTTTGACTTGGTAGGTGGTGCTGGGTAACAAGTTTCTCTCCAGAAGGATATCCGCTAGGATACCTAACAACACCGTGAAACTTTTGTCGGACCAACCATTACTTGCCTTCAAATTCAGTAGTTCAAGTAGAATCGTCTGTGATATGGACCTATCAGATCATAGACAGTTCTGAACAAGAACCGTCTGTAATAATCTAAATCATCACATACGGTGCTTGACGGTTGTACTAAGAAACCGTCTATGATAGGTTGCCAGCACCCTTGAGTTCACTTGGTAGTGAAACTATAATTACTATCAGCGAGGAATTGCTAGTTGCTGGCACCTAAAATTGCTAGTAAGTAGACACAGAGAGTTGCTAGTTGAGAAATAATTTTATCAAAATGTCTCAGAACATATTCAATATGGATGTTGTTTTGTTAAGCTCGTCGTATAAATCACAACAATTCAGAAGGAACACAAATCGGATACTTAGTTTAAGAGATGTGATCATTTTAAGATGAAAAGATGAACAAGTACAATATAACTTTTGTTTTGGATATGTTCTCTCCATGACACCACATACACGAACAAATAAAGCATGGAGCAGAATGCGTGATAAATCACAAAAAGGAAAGGGAGATCTGCGGGACAGAAAAGGACGGTTGCTTCCTGGAAAAATAATGATCGGAAACAGGAGGGAAAATGTAGGAAAGGGAAAGGGAAAGGACTTGAACAACAATTTTGGAAGCTAATAGTGGCACCATGTCTGACTCACACAGAAGTAGATGTGACGTTCCTTTTTTATATATTTTTCTTTGAGCAAGGATTATCCTTTCTTTTAGTTTTTAAATTGCAAAGTAAGATATATCTCTAACTACTAACATGACATCCAATAGACACTAAAGTTCAGCTTTAATTAAGGTCTACCGGTTCAAGGGCCAGAAGTTTTTTTAAGAATTTCTAACACAATTCTCTCTTTTTTAAAATCATCCCATAGCCGTTTTAGTTTAGATTTAGTTAGGGCCGACCTAATCAAGGGGTGAATGTTTCTCTTTTGAAATTTTTAATATATTTATCTTATTTCTTAGCAGCTATAAACGATCAACTTTTATTATATAATAGATGTGAGCAATTTGCACTCCATGGTCCCTGAGCAAGCAAAGAATACATCTGTGGGACTAACTCTGGGAGAAAGATGTCCTCGTCCAAAAGGCTAACCCGAGACCCGATAGCTTTTTGGTCCCATCAATTGCTTCCTAAGTGCACTTCTTTTTCCGAGTTGACCCACAATGTGCAGAACACTTGGAAGGCGACCAAACCTCTGATCCGGCAAAAGCTGAGCGAAGCGAGTTCTCAGAAGGTTATCCCACTGACCACTGTACCAATGCATATGGAGAACTACTCGGAGAAGCATAAGCCACCAAAGTACAGCATCGAGCAGCTCAGGAGCTAGGTTGTCAAACTAGTGATCCTAAATTAAAGTCGCAGATTTGATTCCAACTTTACGACTAGAATAGGAATTTTAAGTTTTTAACAATCTTGTCGTTACCGACCGTTTTACACTGAAAAAAGAAGGAAATAAATTATCATTTTATTATTATTCTAAGTCTAAATTATTTACCACTTAGTACTTGCCATTCAAGGGTTAGAACACCACCAAACACCAATGTCTTTCATAAATTGAGAAAATATGTGATTGTACACAATTCTACCACGATTATATTGTAATTCTACAATGATCCTACATGATTCTACTACTATGATCGGATTCTACCACAATCCTGCTATGACTCAAGGTACTATTTAAATAGTATTGGTGTTAGTAGGATCGTACGATTCTACAACTGATAGTGATTTTAACAACTTAGGATCGTGATTTTAATAAATTTGGTCACAACTGATGGAGCTGTTGAGGGGGTGAAGCAGATCATTCATGATAACAAAAGCTCTCAAATGATAGATCCGTGTACGTAGATCTAGTCCCTGTGAGTATGTGACAAGCAAATATGTAGTCATTTGGGTCTAGAACTGTGGACAACTGCTTGTAGTGATCAATACTTAGTGTTGTAAATTGTAAAAGATGTTCGGTATCTATTGAATATTTAGATCAATAACTATGGAACGAAAATTTCCAAATAAAGGAGAAATCAAGGAGGACAAATTCAAACAACAAAGGACAAACATGTTTTTCTCCGGCGACGGCGAGCGAGCGACGACGGCGGCGGGATCTCCGGGGTTAGGGAAGGGTTCACCTAGAACCCGGGGTCTACAGGGAGGGGGGGAGGCGGCAACCCGGCGGTGGCGGCGGGGGCGGGCGGCATGGCGACGAGCCCGAGTTAGGGTTGGCGGGGTGGGGTAGCGGGCGCGGGGAAGATGGCGGCGTGGCGAAGCGGCGAGGGTGCCACCTTTCGCGGGTGGTGGAGGCGGGGGCCGGGGGCGATGGTAGCCGCACGGTGCTTGTCGCTGGAGAGGAAGCAGTGGCGGCGGGGGCGGGGGCGGAGGCGGTGGGGAAGGTGCGCAGTGCTTGTCGCCGTAGAGGAAGCAGTGGCGGCGGAGGAGAGGCGTCGCCGGAGAGAAAGAAGAAGAGGGGAGAGGTGGAACCGGGTCGCCGGAGCGGAGTGAGGCTGATTGGGCCGCCGGAGCAGACAGGGAGGAAGATAGAAGCGTCCATTGTAAAATGTATGACAGGAAATAGGGGGGAAGGAATATGATACGTTGAGGTGATGTTAGGGTCCATTTGGATGAGGTGATCGGATGGTCTGGTACCGAATGGTCTGGAAAACAGGCAGATTTTAGTGAATCAGACTGATTGGTTCAGCGCCGCTTCGTTCCATCAGCAAGAATATTTGACATAGATATTGTACAGGATTATTCGATGAAATTTTCCGAACCACGCGGTTCACCTCTCTTCGCCCTGCTGCGCTCACTCTCTCTCGCTGCAAGTGATGACGCACGACGAGCGGCCGGGAGGCCGAGCGAGCCAGGAGGCGCACGCGTGGGTGAGCTGAGCGGGCCAGTGGCGGCGGGCGCAGGGCCGTAGGGCGCCAAGGAGGAGGCGCTAAGAACCAGAGGGCCTTCGCCATGGGAGCTTCGGCCAAAGCATTCATAGGAGAGAGAAAGGGGAGTAAGGAAAATAAGAGCAAGAAGAACCAGAGAGCTTCGGTTGGAATAGATAGAGAAGAGAGGGAGTGGAATAAAGATATAAGAGGTGATTTTTATAGTTATGAAGTATTCAGATGGTATTGTGCAATGTATGATCGATGATATAACTAGGTGATTGATGAATAATAAAAATCAGCTTTTCTTATTTCTCTTTACAGCCGAAAACAGTTACATATATAGCATTACATTGGAATAGTTGCATTTGAACAATTCCATTCCAACATATGTGGAAGGTAAACTCACCAACTCAGTGAGAAGGTTACCACAGCTCACTTCATCCTTCAAACCAAACATCAGCTTGAACCATCCAGAACTATCCTATACAACCAACCAAATAAAATCTTGTATCATCTCATACAATCAACCAAACAGACTGACTGTACTATCCCATCTAGGACGATCACATTCTACCTGTACCATCCTATCCCATTCAACCTCATCCCACCAACCAAACGGACCCTTAGCGAGTTCGCAAGACCGGTGGTGCTACTTTTTCTACTATAAATGCAATTTTTTTCTTTAGAGATTTACTAATTCTAAGTTACCTTTTTTGCTTTTTTGCATGTCAATTTTCTAGGCCATTAGACGTCCTTTGGTATGCATTTTTGTGAGTGATTGGATTGCTGAGTCCCTTGTTGTCGGTTGAATATGGGCTTTCGGGTTTTTGTTACTTGTCCGGCTAATTTGGTTTTTCCTTGGGCGTGAACTTTTGGATTCGGTACAACTAGGGTCTGGAATGGACTTTCCAACAATTGTAATCATCGCATGCAATAAAATGCAGAATAACAATAAAAAAAATTGAATAAATGATATCATCTTCTCACCAAAAGAAGAATGAAAACCTTGAGTATATGACTTAGATAAGTGCTAAAACAATCTTAGAAATCCCAAACAAAAAGTTTACAACCATACGATAGTGCAACAATTGAAAACATTAGTGACAATATTTTAAAATTACTCATGCAACAATAGAATTAAATGTTCGCAACAAAATTGAGAATTGCAGACTCTACTGCAACAAAAAAAGATCATACGCAACACAATTTAGAAAAGTTGATGCAACATTTTAGAAGACACATTGCAGCCAAATAAAACACTTCGTACAACAATTGAGAAAAACTATTGCAACAAATCGACTTGCAGCAAGCATACCAACCGAGGAGTTGAGGATTGGGCGTTGCCGATGAGCCAAACCCAGAGGAGGATTCTGGAGGAGGATGTGCGCAACCATAGTCTCCAATGCCCTAGCCGAGAAGCACGCCAAATGTCGAGCCCACGGCAACTTCTGTTGTTGGTGATCTCTGGCTACTACTAGCTCACCGGGAAAGGAGGAGGGAGGGAGCGGGGTATGGGAAGGAGGGGAGATTCCGCGACACCATATCTTGTTTAACCACGGCACCACTCTCGAGAGGTTGCGCCCCGGCGGAGGTAACTCCTGATGGTGGAGCACAGGACACCACAGGAGCTAGCGGAAGTGATGGTGGAGCTCGGAGCTAGTGGGGAGGAGAATACAAGAATAGGAACGTCGGGAAGAGGCCGGAGGAGGAGGAGGATCACTTAGGAAGAAGGGCATCGGGGGAGTAGATTGTTTCGGTTGTGGCGGAGATAGGTCGCTTGTGCTTTGTCGGTGGGAAAGTGTGGGGCAGTAGTGATGCGAACGAAGCACATGGGGAGTCAAGTGTTCAAGCGAGTGGAGTCGTCCGATTTTGGTTCTCCAATCGTATGTATGCATCCCAGCAATATCATTTTAGATTTGATGTTCCTCGCCTTCCTTTCCTTTTTGTTTTACGGACATAATTGTGGCCGTAGTGACCTAAGTACCGGTCGCCTTGTTTTGCCTGGGTAGGTGAAGAATTTAGGCTCGCCATTATGAGTTAATGGAGTATTATGGTGATTAATGACAAATATATATGTGGGACTAACACTTTTATTGATATACCTATTGTGTAGTTTTATTTGGATAAAAAGGTAAAAATTATGGAGGTATGCACTCAACATCATATTTTTATATCTTGGTGCATTCCTCGGATCCAAAATATAGGTTGAACTCCACTGAAAGGTTAACTTAAATAATGTGCATATGTTTTTATTACACATTCGTGTATGCACATATTTAGGAGGGTTCACTCTATGTTTTGTGGTTTCATTAGTATTACTTCATATTTCTTTATCCATATATATTGGGGATATCTACTTTGAAATATATCCTTGAGTATATAAAACTTGTGTAGTTTATATATACTCATATTTATCTACGTTCAATTATTTGCAATTGAACTACTTATCATCAATTACCAAAGATGAAAACATTGAAGTATCTTGACCCACCATTATGACTTAATGGTATGTTATGGTAATTAATGATCATCATATTGTGGAACTAATATTTTCCATAAGTTGGATAAATATATTACGTTTCATGATGATAGAGACTTTTGATGATGTGAGGACCCCGGATTATTTTCGTAAGACCGAGGTCTTCCCGGTCTTATAGAAATAACTAAGGGTCTCAAGTGAATGAATTCCATCTTAACTCCATCCAAGTGAGAGGACCTAACCGAAACTAGAGCGCCGGTAATCATGTGCACTGCTCCTCTACGAGCACTACATGATGATCGGTTCTCCAAACGGTTCAACTCCACACTTAGACAAGTTAAAAGGGGATTCATAACAGTGAGTATGAGACCATGTTGGCTCCCAGGATCAGCGACCAATACGCTCATACTCTCATTCAAAATTGATCACAGACATACAACATTCATACATTGATAATCCAAAAGACATACAACATAATAGTTAAATCTACAACAATTACAAGATGACCGACTGGCCAAATTTGAATAAGCATGCTAAGTACAAGCAGAAGCAAGGTAAATAAACCAAAAGGTCCAGTATGGTGTGCCCATAGCCCAAGGCAACCGACTGGGAGTCAAATAATAGCACTATTCGTTAACGTCGCCATAGTCGGCGCTAACGAACTCATCGATCGGTAGTTCATCTTCACCTGTAATTGCAGCAAGTGGGTTGAGTACAAAATGTACTCACAAGTATTACACAAAGGTAAAATTAGTTATGCATAATGGTCCATTAAATAATGGTATTAGTGGTTTTAGTTTTACGAAAGACGCAACAATTTTCAACTAACACATACTAGTTTTTCAATTGACATTTCAAAAACAAATTTGAAGTAGAAATAAAGCATGTGATAAAGTGATACATTGATAACCAAATGAATCAAATAAATGCCAAAATGGCAGCCCACTTTGATACACTAAAATGGATGAACACCCGTTCATGTCGAAAACCAAGTTGTAACCACCAATTTTAATTGAAAAGTCTAGCGACGACGTCTCTCAAAACCAAGTGTTGTCCATAATTGTGGACACGGCTATTCGAATAGTTTGATCCCTGCAGGGGAGTACTAGTTTACCTACACGACTCGACTAGCCCGTAAGCCATCGGAATAAACACACTTCCTATGGTGCGTCGGCCAGGGACATCGAGATTCGGTACTTTTCGGCAAGAATGTGGTATTGAGCCAGGTCCCCTTTGCAAGATGAACCCCAAACTTAGTACAAACAATAGATAGCGCTTGCTAAGCGAGCTTGCAAGTTATGTTGGATATACCGATACAATGTAAATAAAGAAAAATAGTGCTCCTATGCACATTATAGAAAACTGTATCGGCTCCTACGAACAAATGATCGAACACAATTATCCTCACATAACCATAAACCACCAGCGGCCCAACCAATACTACACAAAACCTCGTCACATACGGTTCTAAGCCATCATCACTGACGGTTTTTGAACCGTCTGAATTTATGCGTCTGTGATGACATGAGATCATCACAGACGGTTTTTGAACCGTTTGTGAAAAAGGCTATCATAGACGGTTCGTGAATAGAACCGTCTGTGATAGTCTATTTTCACAGACAGTTCTAAACAAGAACCGTCTATGATAGTAATTATCACATACGGTTCTTGTTTAGAACCGTCTTTTTCTATTGCAAAAAAAATAAATATGGATTTTCACTTCGTCCGGAGCCTCGCGAATGAATCTGATATGGATTTTCGGATTGAACTTTTTGTTAGCTTTCCCACAATAGCAACAGCATCACAGTAACATCAACTCAATCCATTCACAGAGCACTAAAAGCAACACGGCATCACCCACATCACCGTAGCATCAACTCAATCCATTCACAGAGCACTAAACAATCACAGTAGTAATCCACATCACAGAGCAAAAGGGGGGAGTAGAGAGAGTGGGGTCGTGGGAGGTTGGGGTGACGAGGTCATGGGAGGACGGCGACGATGAGGCCGGGGCGAGGTGGAGGAGGCCGCGGGCGACGAGCTCAGGGGAGGATGGGGCGACGAAGTAGAGGAGGCCAGGGGTGACGAGGTCGTGGGAGGCCGGCGACGACGAGGCTAGGGCGAGGTGGAGGAGGCCGCGAGCGACGAGCTCAGGGGAGGCCGGAGCGCAAGGTCAGGGCCAGACGGAGATGGCAGAGGAGAAATGGCAGAGGAGATGGAGATGGCAAAGGAGGAGATGGAGGACTCTATTAATACAAAGAGATTTTCGCCAGCCCGCCCATTAAGTGCAAATTTTCGTTTTCCCGCCCAACAAAACAAAAGTATCATAGACGGTTTTATACAAAAAAACCATTTGTGATGACATATCACAGACGGTTCGTATAATGAACCGTCTGTGATAAGCTTCTCATCACATACAGTTTTTGTATAAAACCGTCTGTGATTTTAGATTTTAATCCAAGCCATGGTAAATCTAAAATCACAGACGGTTCTAACCATGAACCGTCTGTGATATTCTCAGTATCACAGACGGTTCGTGGTTAGAACTGTCTGTGAAGTAATGGTTCGTCTTGGAACTGTCTGTGATTATTTTATCACAAACGGTTTCAAAGAACCGTCTGTGATGAGGCGTTTTCTATGGCATGTTTTGTAGTAGTGAACCCAATCAAAACATTCCCCCTACTTGACCAAGCGGCACCCATATACCGCGCGTGGTAGCATGATAGTTACTTGGAATGACAGCCCATGACTCGGTCCTTAGCCATCCGGACAAGTCAACCACATACATGATCTCGTGCACGAAGGCACCATCACTAGCAACCTCTTGTCCAAACCAAAACTACTTGAAACAACAAAATTTATACACAAAATAACCAGATGCAATGATCTGGACCAAAATTTATAACTGATAAGAGTGAGGTGTTTCCCACAATCGTCGGGTTAATCCCGTCAACCATACTAACGTCTAATCTAGACTTGCATTGCTAAGCACTCAATACACAAAAGAACATCATCACATCTATTTATTCCTAAGCATATATGTGTACTGGAGTTTAACAAGGATGACAACAAGATTTAGATATAACTAACTACACATCACAAAAATATTGATATATCGAAATAGCATTCAAAGCAAATATCATTGCATTTCAAAACACTACTGATGAGGATATCTTTACTAATTATGAGGTTGTTCATGAAGGAAGAACTAAACTTCTAAAATAACAGGTGCATTTGTTTCTTAATGAGTTTCCTTGTGTTTTTCATAAGAATTGGATACTACGTAAAATCAATACTTTGTGCATTCTCAGGTTTGATAAACTTAAAGTCTTTGGAACCGAGAGGGAGGAGAGGAAGGCCGCAGCCAAAGTAATGGAGGAGCACAAGGAGGAAGTTAACCATATTTGTTGCCTACTGATAAAGAACAAGAAGGTCAAAGCGGTTGGGAAGGAGAAAGTCAAGCAGTCCATGCGGCTGATCAAGGAGGAAAGAAGCCCGTGTGATGGGAGAGCAAAAGAGGACTTAAAGCTCAAGTTTTGGATAAGATTTTCAAGCCCAATTCAGATCTCCCACAACCCCAACCGAAATCAAATTTGGAATCAACTCAGAATTCAATTCAGATTCGGAATCAGCCTCAAATTCGGATTCGGAATCAGCAGGATAGTCCGAAGTAAAAATGTTATAACTTTCTCATACGAAGTCCAATTGGGGTGTTTTTGGGCTTGTTGGAAAGCTAACTTCAAGCCCGATCCAAAGGATCCTGGATCACTCTAAAATTCCTCCAGAGTCAAAAGATATGACCGAAACAATATGACGGTTGTAAAATTAGAGTTTCCTTTTTGTTTTAGATTGAGTCAGAATTGGAGTAGGAGTTCTAATTCCGAATTAGAGTAGGAGTAGGGCCTCTTGGCCAGCCATAAGGAGGAGAAGAGGCACTATATATTGAGGGTTAGACCCCTATTGTAACCTCAGACCAGTTTATGCATAAGAATAGAAACATAGCTATTGCTTGTTCTTTCAAAACCAGAGTTCATGCGAGGACTTTGAGAGAGGACTAGGCGATCCATTGATTCGTTCCGCAACTCAAGGTCAAGCCGTCGTTCCATTGGGAATTGGGGACTTGGCGTTCGTCGTTTGTGGTCTCACGACAAACAACTATCCGGTGTGTTTTGGGCGTATTCCAAAGAGTTGAGGGTTCGTGCATTGGCGCGAGTGTTCAGCTAGCGACATCGTCTACTTCGCATCATTTATCCACGGTTCCTCACCGAGAAGATCGGGCATCCCCCGTATCATATGGTATCAGATTCTAGGTTTACTCGGTGAGAGTTTTTTTTTACCCTTAGTTTAGTTTCGTTTTTCTGTCCTATAGTCCACTAAACCGAAAATTGCAACACAAAAATTCCAAACCCTAGTTTCAATCAGTTATTTCTTGTGAGTTTTGTTAGGTTTTAGTCCATTAGAATTTTTTGTTTAGTGCTGATCTAAGTGTTTCCTTTGCGTACCTTGTTCCTTGTTTCCTTCCAAAAAAAATCCAAAATTCAAATTCAGTCCCTGAACTCAATTTTCGTTAAATCCGAGTTCAATTGGTACACTGTTTGTATTTCGATCGTAACTTTTGCGTCCGAACTCCGCTTCACTTATATCCTTTCATCCTGTGAGACTAGCTTTTGATATTGTATTAGGGCTGCTTATTGAACATTGTTTACACCTTGCTGAATTGTTGGGCTTATGCATCCACGAGGGTAGCAAAATACTTTCGGCCAGTGAGAAAAGAAAAAAAAAAGGCAGCCGCACAATAGCAAAAGCCACGGCATTGAAAAAAAAAGAGTATAAAAAAAACTGAGAGCAAAAATATAATTTTTGAGAAAGAAAAAAGAGGACCAAAAAAAGCAATTCTTTGGCCGATTGCTACAGTATTATGCATTTTATTGCTACAGTACCAGCCCATCATTATTTCAGATTGTGTAGTCATTTTTTTCTCTTTGAGCAATCTTGTGCGCTACTATTTTCAATTGCAATTGGCTAGCGTCTCTCTTAGTACTTTATGCAAAACGAGCTTGCTTGATCTCATTTTCAGATCTCTTCTCGCTAGCTCATTCCTTTGTTTGCATTGAGTCACATTTGTCTTTGCGTGTGCGTTCATCCTCTTCGCTTACACCTTTTGGATCAGCACATAGGCAAAAGAATCTAGCTTGGATCATTACTTAGCATTACAACAACTTGAATATCAGTTTGCATAGGTTATACACATACCTTACCAAGCTCCACCTACACCCGTTCGTGTACTACCTTTGCTCTTGGTTACGCTCTTACATTACCGGGTTGAGGTTTGTTCGCCGCCACAAGTGTCATTTTGCGTCCTTGATTCACTTTGGAACGGTAAGCTTGTCTTGTTTGCAGAACAGTGAGTTGTGAGCGTAGAGAGAGCACCTTCTGTTTTACTAACCCAGATATAATCTCGTTTGCTATTTGTGAGTTGTTGCCATGTCAGCTCATCAGGAGGATCTATCGGTTACATGGATGGAGTATACTCATTTGCGTAGGATGCAACAAAAGCAACTTCTTGATCGTGATAATGGTGTGCGCGATGAGCTTGGGGCCGTTCGGTATAAATTGAACAACCTCGGGGAGGAGGTTACGCAGCTACGTACAGACATCAACAACAACTTCTTGGAGCTGCGTGCCATGTTCAACCACCCCAACGTGTATCGTAAGGATTTTGTCACTAAGCCCAAATTTCCTATCCCTCTATTTTCAGGTAGTGCAGATGTGGAAGAATACCTTAATTGGGAGCTTGAAATTGATATGCTATTTCGGATGCATAATTTTTCCAATGAGACGAAGCTCTTACTTGCGTTCAATGGTTTGGTTGATTATGCCACACATTGGTGGGAGCGATTTGTTCGTAAGCGTATGGAGCGCCATGAATTGCCGATTATCACCTGGGAGCAGATGAAACAACATTTGCGTGCACGTTTTATACCTTACCACTATAAGCGTTCCCTAGTGGAAAAGTTGACAGGGCTGCGACAAAGTTTGAAGTCCACTTGTGTGACACAAGAGAAGGAGACCGAGTATGAGATTTTCCCTTCGGTCCTAGCTTCATGTAGTATTGCTCCATTGCTTCATGAAGAGATTGTGGTTACTCGTGATTGCTGCATTGCTGACCCACAATTTTTGGTGGATACGAGGTATCCAAACCCATGTGAGAATGAAAGCCACATAGCCAAAGCCAAATTGAGTGAGAATGATAAAGAGAGTGAGCTGTGTGATTCCACCGTATGTGAGGTTGAGAGCATCTCCATTGAGTGTGAGAGAGATACACCAACAGAAAAGAGGGAAGTAGATAATAGCCAAAGTGACGTTACTGCTAAAATTAACGATTTACTCGCTACTTCTAGTGTTGTTTCTCACATTGTGTAGGTTGATATTAAAGAAGATGAGTTGACTGTTCAACAACCAGCACCATTGAAAGTAAAAGACGCAGAGATAACCACGGTTGTGGATGGAATGCTTGCTGCCCCGTGGTTTCACGATGACAATGTGATACCTACAACACCTACAATAACCGAGAAGGACGCTAAAGGTAACAATAATGGTGTTGAATTCAATATTCATCACGCAAAGGTACGTAAGTGTGAAAACTCTAGTGTTCCTTTGAATATTCTATGTTCTGAATTTAATACACTTAATTTACGTAATGTGGAATTGATTACTCATGATAAAGTTCTTACTAGAATATCCCCTGATGTATCTTTATGCTATCTCATGTTCGGTGAACCCATAGAGCTATCTAGTGTGATTGAGAGAGTATCTGAAATTGCGTGTTTGAAATCGCTAGCTAGTACCTACACCGTCACTTATAAATTTAATTTGATTGGGAATTTTGGTGTAGACAACACGTTTCATGTTTCTCGAATATGCATTACTTGTGATCAGCTTGCTGAATTGAAAATGCATGCTTGGAACAATCCATCGCTTGGACACTGTCATGATCACTTAGAGATGAGTTTAAATGTGAGTGTCTACTGTTTAGACATATTTGTAAAGCACCTTTCAGTCATCTTTTGTTGAACAATCATGTATAAACAATCAGAGTAGTGCAATTGAAGAATGGAATAAACAAACAATTTTATCGTCTACATTATATAAAACTGATGTTGTAAAGATGAAATATGATTATATGAGCCATTTTTCTACATTTGAAAATAAATTTTGTCTGTCCATTCATAATTTCGATACATACTTATAAAAGTCAAAAACAACTTCATTTCATAGGTGGGGCAATAATGTGGATAAAAGGCATGTCGAGATGAATACATCACATCTATCTAATGGCTATTGTTATACTATTCCTGATCTGCAAAACCAAAGGGTTTGTAAAACGGATGATAAATACATATACCCTGCATATACATTGTTTCCTTTGTCTATCACATTTTCAGGCTATCAAAAGCCGAGGACGGCTTTTCTTGAAGAAAGGGAGGATGATGAGGATATCTTTACTAATTATGAGGTTGTTCATGAAGGAAGAACTAAACTTCTAAAACAACAGGTGCATTTGTTTCTTAATGAGTTTCCTTGTGTTTTTCATAAGAATTGGATACTACGTAAAATCAATACTTTGTGCATTCTCAGGTTTGATAAACTTAAAGTCTTTGGAACCGAGAGGGGGAGAGGGAGGCCGGAGCCAAAGTAATGGAGGAGCACAAGGAGGAAGTTAACCATATTTGTTGCCTACTGATAAAGAACAAGAAGGTCAAAGCGGTTGGGAAGGAGAAAGTCAAGCAGCCCATGCGGCTGATCAAGGAGGAAAGAAGCCCGTGTGATGGGAGAGCAAAAGGGGACTTAAAGCTCAAGTTTTGGATAAGATTTTCAAGCCCAATTCAGATCTCCTACAACCCCAACCGAAATCAAATTCGGAATCAACTCAGAATTCAATTCAGATTCGGAATCAGCCTCAAATTCGGATTCGGAATCAGCAGGACAGTCCGGAGTAAAAATGTTATAACTTTCTCATACAAAGTCCAATTGGGGTGTTTTTGGTCTTGTTGGAAAGCTAACTTCAAGCCCGATCCAACGGATCCTGGATCACTCCGAACTTCCTCCAGAGTCAAAAGATATGACCGAAACAATATGACGGTTGTAAAATTAGAGTTTCCTTTTTGTTTTAGATTGAGTCGGAATTGGAGTAGGAGTTCTAATTCCAAATTAGAGTAGGAGTAGGGCCTCTTGGCCAGCCATAAGAAGGAGAAGAGGCACTATATATTGAGGGTTAGACCCCCATTGTAACATCAGACCAGTTTATGCATAAGAATAGAAACATAGCTATTGCTTGTTCTTTCAAAACCAGAGTTCATGCGAGGACTTTGAGAGAGGACTAGGCGATCCATTGATTCGTTCCGCAACTCAAGGTCAAGCCGTCGTTCCATTGGGAATTGGGGACTTGGCGTTCGTCGTTTGTGGTCTCACGACGAACAACTATCCGGTGTGTTTTGGGCGTATTTCAAAGAGTTGAGGGTTCGTGGATTGGCACGAGTGTTCAGCTAGCGACATCGTCTACTTCGCATCATTTATCCACGGTTCCTCACCGAGAAGATCGGGCATCCCCCGTATCAACTACTTATCAAAACTACGATCAATATGATGCAAAAGAAAGTTTAAATGATGCTTGCCTTGCTGGTAGATTAATTGCTCGCTTTCGATGGCGTATGAGTCAATGTCAATAGCTTCGGATTTTATGAAAAGACAACATCGAATAAACATCGAGAAAATGCAAGAAATACAAAGTGCTCAAAAATGCATAAAATTTCTACAATAGCTAGAAGATGAATTTCGGTGAAATAACTATTCAATTCGGACTTAAGATAACAGAGTTATAGCCGTTTGAAAATCAGTTTTCTGGAAATTCCATAAAAATAAAATCGGTTACTCTTCATCCATTTGAATTTTTTTGTGAAACTTTGTAGAGTAGTCGTGAGGATAAGGATTATATGGATGGATAGAGAATATTATAATAAGACCAAAATAATTTGGTTCATCTCATTTGGAGTTTTTATGAATTAGTTATGAATTTTCAAAGTTATCAGCTTTTTCTATTGTAAAAATAATAGAGTTATATATCATTTTCCAAAACTATATTATCTGCTACATAGACATGCATGAAACCTATTTTACAATAAAGTTCACTTAAAGTGAAAATTATCAAAATTGGTTTCACTGTTTTTTGGAGTTAAAATGAATTAGTTATGCATTTTTGAAGTTAATTAATTTTTAAGTTTAACAATAATTCATTTCAAAAATTATAAATGCATTTAATACTTTTTGTACTGACATGAACCTAGCCAGAGTCAATGACAGGTGGGGTCCAGTGCACAGTACATTTTTCAATTTAAATTTGGATTTTAACCGCGCTGATAGGTGGGGTCCGCATGACAGCAATACAGTGCACGACACAGTGCGTAAACCGCGAGTCCACAGGCTGGTTCACAGGGTCTACAACTGTGCACTTAACTCTTGGGTCCACGAAGAAAGCACAAAGGTGTCCTCGGGTGCAAGCTCGGGCGTGAATGGGCCAGCGAAGACACGACGACGTTCCGGGAGCTACAAGCAATGACAGGGGCTGGGATTAGCTAAAATAGAACCGACATGGAAAGTAGAGTTAAGAGGAACCATTGGAATGAAGCTTACTCGAGCATTGAGCTAGCAATAGCCTCCTCCTCCTCTCGGCCGTGAGGAGAAGTGGGGGAAATGCTAGGGTTTGGAAGGGGTATTAACCTCGGGGAGATGACGGAGTGGAGGTAGTGTTACATGAAGAAGCTCTAGGAGTAGTCGGGAGAGGCGGTGGATGTCTACTGCGCTAGGGTTCTGCGCGCGTGCCAGATCGAGCGCGACGTGGCGCGGCTGTTCTGCGTACGTGCCAGCGCGATGTGGACGAAGCACCTAACATGTAGGCCAGGCGTGGCAGCGGGAGAAAGCGGTGCGGCCCAGTCAGGCCTGTGCATTAAGTGGGTGCGGTCGAGTCAAGTCGGCTACCGTGCGGTCTGAGCCGGGGTCTGGTTCGAGCCCGATGAAAAATACCCGAGTTGACTGATTTGAATTTCATTGATTCAAGTTTGACTGAGCCACAAAATATAGAAAATAAAATCCTAAAAATCTAAAATAAATTAGAGAGGTTCCTGGGATGACCTAGTTCCCATATAAAATTTGAAACCCCACTGTTTATGAGTTTTTTTTCTTAATTTAAATTCAAACTTAGGATAGGTCATTGAAATGTATTTGAATTTTCTGAGGGTTGAGTTCAGTTCTAACAATTTGGTAAAAATTATATTAATTCATGATAATTAATATTTTTTTATATATTTTTTATAGAACATAACCATATGCATTTATCTCAAATTTCTCCTTGAGCTTAAATTTGAAGCGTAGGTTCAAATTTTGCTTGAGATTTTTCCAATGCAAAAATTGGGGCAAATGTTTCAGAATGTCATGTATGCTCATGAGATGCATAATAATTCTATTTATTAAATTGTGAATATGACAAACCTCCCCCCTTACAAAAAATATCGTCCCTAAGATCTCGGTAGGTCAGGAGTTGGACAGGAATGTTCGAAAATAAGATACAACATCAGTTGTCTTGATTTCCTTCAAAGATAGTGCTAATATAATAAAGTCAAGGTTACAAAGCATTTACACTATATTTTCTTTTTCATTGCTTTGTTTAACATTTCCTTTCTTGATTCATAAGCACTTCAAACGTAAGGAAAAGGATAGAGATATTCGGTTCGCATTCGATCTTCACGTTCCCAAGTTGCTTCATCTTCTGCATGGTTACTCCACTAAATTATTAAGAAGTTGATGTTGTTATTCCTCTCTTGTGCTCCATTTCTTCGAGAATGCAAATCGGGTGTTCCCGATAAGAAAGATCGTGTTGCAAGTGAATTCTTCCAACTCAGTTGCTTCGGTGGAGACGCGAAGGCACTTCTTTAGTTGTGAAACATGGAACACGTCATGCACATCTGAAAGTAATGGTGGTAACTCCAATTGATAGGCCACCGATCCCAATTTCTCTAGAATCCGAAACAGTCCGATGTAGCGAGGTGTCAATTTGCCTTTAACTTGGAAACAATGTATTCCTTTCATCGGATAGACTTTAAGGTAAACATAATCATCCACCTCAAAACTCAACTCACGACGACGACAGTCGGCATACGACTTCTGACGAGATTGAGCCGCCCAAAGTCGCTCGCGGGTCACACGAACTTGCTCTTGGGTGTCCTCGACCAAGGTTGGACCATAGAATGGTATCTCCCCGGCTTCAGACCAGTTCAAGGGCGTTCTACAAGCTCTCCCATACAACACCTCGAAGGGTGACATTTGTAAGCTTGATTGGAAGATATTATTGTAGGAGAACTCTGCAAACGGCAAGCACTTCTCTCAATTCTTGCTATAGGACATCACACATGCTCGGAGAAGGTCTTCCAAAATTTGGTTCACCCTGTCGGTTTGTCCATCCGTTTGCGGGTGGTAAGCAGAGCTAAAAGATAGGTCTGTCCACATTGCTTGATGTAAGCACCTCCAGAAGTAAGATGTAAACTAAGGGCCTCGATCTGAAATGATCACCTTCGGTACACCATGGAGATAGACGATCCTTCAAAGGTAAAGCTCTGCTAGCTTGACCCCAGTGTAGGTGGTCTTGACGGGAATAAAATGGGCGACCTTTGTCAGGAGATCGATAATCACCCATATGGAATCGGACCCAGTTTGAGTCCTTGGAAGTCCATCCGACTTCCTCCCACTTCCACTTCGGAATGGGCAAAGGTTGGAGAGTACCCGCTGGATTCAAATGCTCAGTCTTGACTCTTTGGCATACATCGCACTCGGCAACATATCACGCAATTTGTTGCTTCATTTGGCTACACCATAGCCGCTTCTTCAGATCTTGGTACATCTTGGTACTCCCGGGGTGGATGGAGAATTGAGAGTTGTGAGCTTCCTTGAGGATCAAATCCCTCAATTCGCAATCGAAAGGAACCACCAAACGATTCCCGGCATATAAGGTGCCTTGCGCATCTTCGGTGAAACATTTGGCCTTGCCTTGCTTCATTTCTTTCCATATTTGGGCCACTTCCAAATCGGTCTTATAGGCTTCTCTAATCTGATCCTCTAATGTGGATTTCATATTTAGAGTAGCAAGAGACCCTTCTTTAATTATTTCTAGGTGCAGACGTTGCATTTTCGCACACAAGCCTGCCGAAGTGGGCACTACCAACAAACAGTTGCATTGTGATTTTCTGCTCAATGCATCGGTCACTAAGTTGGCTTTCTCTAGGTGATAATGAAGTCTCATATCGTATTACTTGATCAACTCAAGCCACCTTTTTTTCCTCAGGTTCAGGTCGACTTGAGTGAAGATATATTTGAGGCTCTTATGATCAGTATAGATCTCGCAACGATTATCGATGAGGTAATATCGCCAAATCTTCAAAGCATGGACTACTGTTGCAAGCTCCAAGTCGTGAGTGGGATAGATAGCTTCATGAGGCATCAATTGCCTCGATGCATACGCCACAACTTGGGCCTCTTGCATGAGCACACAACCGAGCCCGTGGCGAAAAGCATCATAGTAAATGTCGAAGCTTTTACGAATATCCGGTAGGATGAGCACCGGAGCTTTGGTCAGGAGGTCTTTCAAGATCTAAAAGCTTGTCTCACACCCCACTGACCATCCAAACTTTTTATCTTTCTCTAACAGCTGCGATAGTATCCCGCGAGTCCGAGAAAACTGCGATAGTATTTTAGAGAAGTTCTTGATGAACCTGCGATAGTATCCCGCGAGTCCGAGAAAACTGCGAATGTCGGTGACGCTCTTGGGTTGCCTCCAGTCAAGTACATCTTACACTTTGCTAGGATCAACAATGACACATCCCTTGGATAACACATGACCCAAGAAGCTAACTTCATGAAGCCAGAACTCTCATTTGGTGATTTTTTCATAGAGTTGATGTTGACGAAGCTTCTCCAACACAAACCGCAAGTGCCGCTCATGTTCTTCATCAGACTTGGAGTAGATGAGAATTTCATCGATGAATATGATGACAAACTGGTCCAGGTACTCCATGAAAACTGAATTTATGAGGTTCATGAAGTAGGCCGGAGCATTGGTCAGACCGAAAGACATGACAATGAACTCGTACAACCTGTAGCGAGTGGAGAATGCTAACTTTGGTATGTCTTTGGTTCTAAACTTAATTTGATGGTAGCCCAATGGCAAGTCAATCTTGGAGAATACTTCGGCTCCACTCAATTAGTCAAACAGATCATCAATCCGCGGAAGCGGATACTTGTTTTTGACTGTGACTTCGTTCAACGGACGGTAGTCAACACACATTCGTAAACTCTTATCTTTCTTCCTGATGAATATAGTCGGGCATCCCCAAGGTGAGGAGCTCGGCCAAATAAAGCCCTTATCTTGAAGTTCCTTAAGTTGCTCCTTCAATTCTATCAACTCATTAGGAGGCATCCGATACGACCGTTTTGAAATTGGCGCAGTACCGGGTGCAAGCTCGATGACGAACTCAACTTCGCGATCAGAGGCATGCCTAGGAGTTCTTCAGAGAATACATCTGGATATTCACATACCACTAGTACCCTCTCTAATGAAAGAGAGGTACTAGTTTCCAGAGCATAGAGATGAGAACTGCCCACTAAAGGTGCAAAAACGACTTGATTGTCATCTTCACTTGTGACAGAAATAGACCGTTGAGCACCATCGATTTTTTTCTGGTTTTTGGACAGCCAATCCATCCCTAATATCACATCAACACCCACTGAAGTTATCACTATTAAGTTTACCAAAAACTTAACCCCTTGAATCTCCACTTTTATGTCCGGGGAGACTTGGTCGGTTTGAAAAACCGATCCCGGCGACTGGATCTGATAGGTGGCTGAAGTGTATGCATTTTAAATTGATGATGTGCGGAATATTCCTTTTTGATGAATGAATGAGATGCTCACGAATCAAATAAAACTAAAGCTGGTCAAGAATTAACGAGAAGTGTGCCCAAAACGACATCGGGTGTGTCGCTTACCTCCTCGGCAATGACGTGGTTCACTCGGCCACACGTAGGGACTTGAGGAGGAGTAGACACTACCCTCGGGGGTGGTGAGGGTCTTGCCGGAGCTGGTGGTGGTGGTGTAGGAGCTTGATACGTCCGGGGCATCCCTCGTTGTCTCGCAAGGCATTGATACGCATAGTGATCGGGGCGGCCACAATAAAAACAATTAATGTTGGGCTTGAACGCGCTGTTATTTTGGGGGGTTTTACCCCCATTATACTGCTATACCTCCGATGGAGAAGGCCTAGGGATTGCCGTAGGAGGCCTTGGTGGCACCGGAGCTTGAAAACGGGGTGCTTGTGGCGGCCCGGTGCGTGGTCGAGGGAAGCTGCCGCTTGCTGAAATCTGAGTGGCTCTCTTCCTCTTCCTCGACTCATCCAAGGCTATGCTCTTGTGCTCCACCGCTATGACCTTGGTGACCAAGTGCTAAAGTTCCTAAAGTCGTGCACAGTGAGAGCTAGCTGCATCTCTTCCGTCAAGCCATTAATGAACCGGATCTGACGGCATGCATCCGTGGAGACATCCGGAGCATAACGAGCCAAGAAATTAAACTCGTGCAAATAATTCATGACGCTCTTCCTCCCTTGCTTCAGGGCAAGGAACTGTTGTTTCTTGATTGTTAGCACCCCCTCAGGGATGTGAGCCTCGCGGAAGGCCGCTAGGAACTTGTTCCAAGCTGGAACATCTCTGTTGGGTTGCATGGCAAAAAAGTTATCTAACCACGCGCTTGCAGCGCCTTCCAGCTGGTAGCTGGCGAATAGGACCCTCTCAATGCCGGTGCACTAAGCGATCGCCAACTTCTTCTCTATGATGCGAAGCCAATCCTCCGCCTCCATAGGGTCCTTAGTGCTGGAGAAGGTCGGGGGGTTGGTTCGCTGAAAGTCAGCGAGTCCGCCGTGCGCTCGAGGTGGCCCCGATGGTCTGGGCGCCGCAGATGTATTACGTGTGATGGCCTCCAATATCCTTGTCTGGTCCATCCTGTTTCTCTCAATTTGGGCTAAAACCTCCGCCATTGTAGGCGGAGGAAGCACTTCCTCAGAACGACCGCCTTGATGGTAGCGGCGGTCCGCATGCCCCACCTGATCGCCTCAAGCGTCGGGCTCAAGGCCTGCAATGGGAGGGGGTCGTGGGGGCAGAGACCCCTCCCCTTGTTGTGCCCTTGCTCGTGTTGTAGATCCATCCATCCTATTACCACAAGGATGGTTAGCTACCGACGAAAGACACGCTCAAAGAGTGTGAACGAAAATCTGGACAGCAAGCATCACATCCGTTAATTCATCATGTACAAAGACAAAAATGCATAAAACTTAACACCAAATGGGTGTACAAAGGCGCTAGGGCCAGTACAAGATCCAATAAAGCAAAGGACAATTTTTCAACACGATTACATTCATATAAGCCCGTAGGCAAATGGCAATTGCCCGAAACAAAAGTTTCTGCAACAAACGATAACAAGTTCATAAAAGCTACCCCTATTACACTTATATGAATAGGAATGCCCACTAAAATCACTTCCAGGCATCGAGCTAAGAATACTGACACCCTAATGGTTCCAGTCAAAGTTCACCGAAAACTCATATAAGAGGTAGTAGCCAGGTGATCCGGTGTCCTCAGGATCCTCAGGGTTGGTGAGACACACCGGGGATCCCATGTCTACAACGCGACCTCCCGGAGGGTCACGCCTCTGAGTGCGAGCAAAGCCCACCGACATGCAAGCTTGACGTCTCGACCCAAGGTTGGGCACTCGTCCTCTCATTCCCGGGAGACGGTACGCTGGGGGCACGGCATCATAAGGAGAGACCTCATTGGTGCCATACAATTCTTCACAGGGAAGTATGCCCATGTTACACATGAGATTGAGGTGCCTCTGGGCTACCATGAGACGTTGACGAGTCTCGTATAGCTCATGTGTAGTGCAGCGATTGACTTGGTCCATGATGTGGACTAGTCTCGCCAGTTGTCGAACTTGGAGATACTCCCCGTACTGAATCTCGACAAAGGTGTTCACCTCCGCACCATGCCTCTGCATGGGAAAGTGGTCGTATGGGGGTTGAGGCAACTCCATCAACTCGTGAAGAAGATGGCTCATTGCCACACAAGCCACTTCCTGCAGTGCCATGGCCTCCGACGTGCCACGTGCCTGGAAACAGTACGAGATGCTCCCCACAACTTCCCTTGCAGTGATGTTGCTCACTGCGAGGTACTCCTCCATTCCTGGTCCTCGGTCGTGGTGGTAGATGGTGTACTAAGGTTGGTACGTGAAGTTCGCCCCCCACATCATATCTGGAGAAGCGCTGGGTATCCTCCAACGTCTTCCGCGGAGTCTCCTTTACCAACACCAGACGACTCATCTAAAGACAAGAGGACAAGGTAAGAGGGAAATTAGTTTACAAATCCAAAAGAGAGTAAGGTAAGAAATAACTCTAAGATGGATAAGGAATAAAAGATTCATAACTTAACTTTTTTTAAAAAAATTGCTTTGATAAGTTAAAATATTTTGACCAAAAAGGCTTGCAAACACTAAAGCTAGTGATATTTCTAACCTACAGTCAGTATGGCTCTGATACCAACGCTGTGAGGACCTCCGGATTATTTCCGTAAGACCGAGGCCTTCCCGGTCTTATGGAAATAAATAAGGGCATCAAGTTAATGAATTCTATCTTAACTCCATCCAAGTCAGAGGGCCTGACCGAAACTAGAGCCCCGGTAATCATGCGCACTGCTCCTCTGTGAGCACTACATGATGATCGGTTCTCCAAACGGTCCAAGTCCACACTTAGACAAGTTAAAAGGGGATTCAGAACAGCGAGTACGAGACTGTGTTGGCTCCCAGGATCAGTGATCAACACACTCATACTCTCATTCAACGTTGATCACAGATATACAACATTCATACATTGATAATCCAAAATATATAAACATAATAGTTAAGTCTACAACTATTACAAGACGGCCGACCGGACAAATTCAAATAAGAGTACTAAATAGCAACAGAAGAAAAGTAAATAAACCAAAAGTTCAAGCATGGTGTGCCCATAGCCCAAGGCAACCGACTAGGAGTCAAATAATAGCACTATTCATTAGCGTCGTCATAGTCGGTGCTAACGAACTCATCGATTGGTAGTTCATCTTCACCTGTAATTGCAGTAAGCGGGTTGAGTACAAAACATACTCGCAAGTCTTACACAAAGATAAAATTAGTTAAGCATAATGGTCAATCAAAGAATGGCATTAGTGGCTTTAGTTTTGCGAAAAATGTAACAATTTTCAACCTACACATACTAGTTTTTCAATTAACATTTCAAAAACAGATTTGAAGTAGAAATAAAGTATGTGATAAAGTGATACATTGATAACCAAATAAATCAAATAAATTCCAAAGTGGCAGCCCGATTTGGTACACTAAAATGCATGAACACCCGTTCATATCAAAATTGATTTCACTATTTTTGGAGTTAAAATGAATTAGTTATGCATTTTTAAAGTTAATTGATTTTTCAGTGTAACAATAATTCATTTCAGAAATTATAAATGCATTTAATACTTTTTGTACCGACTTGCACCTAGCCAGAGTCAGTGACGGGTGGGGTCCACTGCACAGTACGTTTTTCAATTTAAATTCGAATTTTAACCATGCTGACAAGTGGGGTCGCATGTCAGCAATATGGTTCACAGCACAGTGCATGAACCACAAGTCCACGGGTCGGTTCACAGGGTCTACAACTATGCACTTAACTCTTGAGCCCACATGTCAATCTCGCACTCAAACCGTCATTTAAAAAATATTTTATGTTCCTAGTCCCACATATCATACACTCATTACTTCCTTAAGATAGCATTAACTACAGTAAGCAATGATTAGCTATTAATGACCTATATTTGCACCCTAATGGTGTTACTACAGTATTGTCATTAATCCGACAATACCGAGTTGCATTCGTCGGCACATTGTCGGCGATTCCGGCTACGGCGACGCCGGCCAAGGGCATAGATGGAACCGCAATAGTCTTGTGCACCTTACGGTACCGGCGGTGACCTCAACGGCCATCGGTAGCGGCGGTGGGCTGGAGATGAGCAGTGAGACACTTCGGCCGAACGTGCATGCGACGTTAAAGCTCCGCAAAGTCCATTCAAGCCGGAGCTATGGAAGCAATGAATCGAAGAATGGTTCCGGATCAAAGTAGGAGACGAAGAGGTTGTTCTTCAACCGAAAATGGAGTAATCTTCCAATTTTCGGGCTCCTACCATGCATTGCCAAAATTGGGTGAGGGGATTACTTCCTCATGTTCAAGGACACAAGGTGACACGCTTGAGTGATGATAATACTCACCAGAGACGAAGAAAGCATGAAGGTGTCCTCGGGTGCAAGCTTTGGACATGAACTAGATCAGGGGAAGACACTACTACATTCCGGGAGCTACAAGTAATGACTGGGGCTGGGATTAGCTAAAATGGAACCGACATGCAAAGTAGATGACGGAGTGAAAACAATGTTACATGAAGAAGCTCTAGGAGTAGTCGGGAGAGGCAGTGGCTCACGGCGTCGACTACGCTAGGGTTCTATGCGCGTGCCAACTCGAGCGTGACGTGGTGCGGCTGTTCTGCGTGCGTGCCAACACGAGTTGGACGAAGCACCTGACGTGCAGTCCAGGCGTAGCAGCAGGAGAAAGCGGCGCGGTGCGGTGGGCGTTGTGCATTAAGTGGGTGCGGGCGAGTCGAGTCGGCTACTATGCGGTCTGAGCCGGGGTCTGGTTTGAGCCCAATGAACAGTACCCGAGTTAACTAATTTGAATTTCATTGATTTAAGTTTGACTGAGCCACAAAATATAGCAATTAAAATCCTAAAATTCTAAAATAAATTATAGAGGTTCTTGGGATGACCTAGTTCCCATATAAAATTGTAAACCCCACTTTTCATGAGTTATTTGCTTAATTTAAATTCATACTTAGGATAGGTCATTGAAATGTGTTTAAATTTTCTAATGGTTGAATTCAGTTCTAAAAATTTGGTACAAATTATGTTAATTCATGATAATTAATATAGTATTTGAATAAATTATTTTTAGAAGATAATCATATGATTTTATCTGAAATTTCTCTTTGAGCTTAAATTTGAAGTGTAGGTTCAAACTTTGCTTGAGATTTTTCCAATGCAAAAATTGGTACAAATGTTTCAAGAATGCCATGTATACTCATGATATATATAATAATTTTATTTATTAAATTGGGGATCTGACAGATGACATCATGAGTTAATCGTCATCAAGTCAAGACTGGGGATGTAGGAAATCATCATGTGTTGATGATGTTCAAGTCAAGATCCTGAAGTGAAGAAGATCATTATTTGTTGATGATATTGATGTCAAGATCTTGGAGTAAAGGATACATCATATGTTAATGCGTATCAAGATCTCGAAAAAAAAGGAAATCATCGTGTGTTGATGATATTCAAGAAGAGTAGATGATCATGAGTTGATCATCAAGTTAAGAGAAGACTCATCATGTATTGATAGAGGTCAAGTGAAAGAATGCATCATGGGTTGATGCATATTCAAGTCAGGAACTTGAAGTAAAGAAAATCATCGTGTGTTGATGATTATTATCAAGTCAATGACATGACCCGGTCTTGAAGAGAAGATATGCGTCATCAAGCTTCAAGAAGATACTTAAGGTAAATGTATGACTAGCTAGGGCTAAGGATGTGCTTCTAGTCTTTTACCGGTCGTAGTGTTTGATTGGAGACCGGATTGCTAGTATAGATTACAGTACTATTAAGAGGGTTCTTGACTAGTAGCTTGAGTTAGTCATGTATTGATAGCTCATTGTGCTTGCTTTAGCTCATCTATGTATGGTACTATTATTTGTGAATGTGTTTTACAAATAGTCGAAGCTCATGCATAATCTTTGTAGCATGTGACTTTAGTTTGCGAATGTGTTTTGCAAATAGTTTAAGTACATGTACCTTATTCCTTGTGGTGTTTATTCTAAAAGTTGGCAAATGTGTTTTGCGACTTATTGAGAATATTGCTTTTAACTCTTGTTTGCATCGCTGATCAATTGATAAATGTGTTTTGCAATTGAATTTGCTTTGAAAGTCGACTAAGCTTTTCTTAGGATAATGGTAATACCGACGTTGTGTTGGTAGTACAACCGCACCGCGGTATGACCGGAAAAGTGGCGCGGTACTACCGCAACCCGGTCGAACCGAAGTTTAGTTGGCGATACGTGTTTTTCCAAAGAGACACCTTTTGAGCATGTTTTGCTCTCCTGAAAAGCGGTAGTACCGCAGTGCTTATCGCGGAACTACCGCGACCCGGTATAACCGAGATTTATGAAGCGGTGCGTTATTTTTAGAGATGGCGATTTTGGACCTCTAAGGGAAGCGGTAGCACCGCTCTATGTGTACGGAACTACCGGCGAGCAGAACTACCGCATGTTCAATGGCGGTAGTACCGCGCCGCATTTTCAACGGCTGTTTCAGAGGCTTTGTTATAGCCATTACTATGTGTCAGTGGAAGTGAGGTAGTAACGGCCGATGAATGGCAGTATTACCCCCATGCTGAGTTTTTCAGAATCTTGTCTCCAACGGCTAGTTTTTGTGTGTGGTCTATAAATACCCACCTTGACCTGTTGTGGGGTAGGAGCTGGTGCCATTACCCATTCCTTGAGCAAAGGGCAATCCCTCTACACTCTTTATGTGCATGTGTTGCACTTAGTGAGCTTAGAGAGCAAACTCTAAGTGCATGTATTGCATTTGGTAGTATATTGTGTATCCACTTGAGCTTAGATACTTGATTTGTTCAAGTGAGCGTCTTCGACTTGTTATTCTTGGTGTTTGCCGACACCTAGATAGCTTGGAGGAGTTGCGTCGGTGATCTTCTCAAAGAAGGTTGTGAGAAGGCCCGAGCGGTTGTTTGTGGTTTGGTGCTTGCCATCTCCGGAGTGGAGGAATAGCAACCCTGACTGGATCGAGGTGTTGGTACGTGTTGAAGCCGGTCCAAGTGGTTGGACTTACCTCGAAGGTGTTGGCTTAATTTGTGGAGCCGGTCCAATTAGTTTGGGCTTACCTCAATGTGAATTATGGGAGACTGGCAAGTCTCCGAACACCACAGTAAAATATATTTGTGTCCTTGTGGTTTGTTACTCTTGTGTTTTTACTATATTGTAATTTGCATTCATAGAATTAAATTACTTACTTGTATTTATATGATTGCTATTATTATCAATAGTCTTTTATTGTTAGTACACTTAGTAGAAACTAGTTGATTTAGGTTTTAATTGGGCAAAATTGTATTGGTATTAGCTCCCGCATTAAAAAATCGGTTTTAGCCAAAGAAGTTTTAAAAAACCGCCTATTCACCCGCCTCTAGTCGGCCTCCTCGATCTTACAAGTGGTATCAGAGCTTAGTCTCTCATTTTATTAGACTTAACTGTCTAGAGAGTAAAGGATAGTGATTAGTGATATGGTGCACCTAGGTGAAGCACCTCTATTTGATGGTACAAAATATGCTCATTGAAAAATTCGCATATCATGTTATTTTAAGTCCATGAGCCAAAAAATATAGCAGATTGTAGATGTGGGCTTTTCTCCTCTATTGGATCCTCTTGCTCCAACTATTGAGGAAGAAAAATGCTCACATCTTGACGCTCAAGTAACTAACATTTTATTTAGTACTTTGAGTATAGACAACAATGAGATCTCAACTCCTTCTACATCACCTTATTGCTTTATGACTAAAGATAATAAAGATGTAAATAATGATGAACCCTCATATGATGAGTTGATGAATATGTTTGTGGAGCTTAATGAGTATTTATAAAAGAAGAAATTAAAATTCAATGTTTTGAAGAAAGAGTATATCTCACTTCAAAATAATTATGATATTCTAAAAGATGAACATGAAACTCTCCTAAATGAGCTCATCAAGTCCAAGTTGGATATAGGCATACCATGCGATTTATTAGATGATATGTTATATGTAGTTGCTAACCATTGCATTTCATTTAAAATTAGCATATCCACCTCGTGTGATGATTTGTTTGATATACTTTTTACATAAAAATGGATGCTCTTTTTTTATATCTTGTGATAATCTTGTAGAGAAAAATGAAGAGTTTAAGACCTAAGTCAAGAAATTGACTAATAATTTGGCAAAAATTTCAAATGGGGGTCACTCTAGATAATATAAAACCCTTTCAATTGACATATATTTTCAATTGACATATAAACCTTTGAACCCATCTTTACTCAAAATCTCCGTCAAATAGGTGGTGGCTCCGCGGCTGGGCCCGGCTTGTCAGGATCGCACGTCATATTCGTTTGGAGACAAAGGCCTGGTGCAAAGTGCAAAAAAAAAATCCTGAACACGGCGTTTTGCGCAAGAGTCGTCAGATTGGGTGATTGCAACCGTAATTTTCTGAAATGGAATAAAATGTTTCTATTAATTGCTGGAGTAAGCATGCTCACCAACTACAGGTCTGGTAAAAGCTAGCTGAACAAATAATCGGACCACCCGTCCGGCCGGGAAAGGTTGGTAGGAGGACTCGTGCGTTGACGATGCTAATTAATCCTTGTAGAAGATATTAAATTTTCGGCTAGTAAGAGGAACAAGCTTGCCCCGTTCGTTTCTTCGTTCCGCCGGAAGAAAGAGAGGGCGAGAATTTGTCGCTAGATTTTGGCCGCGCGCGGGGCCTCGCTTCCGGATCTTGACAAGCACAAAAGCCGCGGAAGGTAGAGAAGAAACGGCCAGTCAGCGCGGGAGGCCCGCCACGAGCTCAACCGTCGTCACCGCGTCCGTCACGCCCCCCGCTGTCGCTCTCGCCAGCAACACCAGGGGTCCGTCCCGTCTCCATCATAAGATAGTTTCCACGTCATGTAGGCATTCTAAAATAAGAAGTCAAGATAGACCCTATACGGTTTAGAGCTTGGTACTTTATACTCGAAAACACATCATTTTCCTAAGTAGAAAACGTGGCAGCTATAGTGATACGGCGCCAACTACTACTATCACTTTAATTTGTCATCTTAAGTTGCATTCACAACTTAAGGTAACAATGGGTGCTGATTTGATCAATGAAACGGAGTAAGTGTTATATGTGTCCAAGAGGGTGAATGGAGGGTGGATGAGGAGGCTGGCCAAAGAGAGGTAACGTGCTCTCGTGATAAAACTTTAGCGCATACGAGCTATTAAGAAAGACATGAGGTGCTATGGCCGTATGGGTTGTATTAGCATCAAAAAAGCATCAAGTACATAGGCCAAGTTAACGCATGAAGCTAAGAAAAGGAAAGCCCACGGCACAAGGGAAATCGAAAGGGAGACTTGGCCATGCGTGGGAAGGAAACTGAGAACATGACACATGGGTTGCTTCATTTGGACTCAAATTCGGTCAGCCAATTCGTGTTTAATATCTTATTCTAAAATTAGAGAGTCCTAGTAGCTTGCGTTTAGTCATTAAATATGTCGGTGTTTTAGAACCGATCTTACGTAAAGATTGTTTGATTTGGGGGGTCTCCTAGAGATGAAATCACACAGAGCGATTGACACGGGATTTTTATACAGGTTCAGGCCTTCTCCGGCGAGAATAACAACCCTACTCCTGTGTGTGTATGGTATTGACTGTATTCTCGATAATCAAGCAAGAAACTAAGACTATTACAAAGAACAGTGCTTGTGTTTCTCCTTGACTCGCTCTGTTTCGCCCTCCCTTTCACCCTCTGATTGATTTCTCTATATAGCCGTGACGAAGTAGCCATTTTGTCCTTCGGAAGAGGCGCCTAATTAATCCAGTAATGGGCGCATGATGGCAGTAATTACCGGCGCATTGGCTTCTTCACGCCGTTTGGCAGTTATCTCTCAGAGGTAATGGGGTATTTAAGCACTATTACTACACGGAATAATAGTGCATGTGGACCGTCCGGATTCCTTAATCAATTGGACCCACTCGCTTGTAGGTTTGATTATAAGGTGGTCGTGGTTGACATAGTCGTAGCAGAACTTACGACTGGGTACAAGTCGTAGCAGAGCTTACGACTAGATAATAGTTGTAGAAGGGCTTACGACCAGGTAGTGGTCGTAGAAGGACTTACGACCATGACATAGTCGTAGTAAGACTTACGACTATGGGGGTGATTGTAGGAGAACTTACAATCACTTGGTAGGTCTCTCCCTTATGAATATAAGGGGTACTCTTGGGGACTACGTGACATCATATTTACCCATAATAAGAATTATAGATAAAAGATAAAATGAGGATTATCAGATCCTCGTCATCTAGCCCCCCAGCTTCAAGTGAGAGTAACTTACTTGGTGAAGGATTTGCAAATGGTCCTACGACTATGAAAATATCGCAGAACCATGGTCGAAGGAAAAACTCTTCGACATTTGAGTGCTACTTTGACCAGGAATTTGCTTGGCCAGAAAGGTTGCTTACGATTATCAAATAATCAAAAAAACCCCTACGACTGTGAGGTGGTCATAGTAGGGCAATCGGAGAAAAACCCTTTCCGATTGTTACTTCATTCGACCAGAAAGACTTGATCAAGAAAGTAATTTCGCTTGGAGGTGACAAAACGAACCTAATTTTCTCGAACGGACCATCTAGGAAATTGCAAACGTCTCCCACAGATCTGTCGATAAGACGGTTCCCGAAGCGGTTGTAATCGTGAAGATTGCTTACGACTATCAAAAAGTCGTAAAAACCCCTACAACTGTGGCGTGGTCGTAGTAGGGGGATCGGAGAAAAAACCCTTCCGATTGATACTTCCTTCGACCAGAAAGACTTGGTCAAGAAAGTAATTTCGCTTGGGGGTGACAATACGCACCTAAATTTCTCGAACAGACCATCTAGGGAATTGCAATCAACTTCCACAGACCTGTCGATGGGACGATTCCCGAAGCGGCGGCAATCGTGCGGTTATAAAACTCACCGGGAGTTAGACTTAGAGTTTTTTACCTTTTCCCCAAATCGTTCCCATTGTTCTTTAGGTTTTCGCCTTCTCCGCCTCAGACTCGACTTCGTCTTCTCCGCCGCCAACCTAATCTAGAACTTCTTGTTTCTGAGAGAAATGGCCAAGAAAGTTTCCGAGTGGGAAGAGTCGGAGATGGATGCAGCGAAGATCAAAGTTTTGGTCGACGCCGGGAAGATTCCAGAGAAGGCTCTGGTAAAATAGATTCCAGCTATTGGGCAGCACTGGCCGTCGGGGGAAAATGGACAAATCCCCGTCTTCCAAGCATACTGTGAGTGCGGCCTCCGATCTCGCTCACCCTTTTCTTCGATGGTACTCGAGCATTTTGGAGTGGAATTAGTGAACCTAGGTCCTAATTCCATTACCATGCTGAGTGTCTTCGTGTACCTGTGTGAGGCGTACTTGGGGATTCCCGCGGACCTCGAGCTTTTCCAATATTATTATGGGATGGCTCGACAAACCGGAATCGCCGGAAGGCTGCGATGCAAGCTCCACGACTTGAAGTCGAGGAGTACATTGAGCTTTACTCGGTCTTCATGGCGGGATGGAGAAAGAGGTGGTTTTTTCGAAAGTCACCTCGAAGACACCTTTCTTTCGGGGAAGGTCAGCCGAGAAGAAATCTTCATGGGATTCGACTCCTGAAGATATCAGTCGGATTGCCCCCTATATTCAAGCCATCAAGGACTTGAAAGAAGAAGGGCTGACCGGATGGCATGTGGTAAAAGATTTTATCACACGACGGATTAGTCCCTTGAAGAAACGAGCATCTCCTATGTGGAGATACTCGGGGAGAGGAGACCCGACCAGGGACTACGACGACGGTAAGTGAACCTCCGACTTAGCTTTCAGTTTGGTCTTTCTCAACATTGTCTAATATTCTTATCTGTTTACGCATCTTTCCTGAGCGAGATTGGCGCTAGGTCGACTCATCTGTGAGAAGTCTCCGCCACCCCGAGTGGCGGTTCCTCGAATCATTGCGGCTTTGTCTGCAGATGAAAAGATAGAGCGCCTAAAGGTAATCAAAAAGTTGATTTTCTCTTTAGGACTTTATAGTTGTAGAAGAACTTACAACTATTGGTGATCGTAGAATATTTTATGATCAGGAAAGTGTCGTAGAAAAACTTACGACTTGGCACTGGTCGTAGAAAAACTTACGACTGATCAATAATTCTTCTTTTTCTGTTTTGTTTTACAGAAAGTAGGCATGGAAAATCGTCAGGACGACGAGGAAGTCGCACTGATGACCATTGGCGCGGGGTTGTCGAAAGACAAAGGCTCGGCTCCTCCATCTAAGAGACGTCGACTTGCAAGATCCGCCGACAAGGGAGGAGCAAGCTCGAGCTCTGGTCTTTCGACCAGACCCTCTACAAAGCCTGCGGTAGATATAGCCATAACTGAAGCCGAGGCTGCAACTATCGAAGCCGAGGAGGTTGAAGCAGCTGAATCTTTTAAGCGCAAACCTCGCAAGGCTAAGGTACCCTTCTATTATGACAAGGAATCTTTCGCAGTTGCTGCCACTCCTAGTTTTGTTAAGAAATGGAAAAGGAGATCTGGAAAGATTTTATATCTTTTGTGAAGGACGATCTTGCTCGGCACAACTGCAATCGAGGGTAGTCTTTATCAAAATGGTCGAGACTGATCTCGGCCATCCAGAGAATCAGGAGACCAGAGCTATGGTTCATGTTCAAACTCTATGACCAGACGTGGTCGTAGCTGGGCCAATTGTTGAATCTCGACCAGACGTGGTCGTGGAGAAGAAGAAGTCCTCCGTTGGGAGGATTGCTCCTAAATTCCTGGTTAAGACCAGGGTACAGAGGTATGTGAAATGTACTAAAGTGTAAGAACAACATTTACCTTTTTCCTTTTCACAACTTTGATTTGCTTTTCTTTATTTCATCCACTCCTTGACCCAGGAATGCTTCCGTTGAGAAGCACATTGTCACCTCTTCAGTTGCTGGAGAGGTAATAATGGAAGTGGTTGAAGGATCTTCCTTGACCCAGGTGGCTCACGAAGTGGTTTCTCCAACTGCTGAGGTTGAGGCTATGACTACTGAGGTCATAGCTACGACCAGAGAGGCAGCTCGAGGTCGAGCTCGACCATCGAAAGGGTAGCGACCTCGAAATGGTTGTAGAGACCACAGAGGCAGCTACAAAAGCCTCTAGTCAAGGTGAGGATGACTCTGTACACCGTGCCGGAAAGGAAGTCGTGGCAGACATTCCTTCCGGTGTCCAAAGAGAAAGTGCAGCTACAGAATCAGAGGATGAAGAATATTTCAACTTCTGTGCTGACTTCTTTGGGCCTGCTTCCATCATAGGGTCTGCTGCTTACAGATCTCGCGACCGAGTCCCCCATCCCAAGGATATTCCAAATAGAGGAAATACCTTCGATAATGAGCGTCTTGAGAAGGTGTGGTGGGATAAAGTCACGAGGATAGACAAGCTGCAGAACCCGGAGTTGGTGTACTCGATCTTCGCTAGGTCGACCATGAATGTAAGTATTTTTAGGATACTTATATATGTGGCTTTCCCTTTCTTCTCACTGTCTTCTTTTTGCAGAAAGCTCTAGAGCAAATTGCCGTTGTCGGTGAGTATCATCGATAACTTTTAGAGCTACGACAAGAGAAAGAAGAACTTTGCATACAGGCAGAGAGATGGTAAGTTACCGTTATTCATAGTCGCTTTCGACTTGACTACTCGTATAGTGTTTACGAGAGTTGTCATGGAAAAACTCATGACAAAGTACTGGTCGTAAAGAGCTTACGACTACTTACGACCAGGTAGTGGTCGTAGAAAGACTTACGACCATGACATAGTCGTAGAAAAACTTACGACTAGGTCAGTGGTTGTAGAAGGACTTACAACCAATTGGCTGATGTTCATATCTACTTTTGTCCTTTGTAGGCTGAACAGTGACATAAAGACCTTAATGACTAAGCTCGATTATGAAAAAGAGGAGTCGAAAAAGCTAAGGATGGAAGTAGTAGACCTCTCGAAGAAACTTCGAGAAGCCATCTCTGCAACTAGAAGTTTGCAGGAAAAAATAAACAGTAAGTGCTGAACTTAAGACTGCTTTTGAATTTGACCTTTACCCAACTCTCATTTCTTTTCCAGAAAAAGAAGATGAGATGAGGAAGCTCCGGACCGAAGTTGGAGAAAAGGCTTTGGTCATTCAGGAGTTTTCTCGCATCTCCAAAAACAAGGATCAGGAACTCGAGGGTCTGAAAACTCGATTAACAGGTAAGCAATTCTTTACCTGTTGTCCTTTTCAAGTATTTTTCCTTTTCTAATGCTAATTTCTTGTTCAGAAATTGCTGCCGAATTGAGAGGCCTCGAGGCTGAAATCAATGAGAAGACTCTGATCTACAACGAGTCCGTCCGCATTGCTAAGATGAATGCAGAGGACATCAGATCATGGGAGAAAAAGCACGCTGAAACCGTTGCTTCCCATCAAGAAGAGGTCAAGAAATTGGATTCTCAACTAGTAGGTAAGAAATGCTTTTACCTACAATTATCTTTGTGTTATCTTCCTCTAGAAGTTTATTTTTGTTTGACCGGTTTTATTCTTTTCAGAACAAGTGGTCGAAAACAAGAAACTTCACGAGGCTTCGACTCGTACCCAACAGGAGATGGAATCAATGAAGACTAGTCTTCAAGGCAACATTACACTCCTAAACAATGTACTTGGTGAGCTACATTCTGAGGGAAAAACTCCTCGAGAAGATATTGTAGCTGCTCACATAAGTACCATTGGGGAACAAGTCGGAAACTTGCAAGAAATGGTGACCACTCTGAAGGCTAATCAAGCCGAATCAATAAGGGAGGCGATCGAAGTCTGCGATGAAGTTACGCTTTGGCGAAACTTAAAGCTCAAGACCCCCGCCTTAATGTGCAACCAATCGAAGCCGACTTCGACTGCCCTGAATCAGAGGCAAGTCGTCTGATTGAGGAAATGCAGTCAGTTGGCAAAAAGGTGGCGGAGGAAATGCAGCTAGGCACTCCCCCTTCAGAGTAATCTTGTAACGATTTTGTAAGGCAGACAGTTTCTGTTGATGAGAAATATATGATCCAATTTGTTTCCTGCAAATCATCTTGTCGAGTAGTTAGCAACCCGAAAGATAACTAACGAATGAAAAATCAAGGACTGAAGTTAAATTAATAACTTTATCCTAGGCCATCTTGTTTCCTGCAAATCATCTTGTCGAGTAGTTAGTAACTCAAAAGATAATAGACTAATGAAAGACTAAGAATTGAAGTCAAATTAATAACTTTATCCTAGCCCCCGACTATTTGCATAGCTTGCTTAGACAATCTAAGTAAATAGTGTGTGAAATGGGGTTTCTGAAAACAGAGAGAGGTTTGTTTAACTTATAGTTTTTGTTATGGTTGTTAAGCACTGGTCGAAAGAGTAGAAACGGCTCGACACTAGGAAGTTCCTTCTAGTGAGCAGGACCACGTGCAGAGAGGAAAAGCTTCGACTAGGTGATGTAACCATCTATGACTAGTTTAATCGAACCAAGAACAGCAACTTGAGTTAAGAAAACGTCTTAAAGGACTTTAATAATTCGTTCGCCCTTTTTTGGTGGACTCGATAAGTCTTTTCCAGTAGCAAAAGTGAGAGACTAAGCAACGCTATGAAGTTCCTTCTAGTGGGCAGGACCACGTGCAGAGAGGAAAGACTTCGACTAGGTGTGTCTCTTCCTTCGACCAGTTAAAACGAAACGAGTACATCAAAGGTGGTCGAATAAATATAAGAAAGTGCACTCTATTTAGAAAAATTTTCTGAAATTACTGAAAAAATAAACTAAGATGGGAAGAGTTGGCTTTGAGAATATTTCGACTAAATAGAACCCGATCTCTCTGTATTGGCAACAAAAGTGAGTAACGAGTCGATGCTAGGAAGTTCCTTCTAGTGGGCGGTGACCACGTCAGAGAGAGAGAGACTTCGACTAGATGATGTTACTTGCCTTTTGACCAGTTGTAAAGAAAACTGGGTGTTTTTGGTTCATAGTCGAAAGATTTATCAAAGCACTACTAAAAAATAAGACAAAAGAGGTAGAAGGAACCTGGACCTTTATTGCCTGAGAGGTTAGTCACACATAGAACTTGCGTAACTGGTCGATGTTCCAAGAATTTGAGAGAACCAGCCCATCTTCCATTGCTAGTCGTACCGACCCTGGCCAAGTGACTTCGACCACTGTGTAAGGGCCTTCCCACTTGGGAGAAAGTTTATTTCGATTAGACTTGGATTGGCAGAGCCTCAATACCAAGTCACCTACAGCAAGGCTGCGAGGCTAGACCTTACGATCGTAGTATCTGCGTAGGGCTTGTTGGTAGACTGCAGAACGGATTAGGGCCATGTTTCTCCTTTCTTCGAGTAGGTTAATGTCATCTGCTCGAAGTTGTTCCTGGTCGGAGTTGTTAAAGGTTTCAACTCGTGTCGACCGCAATTTTAGCTCCGGAGGAAGCATGGCTTCGGCTCCAAACACTAGAAAGAAAGGTGTTTCTCCTGTCGCTCGACTAGTGGTCGTACGAACTGCCCATAATACGGAAGGTAATTCTTGTACCCAAGCCCCCGAGCGCTTACGAGCTGGTCAAGACTCTGGTTTTAATTCTCGCATTATTTGGCCGTTTGCACGCTCAATCGCCAGCTGCTTTGGGATGTGCAATGAAGCATAACACAACTTGGTACCCAACTCGTCGCAAAATTCCTGAAATTTTGCACTTGCAAATTGTTTACCATTGTGCATTATTATCCGACTTAACTCCAAATCGGCTAATTACGCATCTCATCATGAACCTTTTTCTTCGCTGTTATCCCGATTCATGAGTTCGGCTTCGATCCATTTTGTGAACGTGTCAATAGCCACAAAAAGGAATTCGAAACCTCCTGGAGCTTTGGGAAACGGTCCTAGGATATCGAGACCCTGTGTCGTAAAAGGCCAAGAAAGAGGTATTGTCCAGTAATGCTTGAGCCGGTTGGTGTATCTGTCTACCATGAAACCGGCATTGGACACACTTTTAACCACCTCTTTAGCATCGCATGCAGTCAAGTGACCAGTAGAAACCTTGTCGAAAGGCCTTCACCAGCGTTACTCAGGAAGCATGCGTCCCACAGATGCCATCGTGTATATCATGAAGGAGTGTTATTCCTTCGTTTTGGGAATCCATCGCATGAGTATCCCTTGGGTTCCTCGTTTGTAGAGGACTCCTTCGACCAAAGTATACATTTTGGCTTTTCGATAAACGATGCGCCTCAAGATCATCCTCGAGCACGGAACCCTTGTGAAGATACTCGTAGATGGGAGTCATCCGTATCCTCGTAATCTAGTGAGGCCATCTCAATAGGAGGTGTCTCACGTTCTTCGACTGCAGATGGCTTTTGAGTTGCTCCAAGAAAACCCCTTTTATGCTGCGGATCGGAAGAAGCCATCCGAGCAAGTTGGTCTGCGAGAAAATTATCCTTTCGAGGGATGAATTGTACCTCGAAACCTAAAAAATGCTTTTCTAGCTTACGTACTTCCGATAAGTACCGAGACATTGTCGAGTTAGAGCACTGGTACTCTTTCCCGACTTGATTCACGACTAGTTGAGAGTCTCCTCTCACGAGTAGTCGATTTAATCGAGAGTGCTTCGCATGACTCGTATGCCGACTAGCAAACCTTCGTGACTCGCCACGTTGTTAGTGGCCTAAAAGTTTAATTGTATGGCATACTTTAAGGTTTCTCCGTGAGGAGATACCAGACCACTTGACCCAGAGCCACTTAAAGTAAGTGACCCGTCAAAGTACATCATCCATTTGGTCGTGGGAATCGTCTCGAGGATCTGAGCGTGTTCAGATTTGTCCATTCGGCGACAAAGTGCGCCAAGATCACGGGATTTTATGGCCGTTCGGGACACGAAATGGAGGTCGAACTCCCCAAGTTCGACTGACCATTTTGCCATGCGTCCCTCTGTTTCCTTATTATGGAGGATCGCTCCCAAAGGAAACTCGGGCAACCATGACTATTTTGTGCGCTGAAAATAATGCCGCGATTTCCTCGAAGACATGAGGAGGGCATATAGAAGTTTTGGACTGAGGGTAACGCTCCTTAGGCCCGTGTAAAACTTTGCTACGTAGTAAAGTGGTCGCTGTTATGCGTTTTCACGTTTACGACCAAGATCTGCGCTTTCTTTGCTGTGGCGTGGCAGCTAGGTAAATTAAGAGCGTCTCTTCTGGTTTTGGAGAAACCAGAACAGGAGCACTCGAAAGGTACCTCTTGACATCCTCGAAGGCAGTGTTTGCCTCGTTCGACCACTCAAAACCTTCGTGTCTCCTGAGAAGTTTAAAGAAAGGTAGTCCTTTTTCTCCTTGTCGTGCGATGAAACGACTTAAAGCCGCCATGCACCCAGTGAGTTTCTGGACTTCCTTTTTTGTGGTCGGAGGGCGCATTTGGAGAATGGCCTTTATTTTCTCAGGATTTGCTTCAATTCCTCGTTCAGATACTAGGAATCCAAGCAATTTTCCTGAAGAAATTCCAAACTCACACTTCTCGGGATTAAGTTTTAAGCGGTGCTTTCTGAGGTTGTCGAATGTTTCTTGTAGGTCGGTGATATGATTAAATTTCTTAATGCTTTTTATGACTAGATCATCAACATGAGCTTCCAGATTTCGGCCTAATTGAGATGAAAAAGTTGATTGCATCAAGCGTTGAAAAGAAGCGCCAGCATTCTTTAGACCGAATGGCATTTTGACATAGCAAAAGGTACCAAATGGTGTAATGAATGCGGTCTTTTCTTCATCGTTTAGACACATATTGATCTGGTGGTATCCAGAGTATGCATCTAAAAAACTTAATATTTCACAACCTGCAGTTGAATCAACCAACTGATCGATACGAGGTAAAGGGAAATCATCTTTTGGACAAGCTTTATTAAGATCAGTGAAGTCTACGCACATACGCCATTTGACGTTTGACTTTTGACCATTACAGGTTAGCCAACCACTCGGGTTGACTGTCTTATAAAGCACGCTTTAAGTAGCTTATCAATTCGATTTAATAGCATCTCGTCGATCAGGGGCAAATCTCCATAATTTTTGTTTTACGGTACTTTATCGGTAGTAAAGCTAGCTTTGTGCTCGATCACCTCCACGGGACTCGGGCATGTCGGATGCTTGCCACGCGAAGACATCTGCGTTAGCTCGGAGGAAGGTGATGAGGTGTCTTCCTATTTGGGGTCGGTCTCCCCGTCTGATGCAGGTCTTGAGGGCTCCTCTGCGTCGGAGGAACCTCTTTGACTTGGTCGTTCGGCTTTGATCTGACTTTAGGCTTCGACTTGCTAGTCGAAGGTGACTTTCTTCTCGAGTTGGTATTTGACCAACCATCTCGATGGATCGGCGGTCGCAGATTATCGCCATCTTCTTGTCACATTGAATTGTGATCACTCCTTTGGGACTGGCATCTTAAGACATTGATACCTATAATGAGTAACCATTAAGAATTTTGCCAAAGTTGGTCGTCCGAGTATGGCGTTATATGTCAGATCGAAATCGACCACATCAAAGGAGATTTTCTCTCGTCTGAAATTACTTGGTGAACCAAATGTTAAAGGAAGAAAAACTTGGCCAATGGGTTTGGCGAAGACCCTGCACAATTCCATGCAAAGAGTATCGTCATCGGTCTTACCTTTGTCCCGGTACTTGCATCTCGTCCGTGCCATTGGTAAGCAAGATGTTCAGGAACGCCACCATCAACCAAAACTCGATTGACCCGACGATTGTTGATGGTGGGTTCGACCACAATCGGATATCGACTGATCGATTCAAAGTGATCGGCGATCACCCTTCTCAAAAGAAATGGTAACTTCCGACCACTTCGGTAAATTATTGACAAGAGGAGCATCTATAGAGTTTACCTCTCGTCCGGCAGCTTTGAGTTGTTGTTTCGACTCATATGTCGATGATCCTCCGTAGATGTGCTTAACGGTATGTTGCGGATCTTGGAACGGCATCTCTTCATCATCTGATGATTTTTGACCACTCGTATGCCCTACCCGCCGAGAGTAGGAGTGGTTCTTCTTAGTTGTAGTAGTCCTCGAGCTTTCTTTGGAAAACTTGGCGATTCTGAGGTCGTGTCCTTCCTTTTTATGAAAAGGACACCACCTTGGTTTGTCGTTCTTTCGATCAGGGCGCTTACCTTTGCCTTGATCAGGGTACGACTTGGTAGTTCGTGGCTCTTTATCATTCACCGCCAAGACCTCTTTGGAACCACTGATTTATGGTTTTTGACCCTTTATCTTTTTCTTGGCATTCTTTGCTTTCTTGTCCTCTTTTCTATCAACTTCACTTGGCTCTCGAGGAGTATATGTTTCTCGATCGATAGTGTTGTTCCACTCGACCGCCTCAGAAGCAGTCGCATATCGATCGGCCATCTCGCAGAGCTCGGCAACAGTGTTGGGAGGATTCAAGGCAATATCCTCTGTTATCCTTCTACTACGGACTCCTTGCTTAAAAGCCCTGATCACAGATGAGTCAGAAATTTCCGGAATTGAATTACGAACCTGACTAAAGCGTTTGATGAATTGACGCAAAGTCTCGTCGTTGTTCTGTTTTATCCGGTGCAAGTCGTCTTCCTTTCCAGGGCGATTGTATGTGCCTTGGAAATTCGCCAGTAGAAGGTCGCAGAGGTGTTGCCAAGAGTAGATCGACTCGAGTGGTTGGTTTAATAACCACGATCGAGCGGATCCTTCAAGCACGATTGGAAGGTAATTTGCCATTACATGCTCTCTCCTCCTCCTTTGCTCGGACAATGTTGTATAGATTTGAAGAAATTCGATGGGATTTTGAGATCCATCAAACTTCTCCATGTTCACTGGTCGAAAATGAGGTGGCCAGCGAACGGCTCGAAGGTCAGGCGAAAATGCCCGGTATCCGGTAGTAACTTCTTGACGCCTTCTTTGCAAAAAAGAAGGGTTAATGTCACCAGGTGATCGTATACGACGATACCCGACAGAACAGTGACTGTCTGTAGTAGGTCTCGATTCTCGAGGAATACTCCTCGTACTCCATCCGTTGCGAATTTCCTTGTCGAAGTGGCAAACGATTACCTCTCCGAGGGGCTTCTTGATCATCAGCCAATCGAAACATATTTCTCCGAGTAGGGGATCGATTCGACTTATTGCCGTGTCGATTTCTACATGGTGAAATATTTGATTGACTGGTAGCTGAGGAAGTCGCATTGCTACGACTACCTGATTGATGTCGACGAGGTGCTTCCAGTCTTGTCATCACGGTTCGAAGCCTTTGCGCGATTTCTTCAGCGAAGAGATCGTATCCTGGCGTTCGAGCAAGCTCTTGAGTGGGATTTTCGAGCAAGTCTTCGATGTCTTGGAGTTCTTGCACCTCCTTCGACTGATATTGGATGCGCTCAGGCAGGTTCTTCTGAGCTGCAATCTTCTTCCGTCGGATGGCCTCAAAATTCTCTTCATCAGATCTTTGAGGCTTTCTCAATGGAGTGCGAGAATGTTGAGGATTTCCCTCGCGCTCATCAGAGTATTGGTTCTGTCCGTCACCGGTGGTGCCCTTGCCATTACCACGAGGGGGCGCAGTGTGTGATCTTCGGGGAGTGTTCTTATCTCGGCCTCCGTAAGGCTGACCCTGATCTGAGGGAAGGACGAAGACCTCCCGTTGATGATTCTCACTTGCGCTCGAGGCCTCCCCACTTGAGGAGTATTCGAGAGACACCATCTGGCGACTTGGAGTAACCCCTCCGGTGGGGAACTACAGGTTATAATCGCTCTCCGTCCGCAAATGAGATCTGCGGAGACGGTCAATTTGCAGAAAGCATGCTTGATCCCCTCTCTCGAGTTATCACGAGAGAGGATCACCGATGTTAGTGGAGTCTGGAATGGTGGCTCTCAGAACTTGTCTCACCAGGTCGGACCGTCTTAGGGGGACTTGGACACTTGGAGGAAAAACTCTCGTCGTGTTGTAAGTCCTCCTGGGTGCGGTTCTGGTCGGATTGACCCTTGTCCTTTGAGGGAATTGGCTCCTCTATTGGACGTATCGTTGTGGGGGATAAGGATCCCTCCTCACTCCATTGATGGGATGGTTTCCTGGAGAATGATCTCCGGGGGCAACATCACCATCAGAGGATGCATCACTCAGCTCGTAGTTGAAACCGGCATCCATGTCGACATCGGAAGATCCCCACGGACGGCGCCAACTGTCGGTGTTTTAGAACCGATCTTACGTAAAGATTGTTTGATTCGGGGGGTCTCCTAGAGATGAAATCACGCAGAGCGATTGACACGGGATTTTTATACAGGTTCAGGCCTTCTCCGGGGAGAATAACAACCCTACTCATGTGTGTGTATGGTATTGACTGTATTCTCGATAATCAAGCAAGAAACTAAGACTATTACAAAGAATAGTGCTTGTGTTTCTCCTTGACTCGCTCTGTTTCGCCCTCCTTTCACCCTCTAATTGATGTCTCTATATAGCCGTGACGAAGTAGCCGTTTTGTCCTTCGGAAGAGGTGCCTAATTAATCCAGTAATGGGCGCATGATGGCAGTAATTACCGGCGCATTGGCTTCTTCACGTCGTCTGGCAGTTATCTCTCAGAGGTAATAGGGTATTTAAACACTATTACTACACGGAATAATAGTGCATGTGGACCGTCCAGATTCCTTAATCAATTGGACCCACTCGCTTGTAGGTTTGATTATAAGGTGGTTGTGGTTGACTTAGTCGTAGCAGAGCTTACGACTGGGTACAAGTCGTAGCAGAGCTTACGACTAGATAATAGTCGTAGAAGGGCTTACGACCAGGTAGTGGTCGTAGAAGGACTTACGACCATGACATAGTCGTAGTAAGACTTACGACTATGGGGGTGATTGTAGGAGAACTTACAATCACTTGGTAGGCCTCTCCCTTATGAATATAAGGGGTACTTCTGGGGACTACGTGATATCATATTTACCCATAATAAGAATTATAGATAAAAGATAAAATGAGGATTATCAGATCCTCGTCAAAATCCAAAAATTCTTTTTGCTGATTTTTATATTATGAAAATAGGAGAGTTTGAGTTATGTGCATTTAGGAGGTTGAGTTGGTTCTGGACAGTATTCATGTGTATTGTTCACACGTGGTAGATTCCAAAATAGGAGAGTTTAAGTTGTGCTTGTTTAGGAGGTTGAGTTTATTTTGGATACTATTCATGTGACTAGTCACACTACACTATTCATCCAAAAGCATTGTGCTTGCGTCGGAGGCTGATTAAGCCCTATGGTCACACCATATAAAAGGGAAAAGTTATGATTTAGATGAATAAAAATTCCGAAAAGCCTTTTGGCGCATATCGAATGTTCATGAGTTGCGAGATGAGTTGAAGAGATTGGGAGAGAAAGATTCAAAGGGGAAGAAAGATATCCATCTCTTGCTTCAGAGTACTATTCATTGAAGGCTACTACTACTTGCAATTCAATCTATTAGATTGATTTGTAAGTGTATTGATTTTCTTACAATTCAATTCACCAAAGTAGTTTGTGAGATTGCTACTTATCTTCGAGTGGTCCGTGAAAGATTGGGCCAACAATCGAGATCCATCTAATCAGCTAGTTGGATCCTTATCAGGTGGTATCAGAGCTTCAGTTGCTCACAATACTTTGTTGCTGCGAAGATCGAAGATTGACATGGCTGACATGAAGGAGATGAAATTGATCATGCAATTCAGCCATACAATAGATCAATGTGAGGAGGATCTACTCCACGAGGCGAGCTACATGTTCTTCAATCGCTGTCGGGTGGGGAACACAGATTGTGCTATGATGATCGATACAGAAAGCTTGACAAATGCTACAAACTAAACACTTGTGGAAAGATTGAGGTTGGTCACAAAGTCGCATCCAAAGCCACATCTGTTGCTTTGGAGGTTCAAGCACATTCTGATCACAAAAACAAGTGGAGGTAAAATTTTCTTTGGACGAGTATACTGCTGTTGTCACTTGTGATGTAATTCATAAGCATATGCGAGCATGTACAATGGTGATCGGAGCATATTGGTTGGCCGAACATCACATACACCGAGTTGCATCATGTCTCGTTATGCGCCTCTCCTTTGCTTAGAGAGAGACATGAAGGGAGATTATATCTTGGTCATTGTTGAGGTACCTTGAAGATAGACAGTGGCGTGACAAGATCCAAGATGCCATTGAAGAGCAATGACGAAAGGCAAAAGCGAAGAAACATGAAGAAGAAATGTTAGCCGATGACGAAAATAAGAAAAACAACGATGACGACCCTTCTTTCTTTCCATGAATAGCAAGAGGAGGCATCCTCTAAGGATGGCAAAACCAACGACGAGATACTACAAGATGGTCTTTATATGTTAACCAAGACGATTCGAATCGACGACACGACTATGTCTATAAAGGACAACAAAGTGACGTGTTTGAATATGAATGCAAAATCAAAGACAATGTTTGCAAGCTTACCATTGATGGTGATAGCTACAACATCATTAGCAAGGGTTTAGTGCAGACTTTGGGCTTATCAACGTGGCGTCATCCTAAATCGTACTATGTGCAATGGTTGCACAATGTCGGTAAGCTAAAGGTCACTCACTGTATTACAATTCAATTTTTAGTGGGTCATTACGAGGACAAGGTGGATTGTGATGTCGTGCTCATGCACGCATGTCACTTGTTATTAGGACGTCTGTGGTAGTTCGACCTCAACGCTACACACCACAGGAGGTCCAACAAGTACTCTTTAGTACATTGGGAAGATCGTATACCATGTTTCATATACTGGAGAGTACTTATTCATTTTACATACAATTAAGTTTTTTAATTATTTTTTAGTAAACTAATCTTTTAAAATCCAATATTATAATGGTAATACCTTTTATTAACCTTAGAACAACATATAAACAACAAAAACAAAGCAAATTAAATATTGTAGCCTAAATTAGCAATAGGTAAAATGAAATTTTATACGCTGATATAGTTTGTTGTTAGATTCTATGCTATCTTACCTTTAGGGTCAATATTCTATGAATTTCGATCCATATATCCATCCGTGTCATTTTAGTTCCCCGTGTCGTGATCCCGATAACATTGATCGGATGCTTATGAATAGTTGTTTCTACTATTTTATTGTAAAATAGTTTCCACGTTATATAGGGATTCTAAAATAAGAAGTCCAAATAGACCCTACATGGTTTGGAGCTTTGCACTGTATACTAGGAAACGCGTATCATTCGTAAGTAGAAAACATGTCAGCTATAGTTAACTGAAGCTAGGCGCCTAAATCGTCCCAGCTAGCTAAACCAGGATGACGAGGGTACCATGAAGCAATTAAGGAACGCGTTACGTGATGCTGGCGTCAGCGGGTTCGTTATTGCATCACGGCATGCGACACAATCCAACGCGCAACGGGGACCGTCGCGAGCGGAGCCGCCTCGCCCCCTCATCACACCCAGCCTCGCCTTTCTCGGGCCCGCGCGTCAGTCACAGGTGTGTCTTTTTTAATGCGCGGGCCCCTTCACGTTGCACTCTATTTAAGCCGGCTCCCGCCTGTACCAGTTAATGCCTCCCCTTCTCCTCCTCCCCCCTTCCCCTCTCCTCATTTCCGCCGCCCCGGGAGACGCGAGCTGGACGCCTTCGACGAATTTTGGTAACCATTTCTTCTCTCCCCCTCCTCCTTACTGTTCTTCACAGCATCATAACGAATCGGTTCTTGCTTTCTGTTCGTCGTTCTTCTTTTCCTGGATTTGTTGGGCTTCCCAAATTTTACGAGCTCAAACAAGGCAGTTCGTTCAAGAAGCACACCAATTTGTTTTTAGTTGAAAGGTTTGATTTCGCAGTTGGAAGTTCTCTTGGGTTAATTTGCTGATAGTTGATGGATTTGGTCGTGAGGGGTGTAACCGGTGAGTTGGTTTTTCTGAGTGTGCGTCATCTGTTTGTTGTTTTGCCTAGGAATGGGGGTTTCTTCCAGGCACGCCACGTGAGGTGTTTCTTGGCTGCTAATGGAATTTTGGAATTGCTTGCGGAAATTTTCTCATGGACGGAAGTTGAGGAGGGGATTCTTTTTGGTAGTAGTCGGGAATTGGAACATTATGTGAATCGGATGCCTGCTGTGCTTTATATGTATGCAACCACAGGTTAATTCTTTAGCCATGCTGCACGTTCTGGTGTAAGTGTGGCGAGTTTCATGTTATCCATATGAGGAAACGTTCTGCGGTTGACGCCATCTCGTATTTTATCTTACCGTGTAATTTTTTCAGTCTTCTTGATGACGTTGTTTAGCAATTTCGAATTTTGTTGTCTAGTTTTTTTTGCTAATTAAGGAAAGGGTTGGTTGGGTACATTTCGGACCAGCGCAGCATGCACGTTCTCTATTGAATCGAAATTTTTAGAGAATACTCTCCGGCTGTTTAGTTTAGTGGCTTTGAGGCATTTGTTCATTTATTTACTCAGTGTCCTGTCATTCTTTTTTGTTAGTTCTTGGAAATTTGGTGCTCATCATGGAGACAATCTGCCCAATTGTTTAGTGTTGGTTCCACTAGTTCTGGTTGCTATTGTGCTCCTAGACTCCTAGTGAGTTCCTTACAAGTTAGGCTGTTATGTGGAAGTCATAAGTAGTGGATTTATCGTAACTATTGCCTCATCAACTTGAGAACCTAATGCCATTCTCGCAATCATGACAAGAACAATCATGACAAGAATAAGGATATCTATATTTGTCCTTTTCATTTAGGTTATTGAATTATTTGTCAATTGTGTAGGGAATGACTGACTGTAGAAGAGTCCAAGCCTCTGGCTATCAACCGTACTGCCCTCGTTGGAATTGCCTGGACAGCTGGATTGCAAGCCTATGCTCACATTAAAATCTTCTTTTGGAGGTGAATGCCAGCTTTCAGTTTTTATCTCATACTATGTTGCACGGTATGTGATACCGGTACAGCGGTACGGGTACGCTGGTACGGTGTTACGGTGTCTCCCAAAAAACACCGGTACGGTAGTATATATATATAATAAAAAAAATAAAAAATAATACAACAGATAAGTTCATAAGACACATAAATACTAGTACATAATAAGGTCCATAACATAGGCAAACATAGAGAAATAAGGTCCATAAGACATGCATTAACTTACTACATAACCAGTAGGCTTAAAATGATCATGATAGCCCCCCACAATAGAGGCATTTTGATCTAGTATTTCCTCCGCTAGCACCCCCAGGCCTATCGAAGCAATCAACATGCTTTCAAAGAGGTTTAGACTCATCTATTATTTGCTGCACATGGTGCTGAAGTAGGGAATAAATCCCGGCCGGTAACCGCCGTTTTCCCCGTGCCGACCGTGTGAATAAATTTTAAATTTGAATTTTTAACTTCTCTCACCACTTCCTAGGTTGGTTTAGGCCTATTTTGTGCTAGATTACATATTGTATGAGCTTGAATTATTGTTTTTAGTCGGTTTGCACTTCATATGAGTTAAATATGTTAGATTACGTATTGTATGAGCTAAATATGCTAGATTATGTATTGTACGAGCTAAATATGCACTTCATTAAACACTTTCTAATTCAAAATTTGTCAATTCAAATTTCCAGCCGGGTTTTCCGGTTTTTCTAACCGGTTTTTTCGATAACCGGTCGGTTACCAGTCCGGTAACCGGTTTTCAAACTCCACAATTCAAATTTCAGAGTTTGAATTTTGTCCCCTTTTACAGGATTTTCGTGAATCCCACGATTCACGGTCTGCATCGATTGAGCGGGATTTGTCCTGGTAACGATTTTTGGATCCTTGGGCTGAAGCACTTGCTTCTAAGCTTGTACATGCCATGATGGACAAATAAACCTAAAGAATATCAATGTAACAAACTCAAATCTGGACAAGGGGAAGAGGGGAACAAGAGGAGCAAGAAAAAGAGGGGAACTAGAGAAACAAGAGGAAGCACCTCCCTGGAGCCTCAAAGTCGGAGCCTCGCGGGCTGCCAGAGTCCTAGTCTCACTCCTTAACCCTATTACCAGCAGAGGAAGCAGCAGAAGAAGGTGGCTTCGAGTTGGGGCTGCAGGAAGGAGACTCAGTGGTTTTATGTGCTAGTGTTAAGTTATTTGTGGGCTGGGCTTTCAGGGGAGGGATTTATTGATGGGCCATACCAGCACCTGTAGCTGTAGTACCCAGCCGTACTCGATTTTTTATTTCTTTTTTTTAATCGGCAAAAATCTCGATACTCCTGGGTATTGTACCCGAGCAGTACTATTACCCGCTATAGCACCGGGTGCTGGTTTGACACTCAGGGGAAGTACCGGCGCATCAGAGATCTCATATATTGAGTTTCCATTTGAACAGATTTAGTGGAAATTGTTTGTGCATAGTGGATACTAGGTTTGATTTGTTTTGGGGGTAATTAGCTCAGCAACACCCATTTACACCGCAAATAAGGGTCTTGGAATATAGCATTATCTACTGCTATTCTTTTAAAATATGACTAGAATACCCTTATTCAAACTTTTTTTCATTGGTTTCTCTCTGGCTAAGGAAACGTCCATTGTTGTTCCTCTCACATCCCATTTTGGCCAATTTGATGGATGAGGGTTATTTTTGTCCTTTTCCAGTGAGTGGTATCATTTCCAACGTAAACTTGTTTCACAGTGTCATTTCGCGGTGATTCTCATTTGCAGTGTTATTTCCACGATCGCATTGGGTGTTACTGAGCTAATTGGTCCTTTCCTTTTTTAAAATAAAATTGATGTACCTGGAACAACTCATATGCTGGTGATAATTCTCAAATGTCACGCTGCATTGGAAGGGTCTTATTGAGATTCTAGAAACAAAATATTGAATCAAGATTAACAATTATTTTTAAGCTTTTATGTAAGACCTTATGTCATGTGGGGTAAGTATTACGGTCGCAGATCACGCGAGATAGCAGCAGGGCCATCCGGTCCAACCGGCGAAACCGATTCTCACCAGCTGGTCCGACCGATGCAATGGCCGGTCTGATCGATCCAAAACCAGTCCGACCGCAGTAGCCGATTCCGATTGCTTTTGGTGCAATCGAACAACATCCATATTGATTACTTACATGTGCTATTCAAGATGAGTTAAGGACCCCTTCCCTTCAGGATACATAGGTTAATAGCTAAGTCCCTTGAGGACACTTAGACTTTGAGAAGAGATTAGTATTCAGGAAGGATTGTATTAGGAGATCATGTTAGCTACAACATCCACTATATAAGGATGTTATGTGCTGGCAGGAAAGGAATAAAAAAGTTTAGTTCCAATCTCCCTCTCCAATTCTCTCGTTCCCAGCCCTTGCTGCGCCCTATCCCCTGCGCATCTTCCTCTAGAGAGCTCACTCTCCGTTGCTGAGTCACGGCTCGAAGGAAGAATCTAGTGCCAAAGCCTCATACGACTCACAATTATTCGATTCGTACATTAGGTCGTAACATTTTACCTTTTCAGAGAGTTTCTTTGGATAATTAATAGGAAAAAGTCCATTTGACACCCTTGAATTCTTGCGAATGTCTGGATTTCAACCTTCAACTTCAAAACCGGATGGTTGACCCCCCTTAAGTGTCAATATTAGACAAATTATCCCCTCCAAGCCAATCGGGATCGGTTTTAGCATAGGTGGCGTCTACATGGATCCCTTCGTTTCAAAAAGAGTAGGAGAGAGAAAAGCAGAGGTAGACATGGTGGAGCTCAAGTGAGGGTAGAGGGAGGCCATAGGATGCTGGGTGACGGCAAAAATGAATGGAGGAGATCTTTGTGAAACCGTCTGTAGAAGCGACTCGGCTGGAGGTGGGCTGCAGTGTACACCGGTCGTAGTGGATGGAGTTGAAGATGCCACCAGAGGGGAGATAATTGATTTGGTGACCTCCTCGGTCACCGTGCCACCACTCGCCACCGCCAGGTCACCACCACCCAGCCGCTGTTGCCTGTGCCACTTGAGGGGAGGGAGAAGTTGGATCTGATACAACTGGCTGTCAGAGGGGACGACGAAGGTGGCCCTGTTCATCTTCCCTAGATCCCGATCTGTCTCCCCGGCCACGGCGCCGCCACCGCATTCTCGCCCCTCTCCGACGCCTTCTTCCGGCACCGCCTTCCCCTCCACCGCCGCCTCCCCACCATCTCCGGCGCCTTCTTCTGAGGATGGGTGAGCGGGTCTCGGGGGACATCGTCCAGCACCGCGTCGGAGACAAGGTCCTCGCCGACATGCGCGTGCTCCGCCTCGTCACCTCCACTCTCCTCTGTCCACTATGGTCACCTCCTCGCCACCTCTTGCCCTCATCCCCAAATCTCAAGTGTTTCCACCCCTTTCTTCGTGGTCTCCGGCAGGTTCCGCCTCCACCCGCTGCTCCCTATCTACTATTGCTTCCTCCTTACCCAACACTTGGATTCATCGAGAGGAGAGGAGCTTTTGCAACATAATAAGAAAGGAAAGAGAGGAGGAGATGGCGCACGGAGGAGAGGGGATGGTGAGGAGGTGGTGGAGAAAGAAGTCAAGTAACAACATTAGAGTGACATGTAGGGCCTAGTATAATTTTTTAAGTTTATTTTCCACATGGGCACCACATCATACGAAAACCATTGTGTTGACTACATGGCATCCAAGTGGCATCCACGTTAGCTTAAAACCGGAGTGGAATAGACTAAGGGGGTAAAGTGAATGATATTGAAAGTTAAGAGGGGTTGGGTGTCCAGTTTTGTGGTTCATGGTTGATTTTTGAACTTTTGTAAGAGTTGAGGGGTGCCAAATGGACTTTTTCCTAATTAGGAATACTCACTAGCTATTGTTTTTCTCACATAGACTGTTGGATAATTAAGAATACTCACTAATTATTAGTTGGGGCAATGGAAGGTTCTTTGCTTTTCTGACCTGTTTTTCCGGTAAATGGTCGGTTACCAGTCCGATAACCAGTTTTCAAACTACGCAATTCAAATTTCAGATTTTGAATTTTGTCCCCTTTTTTTCGGGATTTCCAGTAACCGGCCGGTTATCGGTATCGGCCGCCGAGCGGGATTTGTCTCGATAACGGTTTTTGGATCCTTGGGCTGAAGCACTTGCTTCTAAGCTTGTACTTGCCATGATGGACAAATAAACCTAAAAAATATTTGTGTAACAAACTCAGATCTGGAGCCTCCCTGGAGCCTCAAAGCCGGAGCTCGTGGGCTGCCGGAGTCCTAGTCTCACCCCTTCACCCTATTGCCAGCAGAGGAAGCAGCAGGAGGTGGCGGCTTGGAGTTGGGGCTGCAGGAGGGAGACTCAGTGGTTTTATGTGCTAGTGTTAAGTTATTTGTGGGCTGGGCTTTCAAGGGAGGGATTTATTGGTGGGCCATACCAGCACCTGCAGCTGTAGGTGCCCAGCCGTACTCGATTTTTTATTTTTTTTTTAATTGGCAAAAATCCCAATACTCCTGGGTACTATACTCGAGCAATACTGGTGATTCACTCTGACCGGTCTTTGGTGTGACACTCGGGAAATCTGGCCCATCAGAGATCTCATATATTGAGTTTCCATTTAAACAGATTTAATGGAAATCGTCTATACATGGAGGATACCAGGTTTGATTTGTTTTGGGGGGAAATTAGCTCAGCAACACTGATTTACACCACAAAAAATGGTCTTGGAAAATAGCACTGCTGTTCTTTTAAAATATGACTAGAATACCCTTATTCAAACTTTTTTTTCATTGGTTTCTCTCTGGCTAAGGAAACGTCCGATAGTTGTTCCTCCCACATCCCATTTTGGCCAATGTGATGGATGAGGGTTATTTTTGTCCTTTTCCAGTGAGTGGTGTCATTTCCAACGTAAACTTGTTTCACAGTGTCATTTCGCGGTGATTCTCATTTGCAGTGTTATTTCCACGATCGCATTGGGTGTTACTGAGCTAATTGGTCCTTTCCTTTTTTTTAAATAAAATTGATGTACCTGGAACAACTCATATGCTGGTGATAATTCTCAAATGTCACGCTGCATTGGAAGGGTCTTATTAAGATTCTAGAAACAGAATATTGAATCAAGATTAACAATTATTTTTAAGCTTTTATGTAAGACCTTTTATGTCATGTGGGGTAAGTATTATTAGAATAGGAGTTAGAATAGGGACTCTTTTGTATTTCCTTATCTGTCTTTTCTATTGCCTTATATGTATATGACATACACCTCTTGTACTTCTATATATATTGCCCATTGGGGCTGTTCGATATACACACAATATTCATAACATGGTATCAGTGCAAAGATTAGGGTTAGGGTTACTGTGGCGCCGCCGCCTCCTATGCTCTACTCGTTTCCGCTGCTTGCTGCCCCGGGAGGAGCAATCTCTGCTCCCAGGGCGGCCTCCTTCTAGTTGTAGTTACTCGGCGCAGCAACCAGTAGCATCTTCGTCGTCTTCGTCTTCAACCCGATCTGGATCGGGTCCTCCCTCCGTGCGAGCCGCCGTCTTCATCGCCTGGAGGCATGGTGGAGAGGAAGCACAGCACCATCGTCAACATCGGCTCCAGCGCTGCCTTCATCGTGCCGTCCGATCTGTTTTTTCCGCCTGCGTCTCCACCCGCCGAAACTAGGACGACGAGCCGGACCCACCACCAAGATCTCTGTCTGGGACGAGCAGAGGGCCTGGCCAGATCAATTCACCCTGGCCGACTGGCCCGGTGGACCTCTCCCACTGGCGACGCGAAGGCCGCCGATCTGCCCTGACTTCATCTTCGGATTCGGCTCGAGCTTCCCATCACCGCTAGCGTCGTCCCCGGCCAGATCCGAGTGTGGACGTCGTGCCCTCGTTCTACACGCCCTCCCTCCTGCCGCTGAGGTGAGGGGAGGCTGCAGGCTTCTTGATCGGGAGCGCGCGACTGTGAGGAGGCCGGTGGGAGCAATTCGTCACCAACACTCTCCGCTTCTCCCGTCTCCACTTCTCCGAGCCTCCCACGGCTCCGAGATCAGCCCGGCCGCCCCGACCTCGTGCTCGCCGTTGCTTAGAATCAGCTCCCTCGCCCCGTGGGCCGCCGCGCCACCAGAGCTGCTGCTCGCGTGGGAGGCCTTAGATCCGGCCTCCTCCGCCCTGGAGGCCGACGCTGCCTCCCCTCCAGATTGGGCCGACGCCGACGGGAAGGGGATTGTGATTGGGTTGGGTTCGAACTTGATCTGGTGGAGACGAGTCGGTGGATACGAGGAGAGGAAAAAAAACTACTGTGCTACTCCACTGCTGCTAGTTATCCTTATGTTTTTCTTTCTTAATGTCGTTTCTTCCGCTGCGTCCATCTAAGTCTGTACCACTTAATCTTTGAGTTCGTCTAAACCATGCGAGTCCACAAATTTATTGTCAATCATAGAAGCATAGGAATTGCCTTTGCATGGCAGCAGCCGCCGCTCCCGCTCTTCTTTCTGAGCCGTGTGCAGATCGTAGAAGTCGTTATGATGCCGCCGCTTTTTTAGCCGTCGCCCCGAGCTTCTAAGGCCGTCGCGCTTATTTCGCGCCGCCGCCGTCTTGGGCTTCAATCTGCGCTGTCATGCTTCCACCTATTCCTATTCGGCTTGATTTGACAGCTCTCTTTATTCATGTTGGTTTCATCATCTTCTTCGTTGCGTTGCCGCGGTCGACTTTTTCAGTCCTTGCACCTTGTGCTTTATGGGCTGTTGCACGACCCCGGATGGGAGATCTTTTGATATTTGACATATTTTCCAACAGCTGTATGCTACGACGATATTATCAAGACTTGGACTTCAGATTTTCCACATTTTAGTGTTAACCCTTTCCAAATACAATGCTATTGTATACGTCTTGCATTTGAGAGAGGGAGGTGTTAGAATAGGAGTTAGAATAGGGACTCTTTTGTATTTCATTATCTGTCTTTTGTATTGCCTTATCTGTATATCGCATACACCTCTTGTACTCCTATATATATTACCCATTGGAGCTATTCAATATACACATAATATTCATAACAAGTATTACGGTCGCAGATCACGCGAGATAGCAGCAGGGCCATCCGGTCCAACTGGCGAAACCGATTCACCAACCGATCCGACCGGCGCAATGGCCGGTCTGATCGATTCGCAACCAATTCCGATTGCTTTTGGTGCAACCGAACAACATCCGGATTGATTACTTACATGTGCTATTCAAGATGAGTTAGGTACCCCTTCAGGATACATAGGTTAATAGCTAAGTCCCTTAAGGACACTTGGCTTTGAGAAGAGATTAGTATTCAGGAAGGATTGTATTAGGAGATCATGTTAGCTACAACATCCACTATATAAGGATGTTATGTGCTGGCTGGAAAGGAATCAAAAGGTTTAGTTCCAATTTCCCTCTCTAATTCTCTCGTTCCCAGTCCTTGCTGCGCCTTATCCCCTGCGCGTCTTCCTCTAGAGAGCTTGGGCCAAAGCCTCATACGACTCACGATTATTCGATTCGTTCGTTAGGTCGTGACATTTTACCTTTTCAGAGAGTTTCTTTGGATAATTAATTGGAAAAAGTCCATTTGACACCCTTGAACTCTTGCGAAAGTTTGGAATTCAACCTTCAACTTCAAAACCGGATGGTTGAACCCCCCTCAAGTGTCAATATTAGCCAAATTACCCCCTTCAAGCCAATTGGGACCGGTTTTTAGCATAGGTGGCGTCTACGTGGATCCCTTCGTTTCAAACAGAGCAGGAGAGAGAAAAGCAGAGGCAACCATGGTGGAGCAGAAGTGAGGGTAGAGGAAGGCCATAAGATGCTGGGCGGCGGCAAAAATGAATGGAGGAGATCGTGGTGAAACCGTTTGTAGAAGCGGCTCAGCTGGAGGTGGGCTGCGGTGTACAACGGTTGGAGTGGATGGAGTTGAAGATGCCACCGGAGGAGACATAATGGATTTGGTGACCTCCCTGGTCACCGATCAGGGGATGACGAAGGTGGCCCTGTTCATCTTCCCTAGATCCTGATCCGCCTCCCCGGCCACGGCGCCGCAACCGCATTCTCGTCCCTTTCCGACGCCTTCTTCCGGCACCGCCTCCCCGCCATCTCCGGCGCCTTCTTTTGAGGATGGGTGAGGCAGGCCAGGAGTTCCCAGCATGGGCACACATTGCCCAGGAGTGTGAGGCGCGCCTCGCCGTCTTCGCCGCGTGGGGGCTCTCGTCCGCGGAGGTGGTGGCACGGCTCTGGGAGCACAACCCCAACGAGCTCGCCGCCGCCTCCTTCACGCTCGTGCTATCCTCCTTCATGGGGACCCTCACGCTCTCCGGCTTCGTCAAGCCACTTGTCATCTTCCTCTTCCTCGTCGTCAACGCTGCCGTCGACGTCTGGCAGGAGACCAACACTGAGAAGGCGCTCGAGGCGGTCCCCGAAATCTAGTCCGACCACGCCATCGTCCTCCGCAATGGCGAGTGGGTCTCGAGGGACATCGTCCAGCACTGCGTCGGAGACAAGGTCCTCGCCGACATGCGCGTGCTCCGCCTCGTCACCTCCACTCTCCTCTATCCACTCTGGTCACCTCCTCACCACCTCTTGCCCTCATCCCCAAATCTCAAGTGTTTCCACCCCTTTCTTCTCGGTCTCTGGTAGGTTCTGCCTCCACTGCTACTCCCTATCTACTGTTGCTTCCTCCTTACCCAACACTTGGATTCATCGAGAGGAGAGGAGCTTTTGCAACAGAATAAGATAGGAAAGAGAGGAGGAGATGGTGCACGGAGGAGAGGGGAGGGTGAGGAGAAGAAGGTGGAGAAAGAAGTCAAGTAACAACATTAGAGTGACATGTAGGGCCTAGTATAATTTTTTAAGTTTATTTTCCAAATGGGCACCACATCATACGAAAACCATTGTGTTGACTACATGGCATCCAAGTGGCATCCACGTCAGCTTCAAACTGGAGTGGAATAGACTCAAGGTGGGTAAAGTGAACGGTATTGAAAGTTAAAGAGGGGTTAGGTGTCCGATTTTGTAGTTCATGGTTGATTTTCGAACTTTCGTAAGAGTTGAGGGGTGCCAAATGGACTTTTTCCTAATTAGGAATACTCACTAGTTATTGTTTTTCTCAGACTGTTGGATAATTAAGAATACCCACTAATTATTAGTGGAGCAATGGAAGGTTCTTTTGTTATTTTGAATAGTGATCAATGACTTCTTAAACAGTGTTCATTAAGTCAGAAGCCAAACATGCGCTGCAAACGGAAGACACATCATGGAGGATCATCTCATCAAGAACAAGCCAGTCCTGCTCTTGCAAATCAATTATTTGCCATTGATGATGAGGTTTCCCATCTTACTAGGCTTAAATCAGAACCAAGTGAGAGAACTCGTGCATCCCTTCATGCTGGCCAAAAGAGGCCTATCTCAACATTCAAGCTATTGTCGGGTAGAGAATCCAATTGCTCTGGGGTTGGTAGATTCTCGTCAGCTGATTGCTCTTATGCTCTTCGCAAACACCTACCAGTGAAAGGCCCATGGTGTGTTGATGACATGGATAGTGAAGCATACATCTCACAATTTTCTTCAGATGGTTCCCTACTCATTGGTGGGTTCCGGGTATGTAATTGCGCTGTTACGGGGAAGAATCTAAACATACATGCTTTACGCTTTGTTCATATACCTTGATATGCAAAATGTTGTGATGTGGGTGGCTAACAATTCTCGATGCCAAAATTTAATCAGGGAAGACATATCAGAATCTACAATGCTGAGAAAAAGTGGAAGATTCATAAAGATATAACCTGCAATAGGCTGCGGTGGACAGTTTCAGATATTGCTCTCTCACCTGATCAACGATACCTAGTAAGCCTCTTATGCACAGGTTTTGTTATTTGCCTTTGAAATAGTAACCCTTTACATGTTGTTTACTCTTTGTGCTTCTAGCTAACTTATTCTTTTTTTTCGGAGAACCTATCAGCATGTTTATATACTTGCCTGATCTTTGACAAATGAGCTGTCATATGATTATGCATTTTCCATATTATGTCCAGAGTCATACAAAATACTTTGTGCAGTGCATCAGATTACTAGTTACTTAAATGAATTTCACATCAACCTGGCTGAATAATATTTATGAAAGTAGGATTGCTTTTAGCACCATATTGTTTCTTTGTTTCCTCATATCTGGAGCTGTACCCTTTGTTTATTTCTTCTCAATGTTGGTGTTAATATAACAGATTTGAGTCATGGTTGGTGTATTGTATCAAAAAATGGTGAGTGTTTGTTATGCTCAACTTAGCACATTAGCACCTTCAAAACCCTTGCAATCTGCAGTTTTTGCATGCATTTCATCGTCATGAGTTAAATGGCATGTACACCATGCACAAGAGCCTTAATTTCTTCGAAGATATAAAAGTCAATCACAATTACGTGACTCTTACTGCCATTGATATATTTCATCACAGAAAATCGTTGCTTATCTTGGTAACATTTTAGGCATTTCCTTGTCTGTTCCTACATATTTTATAATATACAGACAAGGAAATGTCTAAAGATTGTGTATATTATACACAATCTTTGAGAACTGAGCAAGATGCATATAGACTAACTTTTCTTTGTAACTTCACAACTTCGTGATTGTTTTATTTGCTTTCACCATTTTAGAAATATTATGTACAAATTTCTGCCCATGATTTATGGCAAGCCATTCTTAGCTGTCGCACTGACTTCATGAAATTACACTTTTTTTTAATGGGGATTCATGAAATTACACTTGTGGGTAGTTCAAGTTTACTTGTGTTTGTATATTTATTTTATATCCTAAAGTGCAATTGATACTTTTTGCAGGCTTATTCCAGTCTCTCGCCTACTGTTCACATAGTAAATGTTCAGAATGCTGTAAAGGAATCACATGCTAATATTACAGTATGTCCTCTGTAAATTTTTTTACTATGCTCAAGTCAACCTCTGGATAATTGAGTCTAAACTCTGAAGTATACTTGCATCAAATGGACTGTTTTTTCTATGATCATTCTCATTCAACAAATTGTCATCAGCATGTTCAGACAAACATCTTTTTTGCAAAAAATGTTAGCTCACAGATGGAGAAAAATATTTCCCCACAAGTTTCAGGACATGAAGAATGAAATGAGTAATTCTATATTCTGTTGCTTTACTACCTTTAACTTGAGCGGTCTGGATATATGGTGAGATAAAAATCACACTCAAGTTGATAGAATAAGGTTTTCTTTATTTAGAATTGGTTTTTGGATAAAAATAAATGTATTTCGTAGGATGATCGTTAAACAAACAGTGATCCGTAGAGATACCCATCTATAACAGATCCAACATGACTAGAACAGAAGAAAGTACCTCCGGCTTACACAAATTTTTACTTCATTGATTGAAGGAACCTTATTCTTCAAAAACCATAACATCACGAATAGACTTGCTTTGTTGTCGTACATCTGACTTTTTTACTGGTGGTTCTTGTTTTTCTTTCTTATGGAAAGATTGTGATTGTTGCTTGTTGGATTTGCTATTTCCTGTATAGCAAAAGGATTCTTTAGATTGAACTACCCATGATTCCATTAGGAAATGCAAACGCTAAAGGATGTTTGTCTATCTTCTAATTCACCTAGAAGATAATTGAGGGAATGAAATTGGCTGACAGTAGAGGGACGAGGGTAGTAAGGCTGACTCATCGAAGGTGACATCCTGAGAGATCCTCATCCGGCGAGCAACAAGGTCGTAACAACGATAACCCTTATACTCAAGACTGTAGCCAAGAAAAACACACTCAACAGACTGTGCAGTCAGCTTGGTGCGCTCATGAGGTACAAGAAAGACAAAGCAGATACAACCAAAATAGTAAAGACTGTACTTGGGAGCTCGACCGTAGAGACACTCGACAGGAGTAGAACCCTGAAGAGCAATGGAAGGCTGTATGTTGATGAGGCAAGCAGCATTGGAGATACCTCAGCCCAGAAGTGAGGTGGAACATAAGAGACAAACATGAGAGCGTGAGCTGTCTCAAACAAGTGACGATGCTTATGCTCAGAGATACTGTTCTGAGCGTGAGCACCAGGACAAGAGTACTGGGGAAGAGTACCCTGTTCAACGAGAAAGCGACGCAAGGTAGCAGACAGATACTCGCCAGCAGAGTCAGCATGAAACACATGAATGGCCGAATCAAACTAAGTATGTACTATGGTGGCAAACATCTGGTAAATAGAAAGAACCTAACTGCGAGAGGCCATGAAATATATCCAAGTATGATAAGAATAATCATCAATAAAGATCACATAGTATTGATAGCCCCTTTTCGAAACGAAGAGCCCGGACCCTAAACGCCGGAGTGAATAAGATCAAAAGGTTGAGCATAAACATAGTCACTAGAGGGATAGGGGAGCTGCAGCTGCTTGCCAAGGTTGCAACCAGAGATAAAAAACCGGCCGGTTATCGGTCGGGTCCGAGAACGGAAAAACCGGCCGGTTTAGAAAATTCAAACTCTAGTTTTCGAATTTCGGTTGATTTTTAAGCAAATTAACCCTGGTTGCAACCCATACAAGGTAAAGAGGTGCCATCGGAAACAGGCCAAAGAACACGATCTACTAGAGATGACCCAAACGATGGTGCCACTGAGCAAAAGAAGCAGTAGAGGATGCAGCAAGAACAGAGGCAAGTGTAGTAGCTGGCTGACTGGTGGAGACAACAGAAGGAAGGTGCAGCCAGTCGAGCTCCCAAAGACGCTACAAATCACGGCGCCGAGGACCAGCACCAAACAGAGTCCTCGTGCGGCGGTCTTGGACACAACAAGACTCGGACTCAAGAATAGCACGACAGCCGTGATCAGTTATCTGATCGGTCGACATAAGCTGTATATTAAGCTTAGGAACATGGGAGACTGCAGGAACATAAAAGGAAGAAGTGGAAAGGATGCCTCAGCCTACAACATGAATAGAGGTACTATTTGCAGTCTGAATAGTGGAAGGAAGAGTTGTGGGACTCACAGAAGTGAGGCTAGTAGAATCTGGTGTCATTTGAAAAGAAGCACCAGAGTTCAAGATCCATGGAGACAAAATATTGGACCAGGGAGGTGGCGAAGGCGAGGACTGCTAAGAGGCAAGAGCCAGACGAGCAGAGCCCGAGGAGTTTGAGGACAGGAGCTGAGGGCAAGGGCCGCTGCGGTGGCCTGAGGACTGAGACAGGCAGTGACGAAGGCCAGGGAGGGGAAAGGCGCTACCTCCCGCTTGTTGGGTTTCTCCTCACTACCGTGGAGGTCGGCATCGCCTGGGCACGTAGCCGCTAGGAGCATGGGGAGGAGCTTGTCGCACTTGGCAGCCTCGCGCTTGAGCCGCTCTACGCGGACCTGCAGTGTAGTGGCCACCGCCTCCACCTCGGCGAGCCTCGCATGGAGGGAGGTAGTCTCGTCGCTGGCGGCCCCGACGCACGCTAGAAGGTGGCGCTCGGCCTGGCTGGCGAAGATCAGTCGGGGCGGCGATGGGATTGCGAGCACCTCCACGGCGGCCCACTTCGCCTTGCAGAGCTTCTTGGCGCGGTCGGAGGTGGGGTGCCACGTGCCGTCAGGACACAGGCTGCCCAAGGCAGTGGGATCTGATGGCGATGTTGGGGTTGCGGATGGCGGGATCCGGCTGGCGGGATGCCCGGGGCGGCAAGTTCCGGTGGGCAGCGAGATTTGGTTGGCAGAATGCTCGAGGCAGCGGGATCCGGCGGCAAGGTGTTGAGATTCGGCAACAGGCTACCTGGGGCAGCAGGAGCTGACGACGGGACAACTCGGTGAGGTGGGAAAGACCCAGAGCATGGTAGATGGCGGCGCAGCCGGGAGTAGGGGGCACGGCCAGGAGCTTGGTGCGCGGCGAGAGCACGGGGAGGCGCAACCAGGGAACGGGGCAGAAGAGTAGGCGGCGGATCCGGCGGCGATGGCTTGCGTGAGAGGCAAGGTGGATTCGGGCAGCCGGCCGGCATGAGCAGAGGAGGCAAAGGAGTTGCGATCCAGCCGTGGCGAAAGGTGGTTGGAGGAGCACTGAGCTTGGGAAGGCGGCGGTGAGAAGATCCGGCGCAGGGGAGGCTTGGCGCGGCGATGGCGTCGGGGAAGACTTGGTGTGGTGCTGGGAGCAGAGGAGCGCGGGGATGAGCAAAGGGTGGCGGCAGCGGCTAGCCAGGGGTGGCGGCATGGATAGAAATAGGCCGTGATCATTCGGCGGCGATAATCGGTTTCTGATTTGAAATCCCTACGGTTTTTCCAGAGTTTACAAATTCAAATTTTGAATTTTGAATTTCGATTGAATTTTAAGCAAAATTTAACGAAATTCAACCGAAAACCCAGACGATTATCGGCCGTGAATCCAGACCGCCACGCCGCAGAATCGGGCTTGCACGGTTTTTAAACCCTGGGTGGCGGTGGTTTCGGGATCAGGAGAGAGAGAGAGAGTCTATGGCTCTGATATCATGTTGGAATGAAACCTGGTCTATTCCAAAGGGTCTAAAGGTCAACATATACAAATTACATGTCTATGAAAATAGGCAAAGACCACCCTATACAAGTCATATTTAACAACAATTGCATTATGAGGATATTAAGCATTTCTGCTATTTTTAATTGAATGTTCAATAGACTTTGCATATTCAATGTTGTCACAAGAAACTATGGTATATGAGAACTACAGGAGACACATATTTAAAAGTTTGTACATGTACATTCGTAGAAGGACTCCTTTTGAGCTAATACCAACGAGTCATGTCAGTTGTTTTCATTGTGGTAAATTACTAAATTAGTGTCCATTTATTACACGCCGTCAGACTTCTAAAGTTTGAGGTACAGGAGCTTAAGATCCGGAAAGTTTGTGTCGGGGATTGATTAAACATCAGGTGACGGTAAAAATGTGGATTTTGGAGTTTAGTCACACTCTTAACTTGCAGCATCTGTCCATACTCCAGAGGCATTTGAAAAATCGTATCATAGTCCCTACTTTTATTTAAAACTTCTAGAGGTGATTTTCTATGACTAGAAAATGAATGTATGGGTAATTACAAATTATAATGTTTGGAGGCTTGTATCACTTTCTGGTGCCAATGCAAATGAAAGAGAAAGTGGGGAATCCAATACACACCCGCCTTCCCACTTGCATGATTGCCAAAGGAACATAGATTGGTTTTTAGCAATATTTATTGATGCTTGTAATTTGTAAATCTAGTGGTTTTTTGCAATATGTATTTATGCTTTTTACATATTTTCATTTTATTTATCATAATGCAGGAAATTCATGAAGGCTTGGAGTTTTCTGGTGGTGATGATGAATTCTCCTTTGGAATATTTTCTGTGGAGTTTTCAAAAGATGGCCGAGAACTTGTTGTTGGAAACAACAATAAATCAATATGTTTTTATGATCTTGACGCAAACAAAGTAACAGAACGTATTCATGCTCATGTGGTATGAAAATTAAATGCATGGCTGGGCTACATCTTTTTGTTTAGTCTAACATATGATTGTTTCTTTCTTTTGTTCCTTCCATAACCTGATAACCTGTCTTTACAATGTACATAAGACTTGATAGAAATAGTTGCTTAATGATCATATTCCTGCAGTAGTAAAATCATTCCAAGTATATAATGTGAGAACTGTTGGCATGATTTTTTTTTTTTAAAAAAAAACAAGGGAGGTCGTTCAAGATTTCAAGTCTGCTGGATACAATCAAATGCATTTACATTATATATTCTATTACTGCTTGCTGTTAATGGTTCATTAAGCTTGAAGAAATAAACCACAGAAAGCAAGAGATGGTCGTGGTCAAGGATTCAAAAACCGGTCCCGGCTCAATTCCCGGCCGGCGGCCGGTACCGGTAACCGGCCGGTTACCGGTTTTTCCCGGTCGAATTTCGTTAAATTTTGCTTAAAAATCAATCAAAATTCGAAATTCGAAATTTGAATTTGCAAACTCCGGAAAAATCGGCCGGGATTTCTAATCCCGGCCCCCATCGGTAAGGCCGGTTACCGCCGGTAACCGGCCGGGATTTCCATCCCTGGTCGTGGTGCTTTAAGCATAGCAGTTGGAGTGTACTAGTAACATGTTAGCAGTTGTGTCTTACAGTGTAGTGAACAAAAGCTGATAAAATTGGTGTTTATGGAAGTCTTACAGTCTAGTGTGGTGGTGATGTATCCTATGAACACCCAATACCTCTGGAGGGATTTTCCATCCCAGAAGGAAAATGTGGGTTTTGTGGTGTCACTAACAAAGGTATCTGGCTTTGTGCAGAGTGATGGTATATTTAGAAAGAAATCTTAGAAATGTAAGAACCTTATGTGCAAATTGCTGGTTTTCTTCAATCAAGTTTTGCATGTTTATATATCAAGTCATTCAGTCTAGTAATAACTGCTAGGTCTGAAGTAGAATAGAAAATGAGTAAATATAGAAACCTCAGTAACCAACCAGTACATTAGCCTAACACCCCCCACTACATTAGCTTGTATAGTTGTTTATGTAGTATGTTAGAAACATGTACGCCGCTAGAAAATACTGTAACAAACAATTCAGAGGGAGGGAGGGAGGGGGGTGAGATCTCATACAGTGGTTGGGAGTTGGGACTATCAGTAAGTTGTGCAGTATAGCATATGTGGCACATTTAATATTGCTGGATACAACTTAGGTAACATTTCTCTAGTAAATGATATGCATTTGAGTAGTCATTGTGCTATAAAAGAGTTATTTTGTTTCTGGAATCTTATTTTCTCTCCCATTGGTTTGTAAAGGCTGATGTCAATGTGGTCGCCTTCGCTGATGAAACTGGTGATGTCTTGTACTCTGGAAGTGATGATAGCCTCTGTAAGGTGAAGTAATTTGCTAATTTCTGTAAAAAAAATTCCAATCCTGCTACAAAGGATACATTTCACTGGTTTAGTAGAGAAGATAGCCACTTCACAGGTTAGCTGGCTAATCATACCAACAATGTTTGAATGGTGATGTCAAGCATAGGCTCTACTCTACGCTAACAGATCTGAATTCTGAAACATGAATAGTGAGTTCAAAAATTGCTGAGCTGGTTGTGTAGCTTCTATATTCTATAAGGCGGTAATGCAGGAGTGCAATATCAGACAATTGTTACATGTCCTATCCAATGTATTTTTTTTCTGTCAGCAAACTCCAACATCGACATCACTGTTCTAAAAGGCAGCCGCCTAGGTGGTGCCTAGGCGCTAGGTGACACCCTCCCGCCTAGCTGATATATCCTGCCTAGGCGGCCGCCTAGCCCCACCTATGCCATTAGGCGCTAGGCGATGGCTTGCCGCCCGACTAGCGCCTAGCACCTTGGTGAACACTGATCAACATGATTGATATTAATGCATGATTCCGTTTTTGAGCTGCTTAGGAGATGTTAAACCAGTGAAGGGCCTCCTAGCATATCTCAGAGTGTTCTCATAAATCATATCTTAGAATGTTCTTGTTAGAACGAGGCACAACGGAAGGAAGATGAAGCGAGTCGAGCTCCCAAAGACCCTGCAAATTACGACACCGAGGGCCAATACCAAACAGAGTCCCCGTGCGGCGATCCTGAACACAAGAGTCAGACTCAAGAACAACACAATAATCGTGATCAGTGATCTGACCGGTTGACATAAGCTGCATAGTAAGCTCAGGAATATGAGAGACCGTAGGAACATGAAAAGAAGTGGAAAGAGTGCCTTGGCCTACAACAGGAAGAGAGCTACCATTTGCAGTCCGAACAGTGGAAGGAAAAACTGTGGGACACATAGAAGTGAGGTGGGTAGAGGCTGGTATCATGTGAAAGGAAACACCAGAGTCTAAGATCCACGCGTTATGAATATTGTGCATTTATTCATGAGGACCAATGGGCAATATATATAGGGAGTACAAAGGGGAAAGTCATATATAGATAAGGAAATACAAAAGAGGATTCTTATTCTAACACCCCCCTAAAACTCATGGTGAATCACACATTGAGTTTGGAGAGAATACAAATGTTGTACCCTAGTCTGTGGCTTCGTAAAGAAGTCAGCAACCTGTAACTCTGAGGGTACAAACTGTAAAACAAGGACTCCCTCCTGCACATGTGAGCGAGTGTATGAAGCATCCACACCAATGTGCTTGGTGAGCTCATGCTTCACTGGGTCCCGGGCAATACTGATAACACATGTACTGTCAGCCAAAATATTCGTAGGTCCCATCATAGGCACTTCAAAATCTGCAAGTAACCACTTCAGCCAAGTAACCTCTGTTGTCACTGTTGCCATAGCTCTTAACTCAGCCTCTGCACTCAAATGGGAAACTGCAGTCTGGCTCTTTGTCTTCCAAGCAATCAGGGAGGAGCCAAGAAAAACATAATAAGCAGAAAGACCGACGATCAGAAGAATCACTAGTCCAGGTCGCATCTGAGTACGCCTGAAGCTGCAGTGAGGTGGAGCTAGGAAAAAACAAACAACAAGAGATAGTTCCACACAAGTAGCAAAGAACACCAAGAAGATGACTGCAGTGTAGATGGGTAGGATGAGCCATGAACTGACTCAAGATATGAACAACATAAGTAATATCAGCACGAGTACTCACAAGGTACACCAAACTCCCAACAAGATGGAAATATCGAGTAGGATTCTCAAAAGATCACCATCAGTGGCACGAAATTGGAGGGATAGCTCCATGGGAGTCTCAGCAGTGCGAGTGTTAGTCAGACCTGACCGGTCAAGAAGATCCTGAACATAGTTCTACTGGGACAGATAATAGCCCTCAGGTATGGAAGAGATCTCAATCCCAAGGAAGTACGTAAAAATCAAGATCAGTCATCAAAAACTGCTCACTAAGATGCTTCTTCACATACGTGATAAATTAGGAATCATCACAGTGATGAGTATATCATCAACATACAGAACAAGCAGTGTCCTACCCCGAGATGAGACATGGACAAAAAGAGCAGGATCGTGGGAACTGACAGTGAAACCGACAGCAGTAATCACTAAGATAAAACGCGTAAGCTAGGTACGAGGAACCTGTTTTAGGCCATAAAGAGCATGACAAAGACGACAGACATGCCCATCAGAAACAGAATACCCAGGTGGTGGCTGAATGTAGACCTTTTTATGCAAAACACCATTAAGAAAAACATTCTTAACATCCAGCTGAGAGATAGACCACCAGCAAACAGAAGTAATCACAACAAGAGTGCGAACAGTTGTCATATGGGCAACAGGGGTAAAAGTCTCATCGTAGTCATGACCGTACTCCTGCTGAAAGCCACGAGCCACAAGACGAGCCTTGTAGCACTCGATAGTACCATCAGACCGGGTCTTAATCTTGTACACCCACTTGCACGTGATCGGACGAGCATGCACAGGTGTTGGTACAATATCCCAAGTCTCCGTACGTCGAAGAGCATCAAGCTCCTCTACTATTACCAGTTGCACTCAGAATGAGGAGCAGCCTCACGATAAGAACTAGGCTCAGTGACAGAGAGAACATGAGCTATCGGAGCAAGCCCAAGACGATCAGGAGGACAAAGGGAGGTCCGGTCACGAAGGACGTAACGAGGGGCATCATCAGGAGGATCAGATGCGGGTGTCAGTAAGATACAAAGAGAGGAGACTGGTGAAGGACGAGGACATCTGGAGTAGTGAACACCAGAGAATCGAGACGGTTGTGCTGTAGGAACAAAAGACGGTGCTGCAGGAGGCAGCACCGGAGGCGGAGGTACAAAAGGAACCACTAGAGATAGACCAAGAGAAGATTATGATAGTGGAGAAATGAGTAAAGAGTCAGAAAGAGACAACTATGAAATCGACTCAACGGTAGAAACAGGAGGAGTCGAATCTCGATATAAGAAAGGTCGAGATTCGTCAAAGACGTCTCGTGAAATCCTGATCCGTCGAGCAGAAGGATCATAGCAGCGATAATCCTTATGCTCAGAACTATAACAAAAAACACACACTCAAGTGACCGGGCTGATAGTTTAGTGCGCTCACGAGGTTGGAGCAGAACAAAACAAGTACAACCAAAAACATGAAGGTGGGTGTACTGGGGGGCTCGAGAGAATAGACGCTCTATAGGACCAACACCCTTAAGAGCAGTGGAAGGCTGCATATTGATGAGATATGTAACCGTAGAAACAACCTCAGCTTAGAACTGTGGTGGAACATGAGAGGCAAGGAGAAAAGTGGACAGTCTCAATCAGATGATGATGTTTGCGCTCAGTAACCCCATTCTGAGCATGGGCACCAGGACAAGAGGACTGGTAAAGAGTGCTCTGCTCAGAAAGAAACTATCTAAAAGCGACAGATTAATACTCGCCAGTAAAATAATAGTGAAAAGTACGGATGGGAGAATCAAACTGAGTACGAACTATCGTTGCAAAGCTATGATAGATCGCAAGAAACTGACCACGATTAGACAGGGAAAATCCATGTAAAACGGGAATAATCATCAATAAAGATTACATAAAGTTTATACCTACCTTTAGAGATAATAGGCGCAGGTCCCTATACATCTGAATGAACTAAGACAAAAGGACGAAAAGACAAGTACTCACTAGAATGGTAAGGAAGTTGTAGCTGCTTGCCCAGCTTACAACCCTAACAAAACATGGTTGTGTCAATAGTAACACATCCAAGAACACCCTGACGAACTAATGAAGAAAGACGGGACCCACACAAGTGACATAAACAGTGGTGCCACTGTGCAAAAACTCCAGAGGTGGTGGCAGCAGTGGTGGTGGAAGTAGACGTAGAGGTGACAGGAGAAAGTTAAGCGGATGGAAGTTGGAGGCGATCAAGGATGTAGAAACCCTGAAGATCCTTACAGCCCCGGCCAGTCCCAAGTACCGTCACTGTTTGTCGAAACAGGTGTGAGAGTCAAAACAAACCCTATAGCCAAGATCGGAGCTAATCCACCGAGAGGCTGCATGGTAAGCTGGGGAATATGGGAAACAGCTGGAACAAAAAAGTTAGTGCACAAAAGTGTGCCCTAACAGCTGACAAACAGAGGAGTACCGTTAGCTGTCTGAACATAGATAGGAAAAACAGGAGGTTGGTACCTGGAGGAGACATCTGAGCTAGACTGGCAGAACCTGCTGAGCTGTGGAAGAGCTGATGAAGTAGAGCCTGGCAGAACTGTTGAACAGAGTCACCTCACTGAGAAGGTCCTAACATGCTGATCTGTCCTCTTGTCGAGGAAGGGCCTCCCTGCCCCCTGGATCATTTAGCTCCGCATGTCTTGCTCTTCTTTTTTCATACTGCACAACGCTGATAGTGATAGTTTTGTCTGAAGATCTTGCAATAATTGCACTGAACCCCAGTTGGTGCAAAAACAGGAGCGGAAATAGACACCTGAGGAGGGACTATAGTCGAAGCAAAAACCATTGGTGTAGTCGAAGAAGAAGGGGTAGCAAGCACAGTCGAAACAAACTGTACTGCTAACTTGCGGCGAAGCTCCTCAGCACAAAGCGTCGATAGAGCCTCAGTGATTGTCGGTCGTGGTGAGCGGCTCAGCAGTTGAGCCCTGATAGGCTCAAACTTTAGGCGAAGACGATAGATAAAGTCATAAAGGCAAAGACGATCACGATCCGCCTTCTGCACTGTATGACACTCCTGACAGAGCGGAGAAGCAAGTTCGTCCAGCTGGCTCCAGAGACTGTCTAGGGCTCAGAAGAAGTTATCAACGGAGGAGTCCTGGCGAAGCGTCTCCAACTCACGTTGAAGCGAAAAGAACTAAGCATCGCTGCTCTGCTGGTATCGCTCACGCAAGTACTCCCAGATATGTCGAGTGGCATGTAGACTAACAATGTCTGGCTAGATGGAGTCGTCGACGCTGACCACCAGGATGGCTCGAACTCGGGTCTCATCAGTACACTGCTCAAAAGCGTTTATGGCATACTGAAAGGCTTCATCAGCAGCAGCGGCAGCCTCTGCCTCCTTGGTGGCTTCATCTTCTGCAGAAGGTGCAGAAGGAGGCTGTCTGAGAGGCTGAACCGGCGGCGGCAGACAAGGTTGGGCACCAGTAACATGTTCCCAGAGGCGGAGACCATCGAGTGTCATCTCCATGAATAAAGACTACAACATGTAGTTCGTCTCATTAAGCTTTGTTTCTGAGAATGAGATCGCAGCGGATAGAATAGAAGCCATCGGTAGGCGGCGCTGGACGGCGCACTAACCAAGGCAACGAAGTTTAACAGGCGGCGTTGGACGGCTTGGCAGTTAGATCAACTTTTTTATTTTTTATTTGGATTTGCGGGCCGGATAGCTAGCAAACCTTACGAAGAGACCCAACACGGCCTGCTAGTACCCCCTTGCTGGCATCCGCGGTAGGTGGCGCTCCGGCAACGACCTCGATTGTAGGAGACGCGGAGCCCCGCGAAAGTGATGAAGACGAGCAGGCCGATGGCGGCAGCCTTGGAGACGCCGACGTAGAGCACGAGCAGCAGTGGGACGACGAGCAGGAGGACGAGCATGGCGGCTTGACGTCCGGGGCGGCGGCGGCTCGGGCTCGAGGTCCGGTGAGGCAGCGACTCCAACCAGACGGGGGACGGCAGCTGGGAGAGTGACGTCGTCGGGCGATGGCGCAGTTAGTGAGATCGGCGTGCGCGTTGGGATGGCAGCGGAAGGAGAGCTAGGTTAGAGCCCTAGCTCTGATACCATGTTATGAATATTGTGCATCTATTCATGAGCCCCAATGGGAAATATATATAAAGAGTACAAGGGGAAAAGCCATGTACAGATAAGGAAATACAAAAGAGAATTCCTATTCTAACTCCACGGAGACAGGATACCTGACGAGGGAGGAGGCGGAGGTGAGGAAGACTGCTGAGAAGCAAGAGCCAGACAAGAAAAACCCGATAAGTCTGAGGACAAGTCGACACCAAGGCGCTGGAGCAGTCACCGGAGGAGGCCTGGCGAGAGGCGCTAGCTCCTGAGTTGGAGGAACCTCCAGAGCCCTTTGGGAGACATCCGCCCTGGCGACCCTAGTCCCTCCACTTGTAGCAGTCTTGATACCTGTGACTGTCACGATGGCAGTAGGTGCAGTGGAGACCCGCAGTAGAGGCAGCAACCACTGGTGCGCTAGGAATTGGGGGAGGGATCACGGTCGGTGCTGAAGAAATAGGCAAAGGATCAGGTGCTGAACCAGACAAGACAGCCTGCATTTGAGCTACGCAACGGTGACGAGTCTCCTCAGCACACACACCCGTGAGGGCCTCCAACAAGCTCGGGCGCGGGTAGCGAGTCAGGAGCTGAGCACGCACAGTCTCGAACTCAAGCCGGAGACGTGTTGGGAAGTCGTAGAGTCGGTGAGTCTCCGGGTGAGCTCGGAGTCGCACACTGCCGGGACAAGTCCGGCAAACATCCGACCCCAGAGAGTTAAGCTGACGTCATATCTCAGACATCTACTAGTAGAAGTCATCAACTGTGGCATCGAGCTGTTGAAGAGAATGCGTCTGGTGCACAACTAAGAGGTACATAGCATCACTCGTCAGCTGGTAGTGAGCTCGGAGGCGCTCCCACATAAGCTGTATCATTGGTAGCTCCACCACATCCACGGTGATGGTCACGTGCATGCTGCCCACCAGAATGGCGGTAGCACGAGCCTCGATATCCTACCATCACTCGCTGTCGTGCAGCTTAGACTGATAGAGCTCTAGGGCCTCCTCTAGTTCACCATTGACGGCCTCCTGAGCCGCCTGATCCGCACCATCAGGAAGAGCTGGCAGAACTGGCGGCGTAGGGTGAGGCTGACAGGGGTGCTCGCCGGTGTGATGACCCCAGAGACACTGACTATTGAGGTGAATCCTCAGGTACACAACCCACTCCCGGAAGTTCGTCTCGTTGAAATGGGCCGAAGGGAGCGGGACGGTGAGGGAGCTGCCGATGGAAGCTATCTGGAGCAGAGTGGTGGTGCAGATGTCGAGGTTCGGGGCTGGAGAGGCCGGATAAGGAACTAGGGCATCTGGGTGGTGTGGTCCAGGGCAACAGGAGGTGCACCGTCTCTGGCAGCTCGGGCAATGTGGTACGGGCAGCCGGAGCGTCCTGGCAGCTCAGGCTCGGAGCAGCGTGGACTGGGGCTGGAGGCGACTAGATCGAGGAAGAATAACTGTTCAGGGTAGAGGCAGCCGGATGCGGCGGTGACCGCGGCAAACCTTGCAGGCGGCGGCAACTCGAGGTGGACGGTCGGTCACTGTTGCTCGCATGGGGGAAAGAAGGGTCAGGAAGAAGCTGCAACGGCGTCTCGGGCCCTGATGGCGGGATCCGGCGTAGGCGGCGCAGGGAGGAGCTAGATTCGGCGCAAGCAGCGCGAATCTGGCTTGGGCGGCGCGGGGAGGAATTGGATCCAGCCCGGGGACACTGGATCCAGTGGTGCTGCTGCCGCTGCTTGCATAGGTAAGAGCCCAGTGCGCAGGAGGCGACGGTCCTCTGCTTTGGAAAACAGAGGTGGAAGTAGAGTAAAAACGGAGATAGGAGCAGGGGAAGGCTCGGGTGCCGTGGCGGCTGTCACGGGGGAAACCCTAACCCTAACCCTAGCTCTAATACCATGTTAGAATGATGCTTGTTGTCATTCCAATGGGCCAAAAGGTTAATATATAACATGTACAGGGTTGTCAACATACAAAGAACACCATAGACTATATACATATCGAACAATTCTCATAACTCTTATCCATGGAGGCTTGCCTTGATTGATAATGTTTCACAATCTTCAGGTGTGGGATAGGCGCTGCCACAAGAGAGGAAAACCAGTAGGTGTTTTGACAGGTCATTTAGATGGGGTTACATTTATTGATGGCCGTGGGGACGGACATTATTTCATCTCCAACTGCAAGGATCAGACTATTAAACTATGGGATATCAGGAAAATGTCCTCCACTATGAAAGAGTAACTACTGCACTTGCTTTTCATGAATATTTCTACAAGTAACGTCATTTGGTTATATTTGAAAGTGAAATGCAGAATATCGTGGGCATGTAGGAAAAGCTTAAGTCAAAATATTTTTTCAGATAATCAAGTCTGACAAAGTAAGCCATGTCGAATTATATGTAGTGAGTGGAGCTAATAGAATATGTCGAGTTTTTCCTGTCTTCCTGGAGCATGTTCTTCAGTACCATAAATATTTGCAAAGGAAGCAGTATTTAATTTATGTGCTCCATTTGTTCAGTTATTGATCATATCAGTTCAAGATGTCTAGGGTTTTGAGTTGATCTTTGGCGATGGTCCTTGACTTCCTGTTTCGGTCGTCTAGAAAGAAAGAAATGCTCAGTTCTCTGGTCGGGTTAGTGTGGTGTTTGCCTTTTGCCGTCTTAGGTGTTCCTCTCCTTAGATTAGTGCAGTCTCTGGTGGTGTTTGGCTGTTTGGTGCTTTCAGGTGCTTGTAGGTGTTGCAACTTTTGTTGTTTTGGTGCTTTTCATGTGACTTCGTCCATCTTGAGGTTGGTTTTGTATTCTCTTCTTCTATTAATGAAATGAGGCAGAGCTAAAAAGAAGCCTAGGGTTTAGGGACTATGTTGGTGATTTCAGCACTGCAAATTTCAAAATTATTGAACAAATGCACTTTTCTTTGGCATTTTCTCTGTCTTCTTAATAGGTTGATCCTTTCTTTTTCTCCTGTGGAATTCAAAAGTTTATTTTCAATTCCAAAATATCATTTCCCTGTTCTTTCTCATTTTCCTTGCAACTGTTTTTCAGCTGCACGGCAAGAGCATATAAATGGGATTACAGATGGATGACATATCCATCAAAAGCCCGATATTTGAAGCATCCATATGATCAGTCCCTGACCACATTCAGAGGCCATTCGGTGTTGCGCACACTTATCCGTTGTTATTTTTCCCCGATACACAGGTTAGTTGGGATTGTTTTTGTCTCGAATCACTTTTTGACCTTTTCTATTAGCTAATTTCTTTAGATATATTTGTTATTAGAAGAGTTTGTCACGGACCTCAGGGTTGTGATCTCAATTATGGAATTTATGATCTTTCCAAGCCCTTCTGGTTTGCATATTTAATAGATAGATCCATAAATAGTATCAGTTCAGGATCAACCTCAGATCTACGAGACTACGATCCTAATAATCTCGATCCCATTTTGTTCTATCTGATTCCCCCCCCCCCCCTAAAAAATAACTACCATCAATTTGAATTTGGGTATTTGTTGTGTTTCCCTCCCTCTGCTGCATCACATAAATCTTTCAAGAAACACTTTGAGTCCTTCATGTCTTAAACTGTCAAAATTGGCTTCTCAGTGGAATAGGGCGATAACGAGATTTTTATCCTCGGCTGCATCACATAAATCTTTCAAGAAACACTTTGAGTCCTTCATGTCTTAAACTGTCAAAATTGGCTTCTCAGTGGAATAGGGGCGAAAGCTAACATAAATCATTTACATAGATGGTCCATGTGTCAATTTTCAATTTTGCGGTCACGTGATGATCCACACCAACTTAGTGCCTCCATTCCACAAGCCACATCATCACTTTTAGCTAATTAAAAATCCGAAATGGCTAATCGACACACTTGCAAGTTTAGGGACCTGCCTGGTTAATTTTTTCAACTTTAGGAACCTAGTGGCACTTTTATTACCAGTTTAGGAATATCTGGTACAAATTTCTCAATTGTATGGTGCAAAATGGTGCTTTTAATTTCTTTGGAAGTAAAAGCTCGTGGTTGTAGGAGCATTGACATATACTAGAACACAACTTTGCATGGGTCCACGCTGTTATGACTGTCTTGTTTTATCATTAATATTGTTTGTTATCTTGTTATTTGTTTCAGCACGGGTCAGAGGTACATATATACAGGATCCAGTGACCAGTGCGTTTATATTTATGATGTGGTATGGGCCTCAGATATTTCCCTTTAACTGCTTTTTATTTAGCATGATTCTACTATTTGCAAATCATGGTGTTTTTGTGCCCACATGGGTGTGCATCCACATTTGTGGCTAGTAGATGGTGCACTATTAAGAAAATCATAGATGTAGTATATGTATTGTTACGTACACATGCAAATTTTCAATATCAAATTCGTTCATGATATTGAGAACCAAAAAAACATTTCCCTATCAAAACTTTATGAAAGCTTGTTGTATTAGGACGCTCAAACCCCATAGAATCTGCACAATTTTGAGTTCCTTTATATCATTGGTGTTCTCTCTCTCATCCTCCTTGACAATCCACATGGATTAAACCATGACAATCAAATGATTTTTTGAGACGCATTAAAATGTTTTATTAATTGGGACTACAAGCTGTTGTAGGTAATTTTAGCTCAACAATTGATGTATTATACCCATGTCGATGGGATATATCATAAGTTTTAGTTGTAATTATGGGAAATTGTTAACTCTTTGTGCACATCGAATCAAGAAAGAAGTCTGTGTAAGGATAAATCTTGCAGCAAAGACAGATTATGAACCTGAAAGCATACCATGATTCTGTATTATGCTCCAGAATAAAGGTGCCGTCTGCTCCTTATGAACCAACTGCACATTCTTGCAGACAACTGGGAACATTGTTGACAAACTCAAATGGCACGGATCTATCATCAGAGATTGTTCCTGGCACCCATACCTTCCAACGCTTGTTAGCTCTTCTTGGGATGGCTATTTAGTCCGGTGGGAAGCAACAGAGGACGACAACGACCCCTCCATGCTCAAGAGAGGAAAGCAGAGGATGCATCCAGAGGGATATACACTTTCATTTGTGTTGTAGAAATTATTGAGGGCCTCGTGCATGGATGGCGCGTTGAACTCCATTCTGCTGGCTTGCACATGCCTTTTTTTTTTTTAATTCTCTTGATTGCTCCTTGTGATTTCAGTAGCAAAGTATTGAGCCGGTATATAGATTCACCAAATTGTACTACAATGTTTTATTAATTGTGGTTGCGGTCAACCCTTGGCTTTCGTTAGTTTTGATTAAAAATACTTGGTGAGTGGCGGCGTGGTCGCTTTTATGTAATATAAGTCAGGTTCGAAGAATGTTTATAAATTTCTTTGGTACGCCTATGTGCAGTTGAAAAGATGAATACTGTTAAGAAACCGGGACTCGGGAGTCTTGGCTCGGAGAGTCTTGGCTCGGAGAGTCTGAGGCTTAGACGGCCCGGAGAGTCCTCTACCAGTTGAACTCCTCATCTCGTAGTCTATAAATAGAGGGTCTCTCCCTCTCATTGTAACCCCGATTGATTCGAAGGAATAAAGCAGACCCTGAAGTCCCGCATATCTCTGTGTTCATTCTATTGTTGTGTTCTTGTGTTCTTCATCGTTCTTACGATTCTGATCATTGTATACTATGTACCCGTTCGGACTGGAATCTCCAGCGACGGTTACTCAACACGTTATTAGCACGATCGACTCTCCTCGCATCGAAAGGTAACCGTCGAAGAACGACTCGTTGATTGAATCGTATTTTCTAGATTGCTTTCAATTCTGCAAATTTGGTTTTCTAGATTGGTTTTCTACGGTGCAAATCTGTTCTAATCTACCGCGAGCAGACTTGAAGTCGCCGACATAATGTCGATCGGTAGATTGCATGAAAGATCGGATGTCGATTGTACCGTAGATTGAAATTGCAAATTCACCGCGAGCCGACTCGAAGATGCCAATCGGAAAGAAAATTGCATCACATGAATAGTTTTTTCGCATGAACAGTACCTACGGAAAAAAAAAATCACGGTCGGCGCACGACCTGGAAGTCGTGCGCCGCCGACTTGCCCCCATGGGCCAAGAAATGACCGGCCGTAGTAACCCCAAATGGCCGCCCTCCACTTCCGGCTTGCGGCCGCATGGCGCCGCTTCAAGACGGCCCCGCCGCCATGCACCGCCACCACTCTCGCCCAAGATCAGTGGCCGCCCACTGGGGCGCGGGGTGAAACCCTACCCCGCCTCACATCGCGCTCCCCTGGTAGGGAGCCATCACACTGAGGCGCGGGGTGGGAACCCTACCCCTACTCGCTTTTTTAGTGGTGGCCAAAAGGCCGAGAAGGCCGGCCCAAGGCCGGCCCATTTACACGACCGGAAAAGAAAAGAAAAGAAAAAGGGCTATTTTGCAAAAAGACCCTCCATGTTTCCGTAAATTGCTCGAAAAATTCTCAGAACTGAATTTTTCACATTTTAGCCCCTGAAAATTGCAAAATTCGCCGAAAATTCATATTCCAGCTGAAAAGGGCCTCGGGAATTCAAATTTTGAATCATTTTTGCATTTGAAGCATATTTCACCTTGTTATTATTATTTCTATGCAATTTATTTATTGTATTTACTGTTTTGATTATTTGTGATTATTAATATTGCTTTTAATCACTGAAAATAGCAGTAAATCATGAAAATGCATGGAAAAATACGGAATCACGAACTAGGAGTTCGAAGAGCATTATAAGAATTTTGCAATCATTTTATGGAAATTACCAGCAGTAATCTTATGAACTTTTTGCATGAATATGAAAAATGACTCGCATCACGAACCAGGAGTTCGAAGAACTGACCCGGCATGGCCAGAATTTGTACAGTCTTCAACTCTGTGATAAGGTAATCACGGATGAGCAGAAGATTGACAAGACCCTCTCTACCTTCACCCGAATGCGGTGCAATCTGCACGCAATTATTGTCAAAATGGCTACAAGAAGTATGCCGCATTAATTGACACCGTGAAAATTGCGAAAGCACAAGATGATGTTCTAAGGAAGAACTACATCTCACAGCCACCTAGTAGCAATGTTGGCCATGAAGCCAATACTAGTAGCTACAAGGTAATGAAGCCTCTCACGAAGGAGAGGGGCAAGAAGGGTAAGGTCGTGAGTCGCACGTAATTGGTGTTTTACAGTCTAAGAAAAGGGGCAAATGATAGCATGAGGCACACCTCATCATTGCAGGCACGGAAGATCCACACCCGTTAGTTGCACTTATGGATGTGGACAGCCTAGTAACAGCCCCCATCATGCCTCCTTTGGACATAGCGGCCACACGGTAGTAATTTCCCAAGAGGAGAAGATCGCCATGTAGCGATTGAGGCGTAAGTTTCGAATACTTGATTCGATCTAGTGCACGCATTGCACTTAGACCCTTTTACAGTCACTTGCATTTTGTGATTGTGATGAAACTTTGAATAATGGTTGTAGGCTCTAGAAGAGCAAAGCATTAAATTCTTATGATGAGTCCTGCAAGACTTATATTTTTTTCCGTATTTATGATAGCAAGTTATGTTCTAATATCTGAAGTATTTTATTTTATGTGTTGCTGGATTTCTGCTACATATTAATAAAGTACATTATATTAGAATGCATGTAGTGCCCTGTGGAGGAAGTGTGCTTAGCAGGTAGCGGCACAATGAATACCACCTTGAGAGAGATGGAATTTTTCAGTCGATCAGTAAGAATGCTCGTAGCCTTACGACAATCGCAGGCAGCGATACATTTATAATAGGCTCAGGAAGGGCCACAATTATACTCCCGACGGACATAACTTTGGTCATTGAAGAAGCCATGTTGTGTCCATAATCGACTAGAACTCTCAAGGATATTCGCGCTAACGGTTTCCACGTAGAGACTGAAGAAGAGCATGGTAAGGAATACCTACTCATTACAAAGTGTGACAAAAATAGTAGAATAATGGTATTAGAACGACTTCCTTCATTTGAAAATGGGCTATACTACACTAATATTAAGGCATCTGCAGCCTATACTGCCCTGAAAACTATATTTAGAAGCTCTAAACCTCTTCTATCTCTGGCATGATAGATTATGCCACTTAGGTCTTAGGATGATGAGAAATATAATTAACAATTCACAGGGACATAGTGTCAATGTAAAGAACTTCCCGAATCCAGAAGATTTTGTGTGCCCTGCATGTACCATCGGGAAACTGATTACTAGACCCTCTACTCTGAAAGTAAATGACGAAATCCCTGCATTCCTGGACCGTACCCAGGGAGACATTTGCGGTCCTAAACAGCCCCCTGTAAGGGCCATTTTGGTATTTATGGTGCTCATCGATGCTTCCTCAAAACAGTCGCACGTTTGTTTATTATCTACGAGAAACCACGCTTCTGCAAAGCTCATCTCGCAGATAATTAACATTAAGAATAATTTCCCAGATCATCATGTGCAGTCCACCAGAATGGACAACGCCGGAGAATTTACTTCAAGGGCATATGATGATTATTGTGTGAAAAATGAGAATTAAAATTGAGCATCCCGTACCGCATGTCCACACCTGTAATGGACTAGCGAATTGTTATTTACCAACTACATGTTGGGGACACGCAGATCTGCACGCAAAGAACTCACATCAATTTTAGACCACCAAGATATAACAAACATTCACCTATGCAACTAGCGCAAGGGTCAACATCGAAAATTTCTCATCTTTGAAGGTTTGGTTGCAAGGCTTATGTACCTATACCACCACCACAAGAAACTAAAATGGGCACTCTCCAAAAGTCCGGGATATCGTTGGTTATGAGACAAAGATCCATAATCGGTATTTGGACCCCACGACCGAGATTTGCATGCAGACGCTTCGCTATAGCATATTAGATGAGAATTATTTCTCGTCATTAGGGGGAGGAAATCAACCCTTGATGTAAAATGTCGAGAAATAGAGAAGTCCAGAAGACAATTGAAGTCTAGAAGATAATTGAAATCTAGAAGATAATTGAAATCCATGCATATGACCCGCGCACTAGTGAAGCAAATAGAAAGTCCGAAGATAATCGAAGTCTAGAAGACAATTGAAGTCTAGAAAATAATTGCAGTCCAGAAGATAATTGATTTGCAAGTATTAGCGAATCAACTGCCTAACCACTTTAGTGATTTGAAGAGCGTGACCAAGTCGCATATGCCTGTACGCAATGCACCGGAGAGGGTTGAAATACAGATGAAGGTATCCCTAATCCCGTCCTAAGGCCTCTGAAAGGACGAGAACTCTGGCCCCTCAAATCCGAAGTAACCGGGGACGCCTGGTGAAAAAGAATAAGAAGGACTTGACACAGCCGATCACGAAAGTACCCCAGAATCAGAAGGGGAGCCAGTTGAGACCTAGCACCGGTATGGAACCTTCAGAAAAGGCATACTAGAATTGAACATCCCCATGAAGGGAGACATCAGGATGGATGTGTGCGCACACATCGGAGCTGAAAAACTAAAGGGACTTGCCCCGCAATTGAAAGTAGCGGTAAGTAAATAGAAGCATTAGAAATATCGCCCCTTGAAGACATAGCTATAAGCTTTATGATATTGGGAGAATCTATGAATAAGCCAACAGCCAATGTCGATATATACTTTGCAAAGAAAATTATCACAATCATCAATCTTGATCCAGAGCCTGCATCGCTCGTTTAATATAAGAAAAGATCGGATTGAGAAGATTGGAAGAAGGCAATAGAAACTGAATTGTTCTCTCTGAATAAAAGAGAGGTGTTTGGACCTATAAGCCGCACACCTCCCCATGTGCACCCTGTAGGGCATAAGTGGGTATTTGTTTGAAAGAGAAATGAAAGAAGCAAGGCTCGTTGCACAAGGTTTCACTCAACGTCCGAGAGATTGTTATGAAGAAACATATTCCCCAGTCATGAGCGGAATTACCTTTAGATATTTATCTCAATGGCAGTGAACTTGAAGTTAGAAGTGAAATTGATGGATGTGGTAACTGCATACCTTTATGGAAATTTGAATTCGGACATTTATATGAAGATACCTGAATGTATCCCTGTCCCGAACCAAGATAGAGCAAATAGAAATCTATACAGTGTGCAACTTAGAAAGTCACTATATGGACTGAAGCGATCAGGCAGAATGTGGTATAATCGCTCGAAGCGACTTTCTATGTAAGAAAGGCTACACGAACAATGAGAATTATCCCTGTGTATTTATACGACGATCCCAGGATGGATTTAGTATAATCTCAGTGTATGAAGATGATCTGAATATCATTGGAACCCTAGAAGGTATTAAGAAAAGCAAGCTCTTACCTTGAGTCAGAGTTCGAAATAAAAGATTTGGGTCAAACCAAATACTGCCTAGGCTTGCAGCTTGAGCATACCCCGGAAGGGATTCTAGTACATCAGCCAACCTACACTCAGAAAGTGTTAGAAAGGTTCGGCTTTGAAAAGGCATAGCCTTCGAAAGTGCCGATGGTCGGGAGATCCTTGCAAAGAAGACAAGGACCCGCATGACCTAAAGAAGAGGGGAGAAAGTCCCGGGACTAGAATTCCGTACTGAGTGCGATAGGAGCACTCATGTATTTAGCAAACTGTACTAGATCAGGCATTGCATTTGCCGTAAACCTATTAGCAAGGTATAATACAGAACCTACCAAAGGCATTGGCAGGAAATAATGGACATCTTCCGTTACCTCCAAGAAAGCAAAGAACTTGGTCTATTCTACAAAAAGAACCAAGACTTGTGTATGAATGACTATGCAGATGTCGAGTTCCTGTCGAACCCGCATACAGCCAAGTCGTAAACATACTATGTATTCCTATGTGGTGGAACTGCAATTCCATGAAAATCGTCTAAGCAAGGTCTTGTATCGACTTTGATGAACCACTCGCAAATCATAGCACTGCATTTAGGCCTCACAGAATGTGCTTGGCTTCGGCGGAAGATTCACCACATCCAGCAGTCATTTGGATTGAATACCGCGCAAACCCCCACAATTATCTATGAAGATAATGCAGCTTGTATTGCGCAAGTGCAAATGGGTTATGTGAAGAGTCCCCTCATAAAGTATATCAACCCCAAGTTATTCTATGCTCATGAATTGCAAAAGATGGACGAAATTAAAGTACTGCATACTAAGTCATGTGAGAATCTTGCAGATTTATTCACTAAAATCACTTCCAGCATCTAGCTTTGAAAGGTGCACACGTAGAATTGGAATGACAAGACTTAAAGAAGTGCAGAATTCAGGGGGGGAATCTTCACGAACTCATTATTGAATCTTGATCACGAAGATCGAGTACCCAAAGAATAAATCCCGGAGATAAAATGAAATTGGGTGGATTGTACTCTTTTTCCCTTACGAGTTTTCTGAAGTTTTCGGCTAAGGTTTTGATGAGGCAATTAGTGCAACACAATGAACGCATGACATGTACTCTTTCTCCAAATTTTTCCCACTGGGTTTTTATGGAGTTTTGACGAGACATGAACATGTTGGATGAGTGTTCAAGGGGGAGTGTTAAGAAACCGGGCCCAGGACTCTGGAGAGTCCTGGCCCAGTACGGGCCCAGGACCCCAGAGAGTTGTGAGACCCCGGTTTATCGGGCTTGTAATGCTTAACCATCCACTTGGTCCTAGCATCACAAATCAGATAATCCGAGACTCGAGACATGTATACTTCCCAGAATGCAAGATACACACCTCTTTACAAAGTTCATGCATCAATTCCATTCATTCACATAGAACCGAAGCAAAAACAACAACCAGAAGATAACATAAATAAAGGATAGTCATTACAAAAGAGAGGCCGACCGGCCAAATGACAAATACATAAAGAAATTTAACAGCGGAAGCAAAAGTGCCATAAGATGGCCATAAAACCAAAAGAGCCAATCAGTGTGCCTTTAACCCACAAGGTAACCGACCGGACCGCCAAGCTAGTCGTCGAATCCACAAAGACAACTCACAAAAGTGAGGCCCTGGGGCTCACCTTCTTCCTCTGCAAACAAAAGCAAATTTCAAAGAAAATGGGTGAGTACTTTGAATGTACTCTTAAGATATATAAGAATGATAATGATCTATACAATAACTACATGCAAGCTTATTTAAGTGGAGCGAGTTAGACTCAAATTTTTAAGCATAAAGCAAGTTTTATTTGCAATAATGTAATAGATCAAAGGCAATTTTGCAATCTGATTTTATTTGATGAAACAAAGAGTAATCAAGTAGCAACAACAAGAAAACAGTTCCGAAGTGGCTAACCCAATAGCCACCACAACAATAGCATGAATTACCCATTCATACCAACCATGTCAAATTTTAATTTAAAAGGTTGTAGTCTAGTTCTTGCACGACCTTACCAAGCATGTCCATAACCTAGGACGAGGCTATTCGAATAGTTTTATCCTGCAGGGTGTACCAATGTACCCACACGCCTGCACCGCCTTTTGCCAAGCTATTAAGCACACTTCCTTAGGTATGCTTAAAGCACGGCTAAGTCCTACGAGACATTTCCAATATTGTGAATTATTCACGAGCCGCCTGTATGGATAGAAACCCATACGCTGTGTCGAGTCATTGTAAAGCCTCGGTCAACTACCCGTCGCAGTAAAGCCTTGACAACTACAATGCTCTCGAGGTGGAGAGCCTACCCTAATCTCCACCACCGCACACCCAACACAAGAACACCGAGAACACATATCATGTTTCACACAACACACACAACCCCTCCTGCGACTGAGATAACCCACGCCAAAGTACTAAGTCAAGAGAGGTCCCATATCCTCTCGCGTGGTTAGCACGCATAAGCGCTTGGCTTAGTGACACAAGTAACAATTCGGTCCTTAGGGACCTGGGCACCTTTCCTTGTCACACCCAACAATCACACCAACATGCCATTATGCCCAAGTCAAATCATTTTGTTTCATTTTCGGTTTTTACAAAACAAAAGCATAAGGTACTGAACCAAAAATAAACAAAATGATTTGTGTGATCAAGGTCATCGACTAAGTCGATAACCGCCAATTCTACCTAGTAGCTAAGCATTTCTAAGCATGACATCGCAAAGACAGTAAAAGAGCATAATTAAATCACCGGGCTCTAATTCACCAGCGAGGATAATAACTTATGGTTGTGGCAAGGGGTAACATTTTAATGGCAACAATGCATTAGGAATAGCTACCTCTAAACAGGGCAAAATAATTGGACACAAAAGCAATGCATACATATAGTTTGTAAACAAGATATTAGACTTTGAAAGTAATGGGACATTTATGATCAAATATCTTGCCTGCTTGCTGTGGGTCAGGGTGCTGCTGTGGATCAACAAGATTATCAATGTGCTCTTCGGATCCTATCGAAAGAACCAAAAAGAACCAATAAGGCAAAAAGAAACCGAAAAGATCCAACAGTCAACTTCAATAAAAAGCTCTCAAATTTTTACAGTAGAAAGAGCATGATTTTTATGAACTAATGCAACAAGAACCAATTGATTTGGATTCTCAATGCAAAAGTTATGCTAAAAACAATTTTGCTCAGCTCTAATATTGAAACAGTACCTAAGCAATGATTTTAGTGAAATTTTCTAGAAATGTAGAGCTACTGAAGTTTTTATAGAAAAACAAGCACCTCATAAGATGAACAACCCCACAGGATTCATCTCATTTGGAGCTTTCAATAAATAGTTTTGAATTTTCCAAGTTAAATCCATTTTTCAGTTTGTACAGATAATCGTTTAATGCTTTCTTTCAAAATCTAAATTTTCGGCTGCAGAAACATAGTTGAAACCTATTTTAGAATAAGGTTCATTAGAAATGAAAATAACAAAAGTGGTTTGACCGATTTTGGAGTTAAAATGATTTACTTATGCATTTTCAAAGATAAAACTATTTTTCGCTTGATAAATAACTCTACCCGAAATATAATCCGGATAAACGACGTGGACAAATCGGGCAAGACCAAATCAAACGGCCCAAACAAAAAGCAATGTAACTCACGTGCGAACCCTAAGCACTCACCGTTGGATCAAAATGAACGAACCAGATGCCAAGGATGTCCGGCGTCCGAACGCTCACACGCACGCGAACCGCTGATCTTGGATCCAACGGTCCACGCGGATCGAACCGCTCGGACGGTCCAACGCCACACGCATAGGAACCGCTGATCTTGGATCCAACGATCCACACGCTGCAGCAATAGAGCGAACGCGCCAACCCTAATCACCACCGCTGGATGAAAAACTAACGAACGAGATGCCAATGTAAGTTTGGCGGTCCGAACGCTCATCCAGATCCGACCGCTGATCTAGGATACAACGGTCCACGTTGATCCGAAGCGTTGGCGGTCCGAACGCTTATTCGGATCCGACCGCTGGTCTTGGATCCAACGGTCCACGCGATCAAACCGCTCAACGCTCATTCGCTATGGGCCGCCGATCAAGATCGACGGTCCGATTCATCGACAAAAGACGACTCGCGCTCGTCCGACAAAATTATCAGAGAGGATCTCCGCTAATCGCGGCGATCTAGAGCACGGCTAAGCTAACCAAGAGCACCAACATGATCCTAATACTAAAGCGCATCTACAGCAGCAAAGAATTGAGCAATGGACGACTTACCCGAGCTGGAGACGAAATTGAAAGTTTTCGGCCGAATTTGGGGGAAAACCGAAATTGATCTGCTTTCTGCAAGCAAACGAAAAATTGAGTGAGGGCTATTGCTCACAGAGAGGAGAGGAAGCTAAGGCAGCAAGGAAATTGAGTGAGAAAAACCGGAGCACCACTTTCACCGAAGAACTTGAAGCTTCAACAATGGCGGCAATGGCGACCGAAGGTGAAAACTCGAGTTTGAGCTCACTCCGTGCGCTAGAAGTGAAACTGTAGCTCGAGGGTGTTCAAAGGAGGATAAGGAAGCAACGAAGAAGCTTATATAGGCCGAGAGGGCAAAGGAGGAAGCAATGCAACTTTCGGTCAAAAGCTTGTCATCCCAAACCGGCCGAAGGGATGGGGGCAGTGCAGAGGTAGAAGACGACTCAACAGTCGGGCAAAGACTAGCATTTAATGCTCAAAGACGCTGGTCGAACGATGGAGGTGACAATGCAATCGTGGTTCTTTATCGCGTGCGATCTCTGCTGACTTCGGTAGACGCACATGAGCGAGAGGAAGACGAAGAGAGGACGGCCGTTAGATTTAATCGGACGGCGCCCACTCAATTCAACATCGCTAGTCCAACATTCCCTCTTTTCAGAGCCGCTGATCTACAGATGAACGGTCCAGAGCAGAGGGGAGGATCGGCGGTCCGAACGTTACTTCGATCGAAGGCCGCACGATCTAGATCTAACGGTCAAAATTGAAAGCGCCCGAGGTGGCTGAGTCGGTGCAGTTAGTTGATTCGATCGAACCGAAGGCTTGAACCCGAGTGTGACTTGAGTCCAAGGAATAGTAAAAGCTGATTTTGAGTTATTTGCTGAGCTGACTTAGGATAATTAATTGAGATAGCAAACAAGCTCCAAAAATTATGAAATTTTAACTGGAGGTTGCTTACTGGATGATGAACCTTATATAAAATTTTCAGAGACTTTTATGCACTGCATTTTTCTCTAAAAATTCCAGAAGGTGTGAATTAGGGTTTGACCAAGGTTTGACTGGCCTCAAAAATTATCAAATAATTTCTAAAAATTATGAAATAATTCTGAGGTGTTAAACATCAACCCTAGACCCAAGAAAAATTATTTCCAAAGGTTGGGCACAAGATTTTCATGAAGGAGATTTGTGTTGGTGTCCAAATGGCAATTGATTTTGATTTCACATAATTCCTTTACAAAAATTATGGAACTGATTACAAAAATCAAGATCAGAGAAAAAGTTTTAATTTCTCCTCATTTTTATTACATTTGAAACACAAACCAATTTTGGGATGTTACAAAACCTCCCCCCCTTACAAAAATCTCGTCCCGAGATTTGGCTCACTCTAAGAAAGAAAGATGGATAGTCCGCCTGAGACGATCTTCCCTTTCCCAAGTAGCCTCATCCTCATAATGGTTCGACCAATCGAACTTTGAGGAATCGATGGTTTTATTCCTCGCTCTTCGCTCACCTCATCGAGTATGCGAACAGGTGCTCGCGATAGGTCAAATCTTCTTGACATCGAGAGTTTCCAACGGAGCTTCCTCAGTTGGAACACGGAGACACTTCTTTAGTTGGGACACATGGAAAACATCATGTACCCCTTCAAGTGCAGCAGGCAACTCCAACTTGTAGGCAACAGCTCCTTTCTTCTCGATAATGCGGTAAGGACCGACATATCGAGGAGCCAACTTGCCCTTGACGCCGAAACGCTGATAGCCCTTCAAAGGAGAGACTTTAAGGTAAACAAAGTCACCAGGCTCAAAACTCAATTCACGACGACGGCGATTCGCGTAGCTCTTTTGCCTGGATTGAGCTGTGCGTAAACGATCACGAATGAGCTGGACTTGGCTCTCAGCCTCATTGATCGAGTCCGACCAAAGAAGGGTGTTTCGCTGCCTCGCACCAATTCAACGGGTTTCGCACTTTCTCCCGCATAAGGCCTCGAAGGTGACATGCCAAGACCGGCTCGAAACTGTTGTTGTAGGAAAACTCGGCAAAAGGCAAGCATTTCTCCCAATTCTTTCCATAGGAGAGGACACAAGCACGAAGCATGTCTTCCAACACTTGGTTGACCCTTTCGGTCTGACCATCAGTTTGGGGGTGGTATGTCAGGCTAAAGGTAAGACGGGTTCCCATAGCCTCTGCAAACTTTGCCAAAAGCGAGAGGTGAAAAGAGAACCACGATCCGAGACAATTGTCTTAGGTACCCCATGTAAGCTCACGATGCGGGCAATGTAGAGATCCGCCAAAAGACCTACACGGAGATCCGTCTTGAATGGAAGGAAGTGCGCCACCTTAGTTAGCCGATCAATGACAACCCAGATGGCATCATTGCCCTTGGAGGTGCGAGGCGCATCGGTGATAAAATCCATACCGATCGAATCCCACTTCCATTCGAGAATAGGCAAAGGTCAAGCATCCCCGCTGACGCCGATGCTCGCCTTGACACGACGACACACGTCGCACTCAGCAACGAACTTCGCAATCTCCCTCTTCATTCGGGTCCACCAAAATCTCTGACGGAGATCTTGATACATCTTTGTGGCCCCGGGATGAATAGACAAAGGCGAATCATGGGCTTCGCAGAGGATCAAATTCCGCAATTCCATGTCCTTTGGAACCACAAGGCGTTGCCCGAACTTTACAACACCATGCTCATCCTCAGAGAAGCACTTGGTTGTTCCGTTCTTGACATTTTCCTTGATGCGGCTCACTCCAACATCTGATTGTTGGGCGATCTTGATCCGCTCCACTAAGGTTGGTTGCACAACCAAAGTAGCGAGGGAACCATGCTCCACCAAACCTAAGTTGAGACGCTGAAATTCCTCCAGCAAGGTGGGTTGGTGTTCCTGGAGCAATAAGGCATTGCAATGCGCTTTCCGACTGAGCGCATCGGCAACAACATTAGCCTTGCCCGGATGGTAGTGAATACCCATGTCATAGTCCTTGATCAACTCCAACCATCTCTTTTGCCTGAGGTTCAGATCTGGTTGGGTGAACAAATACTTTAGGCTTTTGTGATCCGAATACACTTCACAACGATTACCGATTAGGTAATGTCGCCATATCTTAAGTGCATGAATCACAGCAGCTAATTCCAAGTCATGGGTAGGATAGTTGAGTTCATGAGGCCTCAATTGCCTTGATGCATAGGCCACTACCTTGCCTTCCTGCATAAGGACACAACCGAGTCCTCGACGAGAAGCATCGCAGAAGATATCGAAGCTTCGATGGATATCCGGAAGAACGAGGACGGGAGCGGTGGTCAAACGCTTCTTGAGTGCTTGAAAGCTTTCCTCACAAGCATCGGACCACAAGAACTTCTTGTCCTTCTTGAGCAACTCCGTCATCGGCTTCGCGATCTTGGAAAAGTTCTCGATAAAACGGCGATAATATCCCGCTAAACCGAGAAAACTCCGCACTTCGCCATCAAGTAGGTCAACCCATGAAAGAACATCGCGACCTTGCCAGATCAACGGCCACGCCTCGCCGAAAGAACATGACCCAGAAGGCCACTTCCTTCAACCGTAACGCGCACTTGTCGAACTTCGATACAAATGATGCTCACGGCTTGCCTAACACAAGCCTCGATGCTCATCATGTTCCTCATCGCCCTTAGAATAGATAAGAATATCATCGATGAAGACCACGACAAACTTATCCAAATACTCCATGAATACCGAATTCATGAGGTTCATGAACAAGGCGGAGCATTGGTTAAGCCAAATGACATGACGGTATACTCATACAAGCCATAGCGAGTAGAGAAAGCCGCCTTTGGAATATCTTCGGTCGATCCGAACTTGATGATATCCCACTCTCAAATCAATCTTGGAGAATACTCGAGCTCCAGCTTAATTGATCAAAGAGATCATCAATGCGGGCAATGGATACTTGTTCTTTACCGCTACCTCATTAAGCTGACGGTAATCAACGACATGCGCAAAGTATTGTCCTTCTTCTTTACGAAGATTGCGTGACAACCCCACGGAGATGAGCTAGGCGGATGAAACCTTTTCTTGCAGCTCATTCATTTGCTTCTTCAACTCCACCAACTCGCTTGGTGGCATCCGATAATGCCTCTTTGAAATCGGGCGACGGAACCAACTCAATGACAAACTCTAGGTCTCGAATCGTGGCATCCTCGAAGAGCTTCAGGAAAGACATCAACGAAGTCACGAACTGTGGGGACTTCACTAATATCTAGAGCGGGCTTCGCTTCAAGCGCGAAAAGATGCGGACCTAGCAGCTTCGGCGAAAAGTGAACCTACTCGCCGGAAGGACTAGATAGAGAGACACACTTCTTGGCGCAATCGATTTGTCCCTTATGCTGAGACAACCAATCCATACCAAGAATTACATCTAGACTTGCTGAATGGAGGAGGATAAGATTCGCAAGGAATCTTACTCCCTCGATTTCAATTGGGACATCTCTACACTCAGATTCAGCTCTTAATTCCGAACCCGGAGAGCGAATGAGTAACGGGACCAACAACGGAGTAAAAAGGAGCTCACTAATAGAAGCAAAAGACTCAGAGACAAAAGAATGAGATGCTCCTGAATCAAACAAAACAGTAGCAGAATGAGAGTTAACAGAAGTGTACCCAAAGACGACGCCGGTGCCTCCCGTGCCTCCTCTGCGGAGATGAGGTTGACGCGACCACTACCCACGCCTTGGGTAGTAGGGACTATCTTCGTGTCCCGAGAAGAACCACCTCCGCCCGCGCCTCCATTAGGACGAGGGGTCGCCCCGCCTTCTTAGGGCATTGGTTCGCATAATGCCCCTTCCGCCGCAGCGGCAAAGTGACTTCGGCAATGGTTGCGGAGCCACCTTGCTGACTCGCAGGTGCACGTGATTGGGGCACGGCCTGCGAAGGACGAAGAACCGTCTTGCCGACGGCCTCGGTGCCGGGTCACGACGCGACCCGAGACGGATCAAGCGGGATAGCCGGCTCGATGACTTCGGGCCTCCCACTTACGCTATGGAATCCACAAGCGCCTACCGAGTGCTCGGCGACAATGGCCTTGTCCACCAAGGCCTGAAAATCTGGGAAGTCGACGATAGATAGCTTGTCCTGCAGCTCCTCAGACAAACCATCCTTGAACTTCTCTTGCTTGGCCTCATCAGTGGCCACCTCCTCCGGAGCATAACGAGCCAAATGGTTAAACTCGTACAGGTACTCCGTAACTGAGAAACGTCCTTGTCTGAGTGACAAGAACTCCTTCTTCTTCAGCCTCATCAGGCCGGAAGGGATGTGACTCCGACGGAAGGCAGTGCGGAACTCCTCCCAGGTGACGGTGTGGCCGTCAGGCTGCATGGCGAGAAAGCTCTCCCACCAAGACAAAGCCGCACCCTCCACCGGTGCGATGCGAACAGCGCCTTCTCGTGCTCACGCATCTGCGCTATGCGGCTTGCGCCAACCGCACGGCCAATCGTCTGCGCAGCGAGTCCTCGGACTGAGAACGAGGGGTGAGTGCGAAGAAACTCCGCAAGTCCCCACGCGGCCGATGACCACTCCTTGCCCGGATCCTCAAGCACCGTAAGGGCGGAAGTGTTGCGCGCGATGACGCCCGTAAGAACCTCCCGCCCTCTGCACGGCTGCGCTCGATCAAGAAGGACCTCGGCCATGGTCGGAGGAGGAGGAAGATCCTCGTCCGACCACCGATCGCCTTGGCCGCTACGAGTCGCCCGCCATCCTATTACAAGAAACTTGGGTTAAAAACTAGACCAAAATCAAAGCCAAATGAAGCAAAAAGCTAACGACTAGGGAATGGAATATCACTCTAATCGAAAGCCAAAACAAGCAAGTACATAAACCTAAACCAACTTATAAAAGACTTCCAAAAATCGTAATGAATCACCAACTAAAACTCAACTTCCCAATGCAACTAACCCGTATTGAATGAACGAGTAATTGATTGAGAAGATAAAAATCGAATATTAAGGTAAGATCTAATACTATTAAAGAGCAAGGTTCAATCAATAAAATAGTGTTAGATACATAGCCAACTAGTATCACATCTTACCCTTTTTAACCCCACAGTTTTAGTTGATTAAACTCTCATTTTCTAACCCATTAGAAACCATCGAGCTCATTGTCCGAAATTGAAGTTGTTTGTAGCGATTTTGCATCCAAGCTCCCAAATAAGTCTTCCATTCTAGAAACTTCAAAATCGCACACTTCAATTTGCCAAGCTCGGTGGTCCTATCGTAAACCATTGAGCTCGCTGTCTGGAAATTGAAGCGTGCTGTCCAGATTCCGCATCCAAGCCTCTAGCCGAAACCTTCAGTCCAGAAACTTCAAAACCCTAAGAACTTCAATTTGCCAAACTCAGTGGTTCCCAAAACCCATTTAATCGATAACACTATCTTTGAAAAGGAGATGAGAGGGAAACAACTTTCAAACCTCAAATTAGAGTAAGATGAGAGGAGAAAGCTAAGATAGGTAAGGAATAAAATATGAGAATTCCTTAAGCTTTCATAAATCATTTGATACTTTGAAAATAAAGTTTTCCAAAATATCCTAAAGACGACCAACTTGGGTTACTACGGTTAGTATGGCTCTGATACCAAACCTTGTGAGACCCCGATTTATCGGGCTTGTAATGCTTAACCATCCACTTGGTCCTAGCATCACAAATCAGATAATCCGAGACTCGAGACATGTATACTTCCCAGAATGCAGTATACACACCTCTTTACAAAGTTCATGCATCAATTCCATTCATTCACATAGAACCAAGCAAAACAACAACGTAAGATAACATAAATAAAGGATAGTCATTACAAAAGAGAGGCCGACCGCCAAATGACAAATACATAAAGAAATTTAACAATGAAGCAAAAGTGCCATAAGATGGCCATAAAACCAAAAGAGCCAATCAAGGTGCCTTTAACCCACAAGGCAACCGACCGACCGCCAAGCTAGTCGTCGAATCCACAAAGACAACTCGCAAAAGTGAGGCCCTAGGGGCTCACCTTCTTCCTCTCAGAACAAAAGCACCAAAGAAAACTCGGGTGAGTACTTTGAATGTACTACAAGATATATAAGAATGATAATGATCTATACAATAACTACATGCAAGCTTATTTAAGTGGAGCAAGTTAGGACTCAAATTTTTAAGCATAAAGCAAGTTTTATTTGCAATAATGTAATAGATCAAAGGCAATTTTGCAATCTGATTTTATTTGATGTAAAAGAGTAATCAAGTAGCAACAACAAGAAAAAGCAGTCCGAAGTGGCTAACCCAATAGCCACCACAACAATAGCATGAATTACCCATTCATACCAACCATGTCAAATTTTAATTTAAAAGGTTGTAGTCTAGTTCTTGCACGACCTACCAAGCATGTCCATAACCTAGGACGGGCTATTCAATAGTTTTATCCTGCAGGGTGTACCAATGTACCCACACGCTGCACCACCTTTTGCCAAGCTATTAAGCACACTTCCTTAGGTATGCCAAGACGGCTAAGTCCTACGAGACATTTCCAATATTGTGAATTATTCACGAGCCGCCTGTATGGATAGAAACCCATACGCTGTGTCGAGTCATTGTAAAGCCTCGGTCAACTACCCGTCGCAGTAAAGCCTTGACAACTACAATGCTCCTCGAGGTGGAGAGCCTACCCGGAATCTCCACCACCGCACACCCAACACAGTAACACCGAGAACACATATCATGTTTCACACAACACACACAACCCCCTCCTGCGACTCGGAGATAACCCACGCCAAAGTACTAAGTCAAGAGAGGTCCCATATCCCTCTCGCGTGGTTAGCACGCATAAGCGCTTGGCTTAGTGACACAAGTAACAATTCGGTCCTTAGGGACCTGGGCACCTTCCTTGTCACACCCAACAATCACACCAACATGCCATTATGCCCAAGTCAAATCATTTTGTTTCATTTTCGGTTTTACAAAACAAAAGCATAAGGTATCAACCAAAAATAAACAAAATGATTTGTGTGATCAAGGTCATCGACTAAGTCGATAACCGCCCAATTCTACCGGTAGCTAAGCATTTCTAAGCATGACATCGCAAAGACAGTAAAAGAGCATAATTAAATCACCGGGCTCTAATTCACCAGCGAGGATAATAACTTATGGTTGTGGCAAGGGGTAACATTTTAATGGCAACAATGCATTAGGAATAGCTACCTCTAAACAGGGCAAAATAATTGGACACAAAAGCAATGCATACATATAGTTTGTAAACAAGATATTAGACTTTGAAAGTAATGGGACATTTATGATCAAATATCTTGCCTCGCTTGTGTGGGTCGTGGTGTCTGTGGATCAACAAGATTATCAATGTGCTCTTCGGATCCTATCGAAAGAACCAAAAAGAACCAATAAGGCAAAAAGAAACCGAAAAGATCCAACAGTCAACTTCAATAAAAAGCTCTCAAATTTTTACAGTAGAAAGAGCATGATTTTTATGAACTAATGCAACAAGAACCAATTGATTTGGATTCTCAATGCAAAAGTTATGCTAAAAACAATTTTGCTCAAATTAATATTGAAACAAGACCTAAGCAATGATTTTAGTGAAATTTTCTAGAAATGTAGAGCTACTGAAGTTTTTATAGAAAACAAGCACCTCATAAGATGAACAACCCCACAGGATTCATCTCATTTGGAGCTTAATAAATAGTTATGAATTTTCCAAGTTAAATCCATTTTTCATTGTACAGATAATCGCTTAATGCTTTCTTTCAAAATCTAAATTTTCGGCTGCAGAAACATAGTTGAAACCTATTTTAGAATAAGGTTCATTAGAAATGAAAAATAACAAAAGTGGTTTGACCGATTTTGGAGTTAAAATGATTTACTTATGCATTTTCAAAGATAAAACTATTTTTCAGTTGATAAATAACTCTACCCGAGAAATATAATCCAGATAAACGACGTGGACAAATCTGGGCCGAAGACCCGAAATCAAACGGCCCAAACACAAAGCAACAGAACTCACGTGCGAACCCTAAGCACTCACCGTTGGATCAAAAATGAACGAACCAGATGCCAAGGATGTCCGGCGGTCCGAACGTTCACACGTACGTGAACCGTTGATCTTGGATCCAACGGTCCACGCGGATCGAACCGTTCGGACGGTCCGAACGCTCACACGCATAGGAACCGTTGATCTTGGATCCAACGATCCACACGCGCAGCAATAGAGTGAACGCGCCAACCCTAATCACCAGCCGTTGGATGAAAAACTAACGAACGAGATGCCAACAGAAGTTTGGCGGTCCGAACGTTCATCCAGATCTGGACCGTTGATCTAGGATACAACGGTCCACGTTGATCCGAGCGTTCGGCGGTCCGAACGTTTATTCAGATCTGGACCGTTGGTCTTGGATCCAACGGTCCACGCGGATCAAACCGTTCGAACGCTCATTCTGCTATGGGCCGTCGATCGAAGATCAGACGGTCCAGATTCATCGACAAAAGACGACTCGCGCTCTCGTCCGACAAAATTAACAGAGAGGATCTCCGGCTAATCGCCGGCGATCTAGAGCACGGCTAAGCTAACCAAGAGCACCAACATGATCCTAATACTAAAGCGCATCTACAGCAGCAAAGAATTGAGCAATGGATGACTTACCCGAGCTGGAGACGAAATTGAAAGTTTTCGGCCGAATTTGGGGGAAAACCAAATTGATCTGCTTTCTGCAAGCAAACGAAAAATTGAGTGAGGGCTATTGCTCACAGAGAGGAGAGGAAGCTAAGGCAGCAAGGAAATTGAGTGAGAAAAACCGGAGCACCACTTTCACCGAAGAACTTGAAGCTTCAACAATGGCGGCAATGGCGACCGAAGGTGAAAACTCGAGTTTGAGCTCACTCCGTGCGCTAGAAGTGAAACTGTAGCTCGAGGGTGTTCAAAGGAGGATAAGGAAGCAACGAAGAAGCTTATATAGGCCGAGAGGGCAAAGGAGGAAGCAATGCAACTTTCGGTCAAAAGCTTGCTGTCCAAACTGGCCGAAGGGATGGGGGCAGGTGCACAGAGGTAGAAGACGACTCAACAGGTCGGCAGCACTAGCATTTAATGCTCAAAGACGTTGGCCGAACGATGGAGGTGACAATGCACTGTGGTTGCTGTACTGTGCACGATCTCTGTTGACTTCGGCCGACGCACATGAGCGAGAGGAAGACGAAGAGAGGACGGCCGTTAGATTTAATCGGACGGCGCCCACTCAATTCAACATCTTCGCTAGTCCGAACATTCCCTCTTTTCAGAGCCGCTGATCTACAGATGAACGGTCCAGAGCAGAGGGGAGGATCGGCGGTCCGAACGTTACTTCGATCGAAGGCCGCACGATCTAGATCAAACGGTCAAAATTGAAAGCGCCCGAGGTGGCTGAGTCGGTGCAGTTAGTTGATTCGATCGAACCGAAGGCTTGAACCCGAGTGTGACTTGAGTCCAAGGAATAGTAAAAGCTGATTTTGAGTTATTTACTGAGCTGACTTAGGATAATTAATTGAGATAGCAAACAAGCTCCAAAAATTATGAAATTTTAACTGGAGGTTGCTTACTGGATGATGAACTTTATATAAAATTTTCAGAGACTTTTATGCACTGTATTTTTCTCTAAAAATTCCAGAAGGTGTGAATTAGGGTTTGACCAAGGTTTGACTGGCCTCAAAAATTATCAAATAATTTCTAAAAATTATGAAATAATTCTGAGGTGTTAAACATCAACCCTAGACCCAAGAAAAATTATTTCCAAAGGTTGGGCACAAGATTTTTATGAAGGAGATTTGTGTTGGTGTCCAAATGGCAATTGGATTTTTGATTTCACATAATTCCTTTACAAAAATTATGGAACTGATTACAAAAATCAAGATCAGAGAAAAAGTTTTAATTTCTCCTCATTTTTATTACATTTGAAACACAAACCAATTTTGGGATGTTACAAAACCTCCCCCCCTTACAAAAATCTCGTCCCGAGATTTGGCTCACTCGGCAAAGAAAGATGGATAGTCTGCCCGGAGACGATCTTCCCTTTCCCAAGTAGCCTCATCCTCATAATGGTTCGACCACTGAACTTTGAGGAATCTGATGGTTTTATTCCTCGTTCTTCGTTCAGCCTCATCGAGTATGCGAACAGGGTGCTCGCGATAGGTCAAATCTTCTTGGACATCGAGAGTTTCCAACGAGCTTCCTCAGTTGGAACACGGAGACACTTCTTTAGTTGGGACACATGGAAAACATCATGTACCCCTTCAAGTGCAGCAGGCAACTCCAACTTGTAGGCAACAGCTCCTTTCTTCTCGATAATGCGGTAAGGACCGACATATCGAGGAGCCAACTTGCCATTGACGCCGAAACGCTGATAGCCCTTCAAAGGAGAGACTTTAAGGTAAACAAAGTCACCAGGCTCAAAACTCAATTCACGACGACGGCGATTCGCGTAGCTCTTTTGCCTTGATTGAGCTGTGCGTAAACGATCACGAATGAGCTGGACTTGGCTCTCAGCCTCATTGATCGAGTCCGAACCAAAGAAGGGTCTTTCGCCTGTCTCAGACCAATTCAACGGGGTTCTGCACTTTCTCCCGTACAAGGCCTCGAAAGGTGACATGCCAAGACCGGCTCGAAATCGTTGTTGTAGGAAAACTCGGCAAAAGGCAAGCATTTCTCCCAATTCTTTCCATAGGAGAGGACACAAGCACGAAGCATGTCTTCCAACACTTGGTTGACCCTTCGGTCGACCATCGCTTTGGGGTGGTATGTCAGCTAAAGGTAAGACGGGTTCCCATAGCCTCTTGCAAACTTTGCCAAAAGCGAGAGGTGAAAAGAGAACCACGATCCGAGACAATTGTCTTAGGTACCCCATGTAAGCTCACGATGCGGGCAATGTAGAGATCCGCCAAAAGACCTACACGAGATCCGCCTTGACCGGAAGGAAGTGCGCCACCTTAGTTAGCCGATCAATGACAACCCGGATGGCATCATTGCCCTTGGAGGTGCGAGGCGACCGGTGATAAAATCCATACCGATCGAATCCCACTTCCATTCGAGAATAGGCAAAGGTCAAGCGATCTGCGCTGACGCCGATGTTCGGCCTTGACACGACGACACACGCCGCACTCAAGAACGAACCGCAATCTCCTCTTCATTCGGTCCACCAAAATCTCGACGGAGATCTTGATACATCTTTGTGGCCCCGGATGAATAGACAAAGGCGAATCATGGGCTTCGCGAGGATCAAATTCGCAATTCCATGTCCTTTGGAACCACAGCGCGTTGCGAACTTTACAACACCATGCTCATCCTCGAGAGAAGCACTTGGTCGTTCGTTCTTGATATTTTCCTTGATGCGGCTCACTCCAACATCTGATTGTTGGGCGATCTTGATCCGCTCCACTAAGGTTGGTTGCACAACCAAAGTAGCGAGGGAACCATGCTCCACCAAACCTAAGTTGAGACGCTGAAATTCCTCCAAAGCAGGTGGGTTGGTGTTCCCGAGCAATAAGGCATTGCAATGCGCTTCCGATGGAGCGATCGGCAACAACATTAGCCTTGCCCGATGGTAGTGAATACCCATGTCATAGTCCTGATCAACTCCAACCATCTCTTTTGCCCGAGGTTCAGATCCGTTGGGTGAACAAATACTTTAGGCTTTTGTGATCCGAATACACTTCACAACGACTACCGATTAGGTAATGTCGCCATATCTTAAGTGCATGAATCACAGCAGCTAATTCCAAGTCATGGGTAGGATAGTTGAGTTCATGAGGCCTCAATTGCCTTGATGCATAGGCCACTACCTTGCCTTCCTGCATAAGGACACAACCGAGTCCTCGACGAGAAGCATCGCAGAAGATATCGAAGCTTCGATGGATATCCGGAAGAACGAGGACGGGAGCGGTGGTCAAACGCTTCTTGAGTGCTTGAAAGCTTTCCTCACAAGCATCGGACCACAAGAACTTCTTGTCCTTCTTGAGCAACTCCGTCATCGGCTTCGCGATCTTGGAAAAGTTCTCGATAAAACGGCGATAATATCCCGCTAAACCGAGAAAACTCCGCACTTCGGTTACCGAAGTAGGCTGAACCCATGAAAGAACATCGCTGACCTTACGATTCTGATCATTGTATACGAGGTACCCGTTCGGACTGGAATCTCCAGCGACGGTTACTCAACAAATACAACGAAGGAATGGCAATCCATCTAATTTTCTGCTCCTGGCTGCATTGTTATTGTAATATCCTGTTTCTCCGAAGGTCTGGGCTGGACCGGTCGGATCGGCCCAGCGTGGCGGTCGGGTTGAGTCCGTTTGGACCTCGGCATGCGTGCTGTTTGGTCCCTGGCCTCTGCCTTTTAAGAGGAGGCCCTGGGACACCGCGCAAAACCCTAGTTGGCTCTAGTTGCCGTTGCCGCGTGCATGCCCCCTGTCGTGCGTTGCTATGTGCTGATGATGCCGAGCGGGCGTTGCCACTCCTGTTGCTGCTGATGATGCTGTAGCCGGCTGCAAAGGAGAATGCAAGGAAGGAGAGAGAGAGGAGAAGAAAGAAAGAAGCAAGAGAAGGAAAAGTTAGGGTTTCACGTTCTGATCGTCTCCATCGTCTGTTTCGAGGAGTTTTAGTTTGGCGTTTGTTTAATCAAAGTTTTTTGGTAGATCGTTAGCAGGATTGGTGGTTTGGTTATGCCATGTTCCAGTTCAGTGTGTCGCTGAGTTTTGTGATGGAGTTTTAGGTATCTGCATTGTATTTCATAGTGTTGCTATATTATAAATATTGTAGGTTATTGTTTAAGGTTCCTAATAAAGTGCAGGAATACTAGTTTTTGATGAGGGATGCAAAAGTTATGGCTTCGAAAGCATTGTTGTTCAGAAATCCATCGTCAATGGTAGTAGCCACATACGTTGTTTGTCTTGTTACATACAATAGATGATCGAATTAAATTATAGTCATAACTAGAAAAAAAAATTAGGTAAATTTTCTTACTTTCCAAAAGTGGTAAGGTTTGCTACTTTTTATGTTAGTAGAAAAATTGATACAAAATTGTTAAGCATGTTGTTCAGTAATGTATCAAATTGACCTTTGGGGTTAAAAATGAGGGCTTAGACAACTTAATCAGGAAATTTGCATAACTAGAGTAGTGTAATAGATTTTGTGTAGATTATAGAACTCATATGGTTTGATATGTTTGGATTCCATAATTAGGAGTTATGACTATTTTATCACTAGGACAGCGGGTGGTTTGCCCGGTGAAGAGGAGTTAGTTATGTCAGGTTTACACGTAGGAGCGATGTTGATTTGCTTTATGTTCTTGTACTGTTGTTGTATATTTTTTAGGTGAGCATGGTTTTGTCTAGGGGGTATTTCTTCGGGTTCGGTGCCTCCTTCTCATAGTTCCATTTTCCGTGTTAAAAATGTCAGTGCATGGTAGAACGGCAGACATTGGTTTGTATGTCACTTATCTTTATTGATGAATTTGCCATGATTTCTTTATATTTTATCCATGTCTATTACAATATCTTCATAATGATATCATATCGATGATGATGATACGATAATGATGATATGATAATTATGGTATGATAATGATGGTGATATGGTAATGATGGTAATATCATAATGATAGAACATATTAATGAATAATGACAAATTGCATTCTTGCATCATGTGCACAATCATATAATGAATGAGAAAGACCCAGCTCGGGTGGACATGCAAGACCTACTTTGGTAGGCCTCTACAGGAGTGGAAAGACCGCTGGTTCTATAGAGGATGGGTTTATGATAGGGTGAACACCGACGTGTGTTTACTTATGCTATACCGGTATAAGACATGAGATGAGCAAATGAGCATCTAGTGTAGAATTTCATTGCATTAATGAAAAGATGACGATGATGGAAAACATCAATGACTATGGAATACATGAATGTTAAGCTTCTTATATGTATGTTTATTGTTCTGTTATGTACTTGCTGAGTTTTGAATTCATCCTTGCTTTGTTGTTGCGTTTAGGTGAACATTGAAGGCGACATGCATAGGGTGGGAATAGCACCTACACATTACATGCTATCAATCGTGAAGTTATCACTATTTAATTAATTAAATTATACCTTAGAGAGTTGGTGCATATATCTAGAGTTTGTTTAGTGGACATTGATTACATTATCATAGTTACGAGGATCATGAGTGGAATTAGAGTGCATAATAATGATGAGTTTTGTTTACGTTATAGTAATGACTTATTTATTAGTAATATTTGTAATCAATGTTGTCGGGCACATGGTTCTGGGGGTTATCAAGCGCGTGACCCCCAGCGTTTTTGGGTGCGAGGTCCCAAGTTATATGTGTGATCATTTATACCTATTACAATTATCTTGTTATACTTATTGTAGGATAACCTATTGTAGGTTTTTAATCATGCATAGGTTACTATAATTTTAAGTAATTATAGTTTATATATATATATATATATATGTATGTATGTATATATGTATGTATGACATTCTGAGCTCTTTGCTGGGCTAATGTGCTACAGTTATTTTGGCCCCTCTCACATAGCATGTCTACGAACATAAGTTCTATATATGTTAAGAAGAAAGCATCATGTCAACCATATTTCTTCAAATTTTACCTATTCTCATGACTTCTTTTATTTTGTCAATTTATCACTTGTACATTTAAATTGGTCTAAGATACAAGATACTCATAAACATAGAGGTAATACAATTATCTCTATGATTGCCTCTAGGGCATATCACCAACAAACCATACATGGGATCTTGTGCCTCCCTCTTCCAATGCAAACATCGTTTCCGGGAAGTGGATTTTCCAGCATAATTAAAACCGGATGGCACACTTGAGCGTTATAAAGCACGATGGGTTCTGTAGGGCTTCTCTCAAGAGCAAGGGGTGGATTTCAATAGAACCTTTAGCCTGGTTGTCAAACCGGCTACCATTTGCATTGTCCTCTTCATCGCTCTCTCGCATAACTAGCCAATTCATTAACTTGATGTCAAAAATGTGTTCTTGCATGGGACTCTCTCTGAGGAGGTATTCTATCGCCAGCCTACTGGCTTCATTGATTCCTCATGGCCACACCATGTATGCCGCTTGAATCAATCTCTCTACGGCCTTAAACAGACTCCCCACGTCTGGTACCAATACATTGTGACAATTCTCTTTTTTTAATTACAGACCTCATGGTTGTAACCCTTGAGGTCTAAGACCCCTGTGGTTGTAAGAATCCCAGATGTTGCTCAACGAGTACCGTGGTCGAAGAAAGTCTAGTGCTTCTTGCCCGACCAATTAATTGCTCATAGAATCCATGAACTGGTGCTTGGACCTGATCCTGGCATATTCCTTCTATGTGATGAATGGTACATGGGCTTTATATGTTCCAAATCATACGATGCTTTATAGCTCTAAGTCACTAACAACAACTATGTCATGGTTATCTCATCACCTGCCAAACACCAACTGGCGATCAGTTACTGTCTCATCGACTGCAACTGATCCTCCGACCAGACGCAACGGTTCCAGAAGGCATCTTATCCAAGAGTAACTGCCACCTCTACGTCAGTTATTTAAAGGCGGATGACGAACAAGCAAGGGGAAGGAGAAGCCAATTCATCATAACAACACTCACAATCCAGAAGATCAAGAGGTAATTGTATTCATCCCAAAGACAATGGAAGCATAGTAGACAGTATACACAGGGTAGTTAGGGTTAGTCTATCGCCTTCCTAAAGACATGCCTTGTAAAGATCTAGTTCATTGCAATAAAGAGCAACCCTAATTTCATCCAAGAACTATTAGCCATTTTCCTCGTTTTATTTCGTAATATCAGCGACTTGATCGTCGACATCTGGCACCATCCTTGGGGAAAAGGCGTTGAGTTCCTGAAGATTTCTTCGCTCAGCAATCCTCTTTCTCTCTCCGTTCTGTTGTCGCTTATACCATCATTGCAGGGACCTAGGATGAGGAGAACTATTTCGACTTGACAGACTATTCCAACCTCAACATGGATGCATGCATCCGCGTCATGGAACACAACGCAATGTCGTCGTCATCCTCTTCATTGCAGGCTCGCCGCTCGCTGAGACCAGCGGGATCGGCTAGATGGAGGATAATTCACTGTCACAATCAGTGGTGCTCCCAGATAATTTAGTCGTTCTGACCAGTTTAGAACGGTCGAACGCCTCTGCAAGCTCGGTTCTTTCTACTGGCAAGAATGGCCACAAAAGCTCAATGCTGCAACCAAAGAGTCAGGGTACTCTCGATACAGTCATAGGCGACTGATATTCGCCAAAGGCTCCTAGCTATTCCAGGGTGCCAACCGACACTTGGTAAAGGTATAAATGAAGTTGCCACCAATCGAAGGCCAGATGAAGATGATCAAACTCAATGTATGATCCAAAATTCGCCTGATCAAGCTGAGTCCACGACAAAGCCCGTAGAAGGTGTTAATCTCTGATCGCACCCCATCATGGAGGCTCTTTGCCGAAGCAATAGAAGGCTCTCCCTTAGATGCCGTGATGAGGACATCCCTACAACTACTGCATCTTCCACTCCAAGTGTGCATAAGGCTGTTCATGAAGCACCAAAGGGTCCAATGACTAGAGCATGAGCCAAGCTTATAAACCAACATTTTCTTTTGTTTCTTAAAGAAATTCCTATTGACTTTGATGCGAAGGGGATAATACCTTATGCAAATACATTGTGTATTCTCAGGTTTGAACATTGTGAAGCCTTTAGAACCGAGAAAGAGGAGAGGGAGGCCAGAACCAAAGCAATGGAGGAGAACCATGGAAGATCAAGGTAGGTCCACGACCAGGTCTGTTGTCATGACCAGATCCATGACCAAGTCCATAGCCAGGTCCGTTGTCGCGACCAGATCCACGAACAGGTCCGTTGTCACAATCAGGTCCACGACCAGGTCTTGGCCAAAGGTTGTAGTCGTGCAGGGTTGGGAACGCTGGTCAGAGTCTACGACCAGATGCCGCTATGCAGCGCCAAAGGGGAAGGTCCAAGCAACCCAAGACTTAGAGAAAGAAACCAAACCACGTGGAGGATCAAGGTGTGAATAGTATTTGGTGTGAACAGTACTTAGTGTGAACAGTACATACCATAAATAGTAAATTCGAACACTATGTTTAGATTAGGAGTTGGATTCAGAATCCTTTGGCCGAATCAATTAGGAGCCGACCCTAGGCCTTGGTGCGTGAGTTAGGGAGGACACCATAAATACCACTGTGACCCCCCTGTATCCCCTAGACCACGTTTAATATATTATTTTTCGAACATCATATGCTTGTTTCTCCTATTGTGCTCATAGCCAAAACAACGAGAATTGAGTGTTCAGAACCAGGGGTCATTCTTGCTTTTTCCGTTGGGAATTGAGGGTTCAACGATCTTTGCTTTGTGGTCAGCGATGATCCAATCAAGTGTGTGTTTGGGCAAATTTTGCAAAGAGCTGCAAGTCTGTGCATTGGTGCGGTGGATCAGCTAGCGGTTTGTCAGGATACAGAAGTTATCGAGAGGTTTTACGTCGAGAAGATCGGGCACCCCTCATCATATGGTATCAGATAGTCAAGTGCACTCGGTAGAACCATTATCCTTTTAATTGGTTCTTCTTCTTTTCTATCCTATTTAGCTAAAGCCGCAAACAAGAAAATAGGTTAACCGTAGTTCAATCTGTTATTTTGTGTGAGTTTCATTATGTTTTAGTACATTAGAATTTTTGTTTACGTGTTGATCATTGTGCATGTTCCTTTGTGTAGCCTTATCTTTGCGTCCGCATAATCCATACAAAAAAATCATCTTCAATCTCAGTTCTAGTTTCGGCCCAAAGGTTGGAAACCCTAGCCGCCTCTTTCGAGTTGGCCGATTGGGAACTCTAGCCGCCAATTGAGAAAGAACCGAGTAGATCTTAATCTTGTGGAGTTGGATAAGAATCCTTGCTAGCCAAAATTTATCCACAGGGTTCCTTTCCGAATTCTATTGGTAAGGAAAGAGTCCAAACTGATCCCAAGAGTTTCTATTCGAATCCAATATTTTTCAATTTCTGAAGTGAAGTCTCGTATTGTATAGGGTTTCCAACTTGCACCCCAGCAGCTGACATTTTTTTGTTAAATTCGAGCTTCACGTATACCCTTTCTCCTTGGAGACTAGCTGTTGAATTGTGCTCTTAGGGTTGCGCTTGAGATTATACACTTGCTATTATTTGCGACTTGAGGCAAACCCTATTTCGGCCAACGTGCATAAGAAGTGAGAAAAGAGGCAGCCTCAAAGACAAAAGCCATGGCTTGATACTAAAAAAAGAGCAAAATCATGAATTTTGAGCAAGGAAAGTGTGGAAGAGAACATTTTCTATTACTACAGTGTCTCTCCAGATTTTTGGATCGTGTATTTCATTTTTTCTTGAGCAATCTTGTGCCCTTACATGAACATTTGTGCTTGGCTAGAGTCTCTCCTAGTACTTCGTGCAAAATGAACTAGTTAAATCTCATCATTCTTTGTTTGCATTAAGTCACATTTATCTTTGCATGTACGTTTAAACACTTCGCTTAAACCTTCTAGTGGACTTGGTATTGGCAATGTTTTAATGCAATAAGGTAGACCAGTAGCTTATTTTAGCAAGCAACTGAATGGTGCTCAATTGAATTATCCAGTCTGTGATAAAGAACTTTATGCATTAGTACGTACTTTAGAAACTTGACAACACTATTTATGGTCGAAAGAGTTTATTATTCATTCTAATCATGAGGCATTAAAGTGTTTAAAGGATCAAGCAAACCTGAACTGTAGACAAGCCACATGGGTAGAGTTCATTGAATTTTTTCCACACATTGTAAAATATAAAAAGGGGAAGGACAACATGGTTGCTTTATCTAGGAAAAGTGTGCTATTGACTCAAGTAGGCGTCCAGTTCCTGGATTAGAAAGTTTGCGTGATTTGTATGCATCTGATCATGATTGTTCGATTCCTTACTCCAAATGCATAAATGGGAAAGATTGGGATAAGTTTAACATACATGATGGGTTCCTTTTTTGTGCTAATAAGTTGTGTGTTCCAGAATTATTCATTTGTTTGTTTTGTTGCAAGAAGCACATGCAGGTGGTTTGATGGGCCATTTTGCCCGTGAAAAGACTATGTTGATGTTGACTGATCACTTCTATTGGCCAAAGATGAGACGATATGTTGAGAGGTTTGTTCAACGCTGTATTACATGCCATAAAGTTAAGTCTAAACTCAATCCACATGGTGATGCGGGGTGCCCGATCTTCTCGACGTAGAACCTCTTGATAACTTGTGTATCCTAACGAACCACCAGCTGACCCCCCGCGCCAATGCACGGACTTGCAACTCTATGGAAAATTCGCCCAAACACACACTTGATTGGATCCTCGCTGATCACAAGCGAAGATCGTCGAACCCTCAATTCACAGCGAAAAAGCAAGAACGACCCCTTATTCTCAACGCCTAATTCCCTCTGTTTTGGCTATAAGCACAACAGGAGAATCAAGCAAAAGCTTTGAAAATATATTAAACATGGTCTCAAGTTACAATGGGGGTCTACCCCTCAATATATAGTGCCCCTTCTCCTCCTCATGGCTGGCCAAGAGGCCGTACTCCAACTCTAATTCGGAATTACAACTCCTACTCCAATTCTGACTCAATCTAAAACGAAAAGGAAACTCTAATTTTACAACCGTCATATTATTTCGGTCATATCTTTTTATAAAGAACGAATTTCTGAGTGAGGGAGAATTCATTGGATCGGGCTTGAAGTTATCTTTCCAACAAGCCCAAGAACACTCGAATCGGACTCCGTTTGTGAAAGTTATGACCGTTTTAATCCGGACTGTCTTGCTGATTCTGAATCCGAATTTGATGCTGATTCTGAATCCGAATTTGATTCTGAGTTGATTCCGAATTTGATTTCGGTTAGGGTTATGGGAGATCTGATTTGGGCTTGAAAATCTTATCCAAAACTTGAGCTTTAAGTTCTTGGGCTTCCTCCCCTTTTGCTCTCCCATCACACGACTTCCTTTCTCCTTGATCAGCCGCATGGGCTGCTTGACTTTTTCCTTCCCAACCGCTTTGACCTTCTTGTTCTTCATCACCAGGCAACAAATATGGGTACCCTCCTCCTTGTGCTCCTCTATTGCATTGGTTCTAGCCTCCCTCTCGGTCCTAAAGACTTTAAACTTGTCAAACCTGAGAATGCACAAAGTATTTGTAATACCCCGAAATTGAATCGGATAATTAGAAAATAGCCGGGAGGAGAAAAGACAATTAAATGAGTAGAAATTCCTGAAAAGAGAAGGAGTTTTCCGTAAATCCTCGACAACCTGGGCCTGAGCCGCAGCCCAGGAGGGGCCCATGTGGTGGCCGGCCAAAAAGGGGGGTTCCCACCCCCCAAACCCTAAACTCCCCACTCTCCCTCTCCTCCCTACTTTGAGCCCGCCTCTCCCCACCTCTCCCTGTTGTGCGTCGCCTCGTCAGATTTGGGTATGTTACGTTTATTTTCTGACCTTATCACCTCTTCTAAAGTTGTAGATCTCGATTTTAGCTTTCTTTGGGCACTGAGATCACCTGATTTGGACCAACGGTTTAGGAGTTATTGTAGTTTTACTGCGACTGACCAGGCGAGCTGACGAGTTGTGGCAGATTGCATTGTCTGGTTATTATTTATTTTTATAGGCCGAATTAGAAAATTCACCCAAAATGAATATTGTAGAGGAGTCAGAAAGCTTTCCAAGATGATAAAGAACACAATTTTTAGAGTTGGCAATCAAAAGTTATAAAAATTTTACTGTTGCTATTTTGCTAACTGTCAGATTGCAGAGGCAGAAAACTTAGAAAAACTTTACCTGAATATAAGAATTAGTAGGATGCTGAATCAGGAGACTTGTCCAACTAGACTATTGTAGCTGGTTTTGTCATGATTCCACAGAGTCTAAGATCAGCCCATTCAGAGTTGTGTAGCAAAAGTTATGGTGGTTTTAGTACTCTGTCCAGAAAACCCGACGTGAAGTTGATGTTTTTTTTAATTGGCCTGGTAGGGGTATTAATTCGCCGATTCATCAAGGCTCACCAACTAGACTTAGTTGGAGAATTTAATTATCTTTCCAGAAAGTCTAAGAACATCTTATTTGGACCCCTGTACTAATAGATATGGATTTTTGAAGTGGACTGTCCACCGAGGGGACAGATCGACGTTTAGGAGTTTGGGGTCGGGATCGAGTTAGGAGTTTTGCATGTCCATGGTTGTTGTTATATAGGTTGTTTTGATCCACTGCTGTGTCTTAGCATGTGTTATAACTATTATTCGGGTGGTGGACCGGTGCAGGGAGCAGCTCATTCTGTACATCCCTCGTTCTCTCGTGGTTAAGGCAAGTACAGTAGTGGTAAATTGTGTGTGATCATTTGTTCATGTTTACTATGTTATGAGTATATTATGTTAATCATGGATGCTCGAATGTTATGGACATTAATGCCCGTAAATGCAAGGACTCATTCCTATGGATACAACTCATCCACAGCAAGTGTTGCAAGGACCACTTAGTCGAGCTCGTGCTCGTCAACTTAATTACCAGGTGAACTCATTCCTAGCTTCATATGTTACTGAGAATAGACCGCTACCTAATGCAAGTGATTTAATTGTGCTTAGGAACTTGGGAAAGGATGTAGGAAAGGGACATGGAGTCATGGACATGCACGGAAGGAATAATGAAGGTCACCACGTCACTTTAGGACCAAGTCATGCACGAATTCGAGTTGGACACGTTCTGGAATCAGAGTCGGACTACTGCGATGGTACCAAGTTCAAATGGGCGTAACTTCCTCATACGGACTCCATTTGGGACGTTCTTGTACTTCATGGAAAGCTTATGAAGTCTACTTTCCAACGGATCTAACCTCATCTTCAAATTCCATCTGAGCCGACCGAAATCTTCAAAAGAGTCCACGTTGGTTTCTGAGTCCGAGTCAAAAAGGGTGCTGCGCCACCCCCACTTGGGCCCATGGGCCTTGTAACCCTAGGGCGTGCATTGGACGCCACCCCTGGTCGTTCTCCCTATAAAGGAGCCGCCACCTCCGTTGCTAGGACTTGGATTTCGTTGAGTTTAGGTTTAGCCATTGTGCAAACTTTGTTCTTCAGTTGTGTCAAACGACCACCTGTCAAGACAGCTTCGGGATCCCATCTTTGCTATTCGCAATACAATTTATGCTTCCTTCATATTCTCAATATCAGATTACCTATGTCTTATTCTTGCTAGTTCTTCGATTGCTCGCAGGGATTGAACTTCGTGTTTAGGTTGATCACGCCTCCAGCGAGGTCAATAACACTTCGGAGTTGGTTCAGCGATTGCTAAGGCGCAAGCGTCGTCGTACGGTTGTAGTCGGATCGTGAGAGTCACCGCCACCAAAATCGATAGTTATCAATCTCATCGAAAGATCGGACACCTCGTTTCCATCAAGTGGTATCAGAGCTCAAGGTTGCTCGGTGAGAATTTCCAGTTTACCATAGATTAGATTGCTTTTCCTTACCTAGAGTACACAAAAACAAAACAAAAAAAAATTTAGCAGTAGTTCAATCAGTCCAAACCAGTCTTAGCCTCGTAATTTTTCTTTTCAGTACATTGCATTGTTGAACTTTCGGTTGCATCGTCGTGTTCTTTGCTGGTCCTAGTGTCTAGTTCCTCTAGAGTTTCGAGTTCTGTTCACGTTTTGGTCTCACCGTTCAGTTAGATTCGAACTACCACAGGGGTAGAAAAGGAGGAGGACTCGATCTCTAGGGAGGCTTTGCCCTAGTTGGTTTCAGAGTAGGACACGATCTCGGAGGTTTCAGCCGCATCGTGTGTGAAAAAAAGGAACAGGCAGCCGCATTAAAAGAGCCGTGGCATAATTTAAAAAAAGAGGAGAGAGAAACATCTAACTTTTGCATACGACCTCCGATTGAGGCGATTCTTGATCCGTTGGAAAGGAAACGAGAAGATAGAGTAAAAAAATAGAAGTCCTGGGAAATCTGGGGTTTTCAGATTCGCGTAAGCCACCAGGCACGCGCGCAGCAGCTCCGACCCCAAAAAAGGTTGTTTAGGGCCTCAAAACGGGCCCGCGAACCGAGAAAAATCAAGTTGCTCAGAATTCGCTCAAAATTGACAGAGCCCTTCTGCACGTGATTCTAAGGTTCCCCGTGCAGACGGCATCCTTTTCCGAGCTCCTGAACTCCGTGTGCAACGTCATCTATTTTCTTTCTGCGCGGTGTTTTCGTTTGTGTTCTAGGCTCGCGTCTCTAGTACGGTCTAGCCTAGGGCCAGTACCCACCGGCGTTGAACGATTTTTCAGCTTGCATTTTCTGAATTGATTATTGCTACTCCTTGCTACTAAACTTGAGCCCTCCCAGCTACACCTTTTCTACACCGCACAGCCGAGCTTTACACGCAATCGCTCCTTCCAATCTTCAAGATATATTGTCACCATCTGTTGCCGATCGCCTGTGTGCTTGGTAAGAATTGGTGAGAATTGATAGAAGGCTTGAGTGCGAGCGACTTTGAACCACCATACCCTAGTTCTTGTTAGGGACATATTCTTGTGTTTTTGCTAACAATGGCAGGTTCTGGAGAGTTTACTGATCAAGATACATCTCACAGTCCCCGTACGAAGGGAATCATACAACATTTCACGCGCTAAATGAATCATCGTACGGAGGGCCTTGAGGAGGACGTCAGAGTTACAAATGAGCGACTTGCTCAACTAGAGAGCACCCAGATTGAGACAAACACAGAGAGCACAAGGTATTACTAATAATTCTTTGGCAGATATTATGGCGTGACTTGAGGAGATTGTCCAAGCTTCGACTACTCATCGCTCCCCGCCGTGACGGTAGAGGGACAAGATGAATATGTGGGTGATTCGAGGCGATGGCGAGCTAACCACAACAACGATCGAGCTCATCGCCAGCCATGCTTCAACCGACAAGGTATGCGAAGAGAACCCCACGACGTGAGGTACGTGACCACGAAGATGCTTTTGCTAAGGTTAAATTCAATATGCCCTCTTTAATGGTAAATATGACCTCGAGATAGTTATTTAGATTGGGAACTAGTTGTTGATCAAAAATTTGCTTGTCATGATTTTCCGAGAATAGACGAGTTAGGGTCGCTACTAGTGAATTTACCGACTTTGCTTCTATTTGGTGGAAAGAACATTGCCGTCAACATCCCAATAACATACCTAACACTTGGGAGGCTTTAAAATTGCTTATTCGTCATCGATTTGTTCCCTCATATTATGCTCGTGATTTGTTAAATAAATTACAACGCTTACAACAAGGTGCAAAGTTTGTGGAAGAATACTATCAGGAATTACAAATTGGTATGTTGCGCTGTGGGTTAGTTGAGAATGAGGAGGCATCAATGGCTAGGTTTTTGGGAGGATTGAATCGTGAAATTCAGGACATTCTTGATTATAAAGATTATAACTCCATGACTAGATTGTTTCATCTTGCTTGCAAAGCTGAACGAGAATTGCAGGGACGCCAGACGAGAACGCGATCTAACTCTTCTACAGGTCGCACAAATTCATGGACGCATACACCTTTTTTCTCATCCACTATGGCGGCCCCACCATTAACCGCCAACAACAAGCAGCGCCCTACTACATCAAATTCAGCGACAAGAGTTTTCAAAGCACCCAAAATAACACCACAACTTCTGGCAAAACTTCCTCTTGGTTGCTTGACAGATTTAACGAGGGACGCTCAATGCCATCGTTGCAAAGGCTATGGACACATGATGCGGGACTGTCCAAGCAAGCGTGTATTGATTATACGTGATGATGGTGGTTATTCCTCTGCTAGTGATTTAGATGATGAAACATATGCTATGCTTGCAAATGACCCTGCAGGACATGATGATAAATCTAACCATGAGGAGGAACATGTTGACGCCAAGATGCCGACAAGTATTTGAGCATTATAGTGCAACGCTTATTAAGTGCTCAAGTGTCTCATGCCGAGCAGAATCAGCGCCATAATTTATTCCAAATCAAGGGCGTTGTCAAGGAACGTTCCATTCGCATAATTGTTGATGGTGGGAGTTGCAACAATTTGACGAGTATGGATATGGTAGAGAAGCTTACGTTGTCGACTAAACCTCATCCCCACCCATACCATATTCAATGGTTCAACAGCAATGGTAAGTTGAAGGTAACACGGATGGTGAGAATACATTTTTCTATGGGTTCATACCATGATTATGTTGATTGCGACGTTGTTCCTATGCAAGCTTGTTCATTATTATTAGGAAGACCTTGGCAATACGATACTGATTGTATACATCATGGTAAGAATAATCAATACTCTCTCATGTTCAAGGGAAAGAAAATTGTGCTGCATCCTATGACTCCTGAACAAATTGTTAAAGATGACCTTGCTAGAGCTAGAAGAGAGAAGGAGAATACTAAGAACGAAAATCAGATTGTAGCAAAAGAGCTTGAGCAACATAAAAGAAAGAACCTAAATCATCATGACAAAAATAAAGAAATTAAATTAAAAGGTGCTTGTTTTCTTGCTACCAAATCGATATGACTCAACCGGATGCTAGTAATTCTTTTGCTATGCATTAATTTGCAAAGAAGCATTGTTTTCATTTGAGGATATACCTTCTTCTTTGCCACCGCCATCACTAACATTTTGCAGAGTACAAAGATGTCTTTCCAAAGGACATCCACGGGTCGCCACCGCTTCGGGATTGAGCATCAAATTGATTTAATCCCGGTGCATCATTGCCCAACCGAGCACCATATAGGACCAATCCGTAAGAAACTAAAGAAATTCAACGCCAAGTTCAAGAGTTGCTTGATAAAGGGTATGTGCGCGAATCTCTTAGCCCTTGTCTTTCCTGGCCATTTTGGTACCAAAGAAAGATGGATCATGGCGCATGTGTGTGGATTGTAGAGCAATTAATAATATCACCATTAGGTATCGCCATCCTATTCCTAGGTTAGATGATATGCTTGATGAATTGAGTGGCTCGTTGTCTTTTCCAAGGTTGATTTATGAGTGGTTATCATCAAATCCGCATGAAATTAGGCGATGAATGGAAAACGGCTTTTAAAACTAAGTTCGGGTTATATGAGTGGTTAGTAATGCCTTTTGGTTTAACTAATGCTCCTAGTACTTTCATGAGACTAATGAATGAGGATTTGCGTGCTTTCGTTGGTAGATTTGTGGTGGTTTATTTTGATGATATATTGATATATAGCAAATCATTAGAGGAACATCTGGACCATTTACGTGTTGTTTTTAAGGTTTTATGTGATGCACGCCTATTTGGTAACCTTGAGAAGTGCACCTTTTGCACCGATCGAGTCGCGTTTCTTGGCTATGTTGTTACTCCACAGGGACTTGAAGTTGATCAAGCCAAGGTTGAAGCAATACAGAGTTGGCCGACTCCTAACACGGCCACACTCAAAAGGAGCTTTTAGGACTTCTTGTGTTCTACCGCCGCTTTGTGAAGGATTTCAGCACTATCGCCGCACCATTGAATGAGCTTACCAAGAAGGGCGTGCCATTTGTTTGGGGCACCGCACAGGAGAATGCCTTCACCACATTGAAAGATAAGTTAACACATGCACCTCTACTCCAACTCCCTGATTTCAATAAGACTTTTGAGCTAGAATATGATGCAAGCGGAATTGGTTTAGGTGGTGTGTTGTTACAAGAAGGCAAACCTATAGCATACTTCAGTGAGAAATTGAGTGGGCCTAGTTTGAAGTATTCTACTTATGATAAAGAGTTATATGCCCTCTTTCGAACCTTAGAAACTTGGCAACATTATTTATGGCCCAAAGAATTTGTTATACATTCTGATCATGAATCTCTAAAGCATATTCGAAGTCAAGGTAAATTGAACCGTAGACATGCAAAGTGGGTTGAATTTATTGAGTCTTTTCCCTATGTCATAAAGCACAAGAAGGGAAAGGAGAATGTTATTGCTGATGCTTTGTCTAGGAGATATGCCATATTATCACAACTTGACTTCAAAATTTTTGGATTAGAGACTATTAAAGAGCAATATGTGCACGATGCTGATTTTGCAGAAATATTGTTGAATTGTGAAGAAGGGAAAATGTGGAATAAATTTATCATTAATGATGGATTTGTGTTTAGAGCTAACAAGTTGTGCATTCCTGCTAGTTCCGTTCGTCTGCTGTTGTTACAGGAAGCACATGGAGGTGGGTTAATGGGACATTTTGGTGTGAAGAAAATAGAAGACATACTTGCTGATCATTTCTTTTGGCCAAAGATGAGACGGGACGTCGAGCGCTACGTTGCTCGCTGCACTACATGTCAAAAAGCTAAGTCACGACTTAATCCTCATGGTTTATATATGCCTTTACCCGTTCCTAGCATTCCGTGGGAAGATATTTCGATGGACTTTGTTTTAGGATTGCCTAGGACAAAGAAGGGAAGGGATAGCATATTTGTGGTTGTTGATAGATTTTCTAAGATGGCCCATTTTATACCTTGTCATAAGAGCGATGACGCTACAATATTGCTGATTTATTCTTTCGTGAAGTTATTCGCTTGCATGGTGTGCCTAACACTATAGTTTCAGATCGTGATGCTAAATTCCTTAGCCATTTTTGGAGAACTTTATGGGCTAAATTGGGAACTAAGCTGTTATTTTCTACTACTTGTCATCCCCAAACTGATGGACAAACTGAGGTTGTGAATAGAACTTTGTCTACCATGCTTAGGGCTGTGTTGAAAAAGAATTTAAAAATGTGGGAAGAATGCTTGCCTCATATTGAGTTTTCTTATAATCGGTCATTGCATTCTACTACAAAGATGTGCCCTTTTGAAGTTGTTTATGGTTTTGTGCCTCGTGCTCCTATTGATTTAATGATCATTCCATCTTCGGAGAAATTGAACCCTGATGCTAAACAGCGCGTTGAATTGATTTTAAGAATACATGAGACAACTAAAGAGAATATAGAGCGTACGAATGCTAGATATAAACTTGCTGGTAGTCAGGGGAGGAAACATTTAACTTTTGAACCAGAGGATCTTGTTTGGTTGCATTTAAGAAAAGATAGGTTTCCCGAATTGAGAAAATCAAAATTGATGCCAAGAGCTGATGGTCCTTTCAAGGTGTTAGAAAAGATTAATGATAATGCATACAAACTTGACCTGCCTGCAGATTTTGGGGTTAGTCCTACTTTTAATATTGCAGATTTGAAGCCCTATTTGGGAGAAGAGAACGAGTTTGAGTCGCAGACGACTCAAATGCAAGAAGGAGAGGATGATGAGGACATCCCTTCTATGGATACAACTCATCCACAGCAAGTGTTGCAAGGACCACTTACTCGAGCTCGTGCTCGTCAACTTAATTACCAGGTGAACTCATTCCTAGCTTCATATGTTACTGAGAATAGACCGCTACCTAATGCAAGTGATTTAATTGTGCTTAGGAACTTGGGAAAGGATGTAGGAAAGGGACATGGAGTCATGGACATGCACAGAAGGAATAATGAAGGTCACCACATCATTTTAGGACCAAGTCATGCACGAATTCGAGTTGGACACGTTCGAATCGAGTCGGATCTTTGTGATGGTACCAAGTTCAAATGGGCGTAACTTCCTCATACGGACTCCGTTTGGGACGTTCTTGTACTTCATGGAAAGCTTATGAAGTCTACTTTCCAACGGATCTAACCTCATCTTCAAATTCCATCTGAGCCGGCCGAAATCTTCAAAAGAGTCCACGTTGGTTTCTGAGTCCGAGTCAAAAAGGGTGCTGCGCCACCCCTACTTGGGCCCATGGGCCTTGTAACCCTAGGGCGTGCATTGGACGCCACCCCTGGTCGTTCTCCCTATAAAGGAGCCGCCACCTCCGTTGCTAGGACTTGGATTTCGTTGAGTTTAGGTTTAGCCATTGTGCAAACTTTGTTCTTCAGTTGTGTCAAACGACCACCTGTCAAGACAGCTTCGGGATCCCATCTTTGCTATTCGCAATACAATTTATGCTTCTTTCATATTCGCAATATCAGATTGCCTATGTCTTATTCTTGCTAGTTCTTCGATTGCTCGCAGGATTGAACTGTGTTCAGTTGATCACGCCTCGGTGAGGTCAATAACACTTCGAAGTTGGTTCAGCGATTGCTAAGGCGCAAGCGTCGTCGTACGGTTGTAGTCGGATCGTGAGAGTCACCGCCACCAAAATCGATAGTTATCAATCTCATCGAAAGATCGGACACCTCGTTTCCATCATTTTGGGTCCCCATACTTGTGGAGTATGGGCTAAGGTCCCTGTGCTAGAAGGCACAGGCATGGGTGTGCATCGACGGATGCACACTCCGCAATACCGGTATATGCAAAAGAGAGAAAGAAAAGTGCATTTGAACAGTTTGCATCGCATAAGCATGTGACATATTTCTTATTGGGTTACATGGATGGATGTTGTTAATTACAGTTGTGTTGGCTATTGTCTTGCTATTTGTACTTTGCTGAGTCTTGGACTCACTCTTGCTGATGTTGTGTTTTTAGGTATCTCGTTGCAGACGGCATGCATGGGAGGGAGTAGGGTTGCTTTGGTTGCACTCACTACCACATATTCTTGAAAAGATAATTATCATTTAGACCGTACCTTTATAACAAGCAAACTGCTTAAGGATTAACTTTGGCTATACTTGAATGCATTGGTTTATTTGTAATAATGAGAGTGGTAAATTTTAATTATGCTTGCTTATGTTTTAGCTGAGTAGATTATTTATGAATGCTACGATGAACTTTGGATGTTGAAATAGTGATAATTTTATAAGCATTTATTGGAATCTCCGGTAAACTTAGTTATATAAAGGAGGTTATGCCGATTTTTTTTGTAGTGTCTTGGATTTGTATTTGTGATATTGTTATTTTAGTAGCATCTCAGGCTCATGTTGGGCTAGGGTGTTACAATATTGCTTTTACGTAGTATCCAATTCTCAGGGAAAACACAAAAAACTTGTTAAGAAACAATTGCACCTGTTGTTTGAGAAGTGTAGCTCTTGTTTCATAAACAGCCTCATAAGTAGTCGGGATATCCTCATCATCCTCCCTTTCTTCAATAAAAGCCGTCCTTGGCTTTTGATAGCCTGAAAATGTGCTACACAAAGAAAACAATGTATATGCATGGTATATGTATTTATCATCCAAACAAGTTCCGTGTAGCGCATGATGATTTGCCGAACATGTATTAAACAAAGAGAACAACGTATATATGTGATATATGTATGAATCAATTGTTGTGTTATTCGCATTGTTTTGCACAATCGATAGCTCGAAATCACATTTCAAATTGCACAACTGACTCATATGATAAAATTTCACCTTCCCAATATCAAAGTCAAGTAAAGTGGGTGAAAACCAATTGATACCTTGCCATGCTTCAACTGCGCTACTCTGATTAGTTATACATTTAAGAGATAAATAAGTAAGCATCATGTTGCGTTCTAAACAATAGACACTTGTATTTAAACCCATCTTAAAGAGATCGTGACATTGCTCAATAGATGGTTTGCGCAAAACATGTAATTTTAAATCAACAAGATTATCACAGGTAATATATATTCGATAAACTTGAAACATGTTGTTGTCTATACCAAAATCTCTGATCAAATTGAATTTATATGTGTGTATGTAGCTATTTACTAGTGATCTTAAATGTGAAATTTCAAGAACCTTCTTAATCACACTAGAAAGCTGTTTAGGACTATCGAATATGATATAACACAAAGAATCATTAATGTGTATTCTACTAAGAACTTCTTTTTGAGTAATCAATTTCACATTATGCAAATTAAGCATATCAAATTTAGAATGTGGAATCATCAGATGAATAATGGAGTTCTCAATTTTACGCACCTTGTTTTCATAAACGATCAATTCAGTACCAATAGTGTTACCTTGATCTTCAGGTATTCCTTCTCCATCCATGGTTAGCTCTTTATCTTTCTCTTCCAATGGTGAGGGCTCTTGAATCTCCAACTCCTTATTTGCTTGGTCCACCTGCACAATGTGAGATACAACACTAGAAATATAGGGTAAGTTGTTAGGTTTAAAAATAATCTTACTTGTCCTATCATCTATCTCTATCTTTTCTTTTGGTATATCTCTCACACTCTCAATTGGGATGCTCTCAACCTCGCATATGGTGGAATCACACAGCTCACTCTTTTTATCACTCTCACTCAATTTGGCTATGTGGCTCTCATTCTCACATGGGTTTTGATACATCTCATCCTTGTAAGACCGTGGGCCAGCAAGGGCACAACTACCACCAACCACGACCTCCTCACGTGTTGCCAGTTGTGACGGGGCAGCACTACTCATCACCTCGGTCGAAGAAAAATTTCCATACTCGATCTTCTTCTCAAGTGACACACCAGTGGATGAATAAGAGCTAAACAGCCGGCGCAGATTTAATTAATGTGATTGCATGCGTTTAAGTCTCTTTTTTGCCTTCATAGCATATTTCACAAGATTTTGCAGACTACGAAAATATTCATCTTGAAGTGTAGCAACGATCTGATAATTCAAGCCTTCTTCGAAGTATGTCTTTTCTTGATATGCACTAGTGATATTGGCACGACGCATTGCATGATTCAACTCAATATAGTAATCTTGAACAACTTTGCATCCTTGTGTAATGCTCTCCACGTGGCGTAGTAGTTCCCGCTCATAATAGGATGGAACAAATTCTCTTCTCATGACCCTTTTTAAATAGACCCAAGATGTAATGAATCGTTTTCCACTTAGTTGTTGCCACCAACTAGAGGCATAGTCTGTAAAAAATAAAGTGGCCACTCTCACTTCCTTGACTTCTGATTCGAACTTATGGTATTCAAGCTCGAACTCCATGTTTTGTAGCCACTCAAGATACTCCTTTGGATCATTATTACCATAGAAGGGAAGATACGTATACTCGCGATCTGCCATTTTTAGCAGCAAAGCAAAGAATATGTATGTAGGTGTATGTGTATCTCTCAAACTCACTTGTCTTACCGAATTACATCCTTAACTTTCCGAAGTGAATTGAGGTGATAAACTCACACTTGATATTACAGGTTAAAACAACGTGAGAAATGAGCGAATTTCAAGAGCAAGTCAAAGCACGACAACGTGTGTTTTGTGGAGCTTGGTATGGATACCTCTTAATTTGAAAATTATAGGTATTGTAAGGCTAAGTAAATATCCAAACTAGAATTCAATGCCTAGTTGCTGATCACAAAGATATAAGTGAAAATCAAAGCAACTCACACGCAAAGATATTGGAACTTAGTGCAATCAAGGAATGAGCTATGTAAGATATAAGTGAAGAACAAAATAGCTCGTATTGCACAGGTTATAGAAAGACGATAGCTAGTTGCAAATAATGAAACTAGGGTACAAGATTGCACAAAATATTGATATTCTAACAATTGAATCAAGAATGAGTGGGGATTTTCGTTCAAGTTTATGGGTCGGCTATGCGCTTTCTTTTCTCTTTTCTCTTTTCTCTTTTCTTTTTCTCTTCTTTATTTTTTTTCTCTTCTCTTTTTCCTTCCTTTTTTTTGAACTATTGCCAAAATTCTTGTTCTACCAAAAACGAGCAAAAATTATTTCCCAACTTTTGATCTTTGAACAATTGCAAGAACACAAATATTAATATGCAGCCCTAAGCAACGATTTAGCTAGTCTTAAATAGGTTCAAAGTATTCGCAAAGGATTGAAAGGTTCACAAAGGATAAATTGATGTCTCACTTCTTTTTGTTTTTTATAGACACGACTAAAAAAATCAAACTAGGCTCAAATAAAAAGCAACGCAAAAAAATTCAAGATCAGCAAACTAAACTTGATTCTAATGGACAAAAACTTAACAAAACTCACTAGAATAGCAAATTAAATACTACGGCTGATTTTTTTGTATGGATTTTTCGTGTATGGGAAAAAAGATAACAGGATAAAGATCCTACCGAGTCAACGGAGATCTGATACCACCTGAAGCGGGGTGCCCGATCTTCTCGACGTAGAACCTCTTGATAACTTGTGTATCCTGAGGAACCACCAGCTGATCCCCCGCGCAAAGGCACGAACTTGCAACTCTATGGAAAATTCGCCCAAACACACACTTGATTGGATCCTCGCTGACCACAAGCGAAGATCGCCGAACCCTCAATTCCCAGCGGAAAAGCAAGAACGACCCCTTATTCTCAACGCCCAATTCCCTCTGTTTTGGCTATAAGCACAACAGGAGAATCAAGCAAAAGCTTTGAAAATATATTAAACGTGGTATGAGGTTACAATGGGGGTCTACCCCTCAATATATAGTGCCCCTTCTCCTCCTCATGGCTGGCCAAGAAGCCCTACTCCAACTCTAATTCGGAATTAGAACTCCTACTCCAATTCCGACTCAATCTAAAACAAAAAGGAAACTCTAATTTTACAACCGTCATATTATTTCGGTCATATCTTTTTATACAGAACTAATTTCTGAGTGAGGGCGGATCCATTGGATTAGGCTTGAAGTTAAATTTCCAACAAGCCCAAGAACACTCGAATCGGACTCTGTTTGTGAAAGTTATGACTGTTTTAATCCGGACTGTCCTGCTGATTCCGAATCCGAATTTGATGCTGATTCCGAATCCGAATTTGATTCTGATTTGATTCCGAATTTGATTTCGGTTAGGGTTATGGGAGATCTGATTTGGGCTTGAAAATCTTATCCAAAACTTGAGCTTTAAGTTCTTGGGTTTCCTCCCATTTTGCTCTCCCATCACACGGCTTCCTTTCTCCTTGATCAGCCGCATGGGCTGCTTGACTTTTTCCTTCCCAGCCGCTTTGACCTTCTTGTTCTTCATCACCAAGCAACAAATATGGGTATCCTCCTCTTGTGCTCCTCTATTACTTTGGCTCCGGCCTCCCTCTCGGTTCCAAATACTTTAAACTTGTCAAACCTGAGAATGCACAAAGTATTGCTTTTACGTCGTATCCAATTCTCAGGGAAAACACAAAGAAACTTGTTAAGGAACAATTGCACCTGTTGTTTGAGAAGTGTAGCTCTTGTTTCATAAACAGCCTCATAAGTAGTCGGGATATCCTCATCATCCTCCATTTCTTCAAAAAAAGACGTACTCGGATTTTGATAGCCTGAAAATGTGCTACACAAAGAAAACAACATATATGCATGGTATATGCTACCACTATAATCGAGCGGTGTATTCTACTACTCAATTGTGCCCATTTGAGGTGGTGTATGGCTTCAAACCGATCACACCACTGGATTTGCTACCACTTCCATTGCAAGAGCGTGCTAATATGGAGGCTCCCAAGTGTGCTGATTTTATAAAAAAAAAACTCCATGAAAAGACTAAAGAGGTAATTGAGGCGAAGGTACATTCTTATGCTTCCAACGCTAACAAAACTAGAAAGAAAATGTTGTTTGAACTAAGTGATTTAGTTTGGATTCATCTTCACAAAGAACGCTTTTCAGAGAGGTGTAAATCCAAGTTGATGTCCCGTGGTGATGGCCCTTTTAAAGTGCTTGGCAAGATCAACGATAATACATATAAGATTGAGATTTCAAGCGATGACTATGCGGTCAGTGCTACTTTTAATGTTGCTGATTTATCACTATTTTTTTAGCAAGACGATACAGAGTCGAGGACGACTCTTTTTCAAAAGAGGGAGGATGATGATGATATCCCTATGACTACTACATCTTCCACTCCATGTGTGCATGAGGCTATTCATGAAGCACCAAAGGGTCCAATGACTAGAGCAAGAGCCAAGCTTATAAACCAATAGGTGCTTTTGTTTCTTAAATAAATTCCTACTGACTTTGATGCGAAGGGGATACTACCTCATACAAATACATTGTGTATTATCTGGTTTGAACATTGTAAAGCCTTTGGAACCAGGACAGAGGAGAGGGAAGCCGGAGCCAAAGCAATAGAGGAGAATCATGAAAGATCAAGGTAGGTCCACGACCAGATCCGTTGTCACAACCAGGTCCACGACCAGGTCCGTTGTCGTGACCAAGTCCACGACCAGGTCTATTGTCACGACCAGGTCTTGGCCGAAGGCTGTATTCGTGTAGGGCAGGGAACGCTGGACGGAGTCTACAACCAGATGCCGCCATGCAGTGCTAAAGGGGAAGGTACAAGCAACCCAAGACTTAGAGAAAGAATCCAAACCACGTGGAGGCCCAAGGTGTGAACATTACTCGGCGTGAACAGTACTCAGCATGAAAAATACATACCATGAATAGTAAATTCGAACACTATGTTTAGATTAGGAGTTGGATTCAGAATCCTTTGGCCAAATCAATTAGGAGCTGACCCTAGACCTTGGTGCGTGAGTTAGGGGGGCCACCATAAATACCCCCGTGATGCCCCTATATCCCTTAGACCATATTTAATCTATTATTTTCTGAATAGTGAATGCTTGTTTCTCCTGTTGTGCTCATAGCCAAAACATCAAGAATTGGGCATTCAAAACTAGGGGACAGGGGTCGTTCTTGCTTTTTTCGTTGGGAATTGAGGGTTCGACGATCTTTGCTTTGTGGTCACCGAGGATCCAATCAAGTGTGTGTTTGGGTGAATTTTGCAAAGAGCTGCAAGTAAGTGCATTGATGCGGGGGATCAGCTAGCGGTTCGTCAGGATACATAAGTTATCAAGAGGTTTTACGTAGAGAATATTGGGCACCCCTCATCATGCCGAGCATGATCCTCCACAGTGTAACCCACCACCACCCGTTGGTAGAAATGGCGCAGACACTTAGACATCAACCCAAGATGGCGGAGGTAATGGAACTGGTGGACATAAATCGATTAATTCACCTGTTTCTACCCCACTGCGCATGATGGGTCCCAACGACCATAATTCCTTTTAGATCCAATTCTCTATGAGATTTATATCATGAAATGAATTCATCCTCTAATGTTCCTCAATTAACTTGCAACCCGTGGTCTCACCACATCATATACTTGACCACTATTAACGTAATATACACTCTTTAAGGTTTTGTAAAACAAATCGACTATTCCTTTCTCAAAAGAAGAGACAAATAAAAAGATTTTTTTCTTTTTTCTTTTTTCTTTTTTTTTAAAAAGACCAATCACATTAATCACTTAAGAACCAATAAAGCTTTCCGACTCGTCACTTGCTCAAACCAATTTCATCTACCAAATAAATCATGAACTCCAAAAGTTCATGAATTCAAAACTCAAACCTTTCATTTAAACGATATTATGGGATCAAATTACATTCTTTCTAAAAGAATCATCACCAGTCCCTAGGGAATAATACACTCTTAACATGATTCATTATCGTCAACTCCTCCATTAATAAGCCCCGAAAAGTTCACCAAATTGTTCCGTACTACTTTACCATCACATCATCAAAATGAGATTATACCAAAACCATACAACCTCACTACAACAACTACTTTATATTAGAAGGGATCCACTACACAAATTAAAAGGTTTTATCAAAACCCTTTCATCACGGATATGCTATTGTCTGACTATTCCACAATTGTCTAGGTATAAGCCACCTATTAAATCACACCAGCTCAACTCTTAGTGATGCTCAACACCAAACTTTAACACTCAACAATTGCACTCCAACCATTGTTGTTATCAACTAGCTTTCTTATGATGTCTAGCTGCTACCTATTTTCATTTGCGAATCACTTGAATATTTACCAACACATATTCAGTTGTTCCTCCTCACACTTAGTTTTCAACAAAATCACCCTAAAACTTCAAAAGTCAAAATCTTCTCTCGATCAAAAGTCTCAACAACACTATAATCAAATTCATCGTGTCATTCTATAAAGAAGAACTATCCAGAACTCCTCCTGTAAATTCTAGATCCACTGGTATTCAATCCCTTCAACCTTTTGCACCCAATTCCAATAATTAACCATACTAAGGTATATGTAAAGCTATCACCCAAATATGATCACCAAGTGTCTACAGTAAAGATAACACCACAAATAATATCTATTAAGGCAATAACCTAGCATCTCCTCAAGTTTCCTTTACACACAATTAAATTAATCCATTGGTACCAAATCCAATAAATTCAACAAACTAATCAATTTTAATGTCCAAGCCGGTTCATCAACGTTCCATACTTCTTAATAACTCTTATGACTCCAATTAGGTATGGACATACTCTTAGTCACTACTCAACTCGTAATTACTCTATGACAATATCAAATTAATCAAGTTCAATTCTAAGGATTTGGGTTAAGACCAATCATGCATCACGCTCATGATCCGACACGATACTCATACCTTATCAATGAACTTCTATGTTTACCACCTCTAGCTTAAACATAACAAGTCAACACAAAAGGATTTTAACTCTTTTAGGAAAAAAATAGGCATTAAACTTCAAAGACTAAATAATCCAAAAGAAATACATAAAGCCAAAGTTTTCACATGTTAAAGAACTTGCAATAGAAAACTTTCAAGATCCGAATACCAAGTGAATAAATAAGTCATATTTTCCAATAGGAAGGCGGAACTCCCACGAAAAGATCAATCTTGTTTGTTAACCGATGTTCACACAAAGCAACAATAGATCAACGATCATGAGAACAAGTAATGGCTTTATGGAACCAAAGGAGACCAATGAAATATCACCCATTGTATTGTAAACACTATCTCAAGGAAAATTCATCAACCGCAACTATAACCGTAATTGCCCAAAATTCAAGCTCGAGGAAGAGAACAACTTTTATAAAGAAACTCACACACAATACCTATAACTCACGTAATCAAAGTAGCTACCTCTCTATTCCCATACCACGAATGGTGGTGTAACCTGTAAAACCTGGGCCACAACCACGATCTCAAGCGCCTCGGGAGGGTCCCACGTAACCACGCCCGCCCCCGACCTCCACGACCGTGGCCACCACGACCACGGCATCTATCCCTCGACATAGCTATCAATCGCAATCAACATTATATAATAAGTTCAAAGGTCAAAATCAAGTCATACATCAATAAACAACATAACGGAAGCGTAAAAACTATATTCGTACCTCTCTCTAACCTACTGTGCACTAGTGTGTCAAATTTTAGGTTAGTTAACCATTAGCAAATTTTAGTTGATTTACTAAACTAAAACAAATTTTAACAATTTTAGTTTGCCTATATTGTTAATCTATTCACCACGGACCTAAAGCCCGCTCTGATACCAATCAGAATACACCCAAATTTCAACACCGAGCACGGAATGCCACTAAACTACTCTTTACACTAATAATTATCGACACACTAGCAAGAAAACAATGATAATCATATTCATGGGCCACAAAAGAGCAATGCATAATTATGGGTCAAGAGATAATAAATAAGCAATGGGAAATATAACCAGGTAAATAATCCAAAGTAGCACCACCCAATGAAACCAAATTAATAAAGCAAATAGTCTAGTCCAAATGATATCCTAAACATTATTCAATAACTAACATGTCCAAGAGTAATCCAATATTGAATGAAAAGATTATTATGGCGAATGATCATGTGTTGTCCATGTGCTCTACTCGCTCTCAATTACGGCATCCTCGAAGATCACCTAAAGACAACAATAGAGCAAGGGTGAGTCCACGACTCAGCAAATACATCCATAAACAACGAACAATAATAAACCAACAGCATTCAATAACTTCATTATCATCACAGGTACTTCTATTAATATTCTCATGCTGTTATCTTATCTTTGATTCACATCCATTAATCTCAAATATCAATGCAACTCTAATCTATATGTCCACATGCACTTCTTTCGCGTATACCGGTATAGCGTGAGTGAATGCTCGCGACAACATTCACTCTCAAGCCCGTTCCTCTAAAAGGATCGGGGACCTCCTCCACTCCCGTGGAGTTGTGATCATCATGATCACCTTCTCAAATGCAATGATGCTTATGTATACAAAATATGCAAAACTCCATCATAAACATCATATCCAACTTTTCATCGTGTCCATTAACAATATAAATCCATACCATTCCATTGCTTGCAATTAAACAAAATAAAAGCACAACAATAATGGTAATAGAAGATAAAGAAAACAAAGGATCGATCATTGATCATTGTCTACAATGCACTTGCCTTTACTAGTTGCGACCTTACGATTTGATTAGAAGACGGCAACAAGCACGCGCCTCTCTATATTAAATACACCAACTTCAATACAAATTACAGCAACAAGAATAGCAATCAAAATGCTTCGCTCCTACACGTCCCCAAATATAACACGTTACGCCGGTACCGACTAGTTACCTATAGCTGACCGGTTACTAAAAAGAGCGTAACTTTTGACTCAAAAGTCCGATCACCACAAATCACCCCATTCTGGATTCTTCATAAAATTATCTACCTTTTCTTAGATTACAAAGACTTCTAATTAAATCATCTAACCCTCCGTATTAAGCCCAGAAAGCCGGTCTGTCCGCTTCGGAACAGCAGTCTTATTAAATTCATAACTTTTGTTTTACTCAACCAAAATACGTGTTCTCAGATCCTACAGAATCATTGGACAATTACCTACAACTTTCATGTAGATCAAAAACTCTAATTAAGCTATTTACTATTTTTAATCTACAGTCTACCAAAACAGCGCCGAAAGACGACAACCGTAAAAACAGCGGCCTTTCGAAAAACATAACTCTAATTATACTCGTCCGATTGACGTGATAAAATATGCTATAGAAAGATATCGAAATTATCTACAATTAACTAGTAGATGAGATTTCCAAATTCCGCCACTAAGGTACCCGAATAGATCGTACATGGAACAACAGGCTAAACAGATTCATTAATTGGCAACTCGTCTACAAATTAAAGAACCCTCTCTAATTAATCTAAATTCTAATCTCTAAATAAACAGCGAAACAGAGACGAAACTAAATTATAGATCGTTACCCACAAGAACCCGGATCCTGGCGTCTTTCTTCTAATTTCCGATACTCTAGCTTCTCTCTTGATTTTCTCCTGGCTTCCACGCGCAAGGCTTGGCCGTGGGCGCTGCAGGTGGTCACTGGCGGCAGATGCAGGCACTCGGCCACGACTCATCGCAGCAAAGCAGCAATCACAAGCACTGGGCCCGGCTCGGTTCAATGGCAGTGCGCAAAAGCAATTGGCAAGCAGCAAATATAGAAGAATTACGGCGGCAGCAGAACAATCGGCTTCGGCTTCACGCGAGCAGTAACGGCTTCGGCCGCCTGCAAGCAGCACGAGTGCGGTCGGCCGACAAAGCGGCAAGACACGAGCAACAGCAACAACATGGCGGTAGCTCTCGCGCAGGCGATCGGCGAAGAAATCCAGCCGCGCTGCACGCACAACAGCAACAAGGCGATCGGCGCAAAGCACTCCAAATAGCAGAGCGACCACAGCCGGCGGGTTTAGTCAGCGAGGAAAAGCGTGCAACACTCTTAGGGAGGGCCTTGCGGAAAGCAATGACGCATGGCCGGCAAGGACTCGGCTTCGGCTGGGGTTTCCAGGGGAAAGAATTGCTGGTGGCGGCGGTTAGCAGAAGAAAATAATAAAGGCTGCTAGGGTTTCTGAAACTCCCACAAATTTATTTATATAGCTCATAAAAATTCCGAAAATTCTATTTCCACGTATACTAAATTCTTTAATTACGCACACGTCCTAAATTCTTTAACTAATTAATTTTAATTGCTCTCCGACCCTTAAGACGCTTTTATTAATTAATATTATTAATATTTCCAGAGTATCACAGCAACGTGCAAAAATGTATAGAGAACAAAGGAATTCACAAAGTCAGGCTATGACTTCATCCCTGCGTTCCTATCTTAGTAGGCATCGGCATGGTCGGACTGAAGGGCGACCGGTACCTAAGCGTCCTCAAAGATTCTGACAAGGAAATCATTAGGGAAGATGACTCTTTCATGAAGCCACTCCTCCCCCTCGTCATGAGGAGCTGCTTCTTGGATCGGGTGATCTACGACATCACCTAAACTAGGCGGCCGGTCGAAGGCGTTTTACCAACGTCTATGACAGAATTGGGACGCGAGACACTAGGTAGGCTAATACGAGGAATCGGTTCCCAACCGATTATAATCCAGCTCCTTTTCAAAGAAGGCACCATGACTCGATTACGGGTTGTCGAACATTCTCAACAGGGCTCCAAGCAGTACGCTGGCCGGACAGGTTCCGACTAGCATACATAGAGAAGTTCAATGGGACTCAAAACCCATTAGAATTTCTCCAAATCTATACTACCACCATCAAAGCTGCCGGTGGCGATGACAATGTGATAGCAAACTACCTGCCCACAGTCCTTAAAGGGTCTGCGTGGTCTTCGTTGCTTAACCTACCGGTCGGATCGATATAAACTTGGGAGCAACTATGCAACCTCTTGATGCAAACTTCCAGGGGACTTATGACCGCCCTGGAAAGGAGGATGATCTTCATCGAATTCGGCAGGAACCTAACGAGATTCTTCGGCAGTATATCAAGAGGTTCAGCTAGGTCCATAACTCCATTCTTAAGGTCATAGATTCTTCTGTCATCTAGGCTTTTAAAGCAAGATTGAGGAATCGACAGTTTACGGAGGACATTGCAATTAATCCTGCACGAACAACTGTCGAGCTTTTTGACATGGCTGATAGGTATACGGCCGCTAGTAAAGTAGGTGAATGGAACAAAGCCATAGATTGAAAAGAGAAAATCCCTCGACTCGGCCGGGATAAACCAAAGAAGAAATATAAGAAGACTCTCAAAGATAAGAAGAATCACAAGCTCAACAACAAAGAAGTGCTTGTAATTCCTGAGAAGTTCACTAAGGTTAAGAAGGATTATTCCGGTCGTAGCAAGGTAAAAGTTCCGATCGATGAAAACAAAAACAACAAGAAGTGGTGTCCACTTCATCAGGTGGCAGGTCATGATCTGCACACTTGCCGAGCCTGGCAAAAGAAGCTGGAGGACTATTATTTAGGTAAAGGTCCTTTCCCTTCCACACAGGAGCTTGGAGATCCAAGCTCCAAGAAAGATAAGAATGGCGACAAAGAGATGGGGTATCAGGAGCCACAACACACCGTTGAAGGATCTAGACTCGCCATTATAAGTTAATGGAGTGTTTTGGTGATTAATAACAAATCTAATTGTGAGACTAACATTTTATTGTTATATCTAGTGTGTAGTCTCATTTGGATATAAATGTGAAATTCTATGAGGTATGCATTCGACTTATACTCTTATATATTGTTGCATTCCTCGGATCCAAAATATAGGTTGAACTCCACCATAAGTATAACTTGAATATATGCATATGTTTCTATTTACACATTTGTGTATGCACACATTTAGGGGGGCTCACTCTATATTTTGTAGTTTCATTAGTATTGATCTATATTCCGTTTTTCACATATTTGATATATTTACTTTGAAATATATCCTTTTGAGTATACTCATGTTGTGTTACATTATCTACATTCAATTAATGTGCAATTGAAGTGGTTATCATCAATTACCAAAAAGAGAAAGATTGAAGTATCTTGTCCCACCATTATGAGTTAATGGTATGGTGTGGTAATTAATGATAATCTTATTGTGGAACTAACTTTTTCCATGAGTTGGATGAATAGGTTATGTTCCAAGGTGATGAAGACTTGGGATGATCATGAGTTGATCATCAAGTCAAGATTCAAGTAAATGATGCATCATGTGTTGCATGCATATGAAGAGCTTGAAGAAATGGGAATCGTGTGTCGATGATGTTTAAAGAGAACACCCATCATGTGTTGACGGAGGTCTAATGAAGAATGCATCATGTGTTGATGCATATCAAGACTTGGAGTAAAGGATGCATCATTTGTTGATGCACATCAAGTCAAGAGAAGACCCATCATGTGTTGATGGAGGTCGAGTGAAGAATGCATCATGAGTTGATGCATATTCAAGAGAAGAACTTGAAGAAAAGGAGATCATCATGCGTTGATGATTATCAAGTCAAAGACCCGAACTTGAAGTAATGATGTGCATCATCAAGCTTCAAGAAGATGCAAAGCAAAGGTATGACTAGCTAGGGCTAAGGATGTGTTCCTAGTCTTTTACTGGTCTTGGTGTTTGGTTGGAAGACCGGATTGTTATGCTAGTTTAGGTTGTCGTACCATTAAGAGGGGTATTGACTAGTAGCATGAGTCAGTCATGTGTTGATAGCTCATTGTGTTTGCTCTAGCTCATCTATGCATGGAGCTATTATTTGTGAATGTATTTTGCAAATGGTTGATGCTCGTGCATTTAATCTTTATAGCATGGGACGATAATTTGCAAATGTGTTTTGCAAATGGTTGAAGTCCATGCACCTTAGCCTTGTGACATGATGCTATTATTTGCGAATGTGTTTTGCAAATAGTTGATACTCATATTTGATTTCTTGTAGCATGTGACTTTAGTTTACAAATGTATTTTGCAAATGGTGTAAGTCCATGTACCTTATTCCTTGCGGTTAAGTATTCTAAAAGTTGGCAAATGTATTTTACAACTTGTTGAGAATATCACCTATATCCCTTGTTGGAGTTGCACTCAAATGGGCAAATGTGTTTTTCCATTTGAGCAAAGTCAAAGTGCAAACCTTCTGTGGTCTGGCGGTCAAACTGCCGGTGTGGACCGGTCTGACCAGTGACAAATCGGTCGAACCGTCATGTGTTGGGAGGTCGAGTGGTGGCCTTTTGTGCCAATTCTCCGTGCGGTAGTACCGTCGTTAAATAAACGGTACTACTGGAGAGCGGAAGTACCAGAGTTTTCGCAGTACATTTTTTCCAGAGAAGCACCATTTCAGATGCTGCAAATTCTCCCTGGGCAGTCTGATCGCCCACCCTTGGTGGTCTGACCGATATTGCGGCGATCCGACCGGCCGAGAGTCCAACGACTACTTTTATAGCCATTAGCGCATGGGTGGTCCGACCAGCCATTAGTTGGCGGTCAGACCGGCCCTTGTCAGATTCGATGGAATCTTTCCTCCAACGGCTAGTTTTTGTTTGTGGACTATAAATACCCACCTTGGCTGGTTGGAGGAGTTGTTGCTGGTGCCCATTTTCATTCTTTGAGCTAAGAGCAAGCATCTCATCTCTTTTGTGCATGTGTTGCACTTAGTGAGCTTGGAGAGCAAACCCTAAGTGCATGTGTTGCCTTAGGTAGTGGATCGAGTATCCACTGAGCTTTGACACTTGATTAGTTCAAGTGAAAGTTGAGTCTTGTTACTCTTGGTATTTGTCGACACCTAGACTGCGTGGAGGCGTCGTGACCGATGATATTGTCAAGAAGCTTATGAGAAGACCCGGCGTGGTTGTGAGTGGTTTGGTTCTCACCATCTCCGGAGTGAAGGAAGAGTAACCCCGAGTGGAGTGAGGTGTTGGTTCGTGTTGGAACCAGTCCAAGTGGTTGGACTCACCTCGGAGGTGTTGGCTTAATTTGTGGAGCCAGTCCAATTTATTTGGGCTTACCTCAACGTGGATTAGGGGAGACCGGCATGTCTCCGAACACCACGGTAAAATATCATTGTGTCATCTTGGTTTGCGCTTGTGCTTTACTTGAGCAATTTATATTCTTGCTTTAATTGCTTATATATCTTTGTATGATTGCTCTCATTGAATTGTATTCATATTGTTGGTGCACTTAGTGAAGCCTAGTTGATTTAGGTTTTAATTATGCAAAACCAATTGTTATTAGCTTCCGCATTAGATATTGGTTTGAGCCGAAAGAATTTTAAAACCGCCTATTCACCCCCCTCTAGTCGGCCTCCTCGTTCTTACAACCGGCGAAGTGATATTTGGTAGGTCCTCCTCGTATGAATCAAGGCGCCATCTTAACGTTGTGGAACGGGAAGTGAACCTCACCGAATCTCCGATCACCGTCAAGCCATGCAGATGGTCGGAGACAGTTATCTCCTTCAGCAAAGAAGACTATCTCATCCCTTCAACTCGACCACGTAGGTTCTCTATTGTTGTAGAACCTATTATAAATAATTGTAAAGTTCATCATGTTTTAGTAGATGGTGGTAGTTCTTTAATTATTTTGTTTACGAAAGCATTAGAAGAAATACAAATTCCCAAGTCAAAAGTAAAACCTATGAAGTATACTTTTTATGGTATAGTTCCAGGGTCTACTACCAAACTGATAGGGGGGCTTTCCCTGCCGGCTAAGTTCGGAAGATCAGATAACTTTCGAACAAAGAAGATTTCATTTGATGTAGTTGATTTTGAAACTGCATACAATGTAATTCTTGGTTGTCTGGCATTGGCAAAATTCCTAGTAGCCACACATTACGATTATCAGAATTTAAAGATGCTAGGGCTAAAAGGGGTCAATACAGTTCGAGGGGTTAGAAACCTGGCATATGCATGCGATTGCAAATCCCTAGAACTAGTCGATGAACTTTCGACCAGGGATATTAATTCACTTTCCGTGCAGGTCAAGCACTCAAGACCAAAAATAGCCCCCAAAACCCTCCGACCAGACCAAGAAAGTTCCACTCGACAAGGACGCTTCTTCGGAAAGCGTCAAAGTGTCGTTTGGGCTCGAAAATGCTTGTACAAACATCCAAAAGGTATTGGTCGGGGTAGGACTCAGTCCTAAATAAGAAGATTCGCTCGTCTCTTTCCTCCGAGCCAATTCGAATGTACTCTCCTGGTAGGCATCTGATATGCCCAGACTCCCTAGGGAGGTGATCAAGCACAGGCAAGCTCTTTGGCCTGACAAGAAACTGGTCAAGCAAAAGCTAAGACACTTTACACTAGATCGAAAGGAGATAATCTAGTCAAAATTGACAAGCTCCTCAAGACTGTGTTTTTTCATGAGGTCGACAACCCAGAGTGGCTCGCTAATCCTGTAATGGTTAGAAAAAGTAGTGGAAAATGATGAATGTGTATCAATTTCACGGATCTTAATAAAGCTTGTTCGAAGGATGACTTTCTTCTTGCACGTATTGATCAACTTGTATACTCTACTTCTGGGTGTGGGTTGTTAAGTTTTTTAGATGCGTATTCAGGGTACCATCAGATTAATATGATTAAAGATGATAAAGAAAATAATTCCTTCATTATACCCTATGGCACTTATTGTCATATTAAAATGACATTTGGGCTAAAAAAATGTCGGTGCTACTTTTCAAATGCTAATGCAAAAAAACCTTTAGTCCACAGATAAGTTAAAATCCAGAGGCTTATGTTGATGGCCTGGTCGTAAAGAGTATCACTACTAGCGATCATATTTCCGACATAGAATTTTTTTTAATAACTTAAGAAGGCATAACCTTAAGTTAAATCCGGAGAAGTCTGTGTTTGGAGTTTCCTCTGGAAAGCTTCTTGGATTTCTAGTTTCGGCTAGAGGATTTTGTGAATATCATGGGGATATGCTCATGATCTTATGATGATGTTACAATTGGCAATGGCGTTGAAGATTTATCGATTCATGCATTTTCAGCAAAGTCACAGTGCTGTCAGGCCTTAGGCGGTCTGACCGGCCAGGGCGGCGATTAGACCGGCCAGAGGGCAATCTGACCGGCCACCCCTGGCGGTCAAACCAGCCAGTGGTGGTCGGACCGGCCATTTCAAAAAGAGAAGTTTTGAGCTGGGCCAAAAATAGAGGTTGTAGGCAAGAGACGGGATTCTATTGCACTTGGTCTCATAATTTTTGGAGTCTCTAGTCAAAAGTTCTATTCGTTTGAAATTTCCAAAGAGCTTTTAGTTTTCAGGAGCTGAAATTTGGCTAAGTCCCTACTGGGCGGTCTGACCGGCCATGGGCGGCTGTCAGACCGGCCAGAGGGCAGTGAGACCGGCCATTGAATAGCGGTCTGACCATTTTTCACTTGTATCATCAGCCCTTGAAGTGGCGATGTTTGTTTCTTGAGTCAAGTTCGTGAGTTTCAGTGCATATATGTTGCATGACGCATGTTTTGACTAACGTGGGTCAAGTTGCGAAGAACTTATTCTCGGAATCGATTTCTTGGTCTATTGTTGTGCAGGTTGCTTGGAGGTCAACGACGGTCAACGGCGAGGATGATCGGGACTAGGCTTGGAGAGCTGAGATTCAGAACAATCGACGATGCCGGATGAAGTCATTGGATTCGAGCGTGGCGCAAAATGGACAAGGATGACCGAACGAGAAGTTCGGTACGACGGGTTGCATCAAGTGGCGCGGGGGTCGGTACAAGTGCTATGGTGGTTTCGGTGGGAGCCGGATGGGAGAGACTTGCCGACATGATGAGAGCCGTTGATCAACCTACACGTGGCGGAGCATGGAACTGCTTCGCGAAGATTTGACTCGGTCTTCGGAGAAGGATCGAGAAGGGGTATTTTGGTAATCTCACTAAAATACAGCCTTGATTGCTTTTGGCTAAACCACGGCGCAAGACGACGCAAGGAGAAGCGGTTTAGGTCTACAGAAGATGAAGACGGCGCTTTAAAATGCATACGTGAGTTAAACCCGTTTGTGTGTGGGCTTAACGGGTGCCCAATAGGAACTCTTCTAGAAGGTTAGCCTCCACTATGAATATGGGAGGGTGCTGTGCACCTCCTCTAATCCTTTTGCTTATTTCGAAACCCTAGTTTTATTTTTGAGATTAGGGAGTGGATAGGTTAGGATTCTTGAAGAGGAGATTGATTGTGTGCTCATGTATTGAGTTTTGTCCACCATGTTGGAGTGGCTGTAAACCAGCAACAATCACAAAACAATCTATGCAAGTTTTCTTGAGTGAGTCTCTTTTCGTTCTTGCTCTCTATTTTGTGATTTCGGGGCCGTCTTTGATTCTCAGGTTTTCCTTTGGTTTCTGCCTCTAATCTTGCTTGTTGTGACATGTGGAAACTCATCTGGAATCATCTTGATCATCTCTAACCCACAAGCAAGGTTTTGGATCTAGTTTTCATTTTGACTCGGTTTTGAACTATCCTTCACTCAAACGGAAAAAGATCAGAACTTTGCCAATGATCTTCACGATATTTGATTGGAATAGGTTCCTGATATCCTAGAGAAGGTGTGTGCCAAGTTTCATCGAGTTTGGAGTTGTAGATCAAAAGTTAGACCTATTTGTAAATTCATTTTTCGGGCTGATGTCACTGTTCATCAGGCTGGAGGTCAGACCGCCTTTAACATAGAGGTCAGACCGCCCATGGATCGGTCAGACCGCCATTGACATAGAGGTAGACTGCCCAATACTTAGAAATTGAGTTTTGGTTGATTTTGGTTGTTTTGCTACGGGGTTTAGATTGGATTCAATACAAGTCTTCTGCTGTGCTTGAATATTGATCCTCGTAGCTATTGGAGTGAAAATCGTGTTGAATCCGATCTTGGTGAAAAAGAGATCATGCTCCTATTCACCCCCTCTAGTCGTCGTTTCAGTCTAACAGATTTGAAGCAAACCCAGCCAAGATATCGGCCATCGAACAGATGCACCCTCCGACCACAAAAAAGTCCAAAAACTAACTGGTTGTATGGCAGCACTAAGTCGTTTCATATCACGGTTAGGAGAAAAAAGATTACCTTTCTTTAAGTTTCTTCGGAAATATGGAAGTTTCAAATGGACTAAAGATGCAAATGATGCCTCTAAGGAGCTCAAAAGGTACATTACGAATGCCCTGATATTAGTATCTCCAAAATCAGAAGTAACATTGCTCTTATACCTGGCCGCAACGCTACAAGCAATCAGTGTTGTACTTCTCATTGAACGTGATAAAATCCAATGACCAGTTTATTGCGTAAGCAAAGTCTTACATAGACCAAAAGAACGATATCCACATGTACAAAAATTGATATATAGTCTCCTTATGGCTTCAAGGAAACTAAGGTATTACTTTTAGGCCCACAGAGTGGTCGTACCAACTGGATATTCTCTTGTTCAAGTTCTCGGAAATAGGAAATTATCAGGACGAATAGCAAAATGGGCGGTCGAGCTTGGGGGCTTCGACCTCCATTTCATTTCATGTACAACAATTAAGTCCCAGGTTTTAGTAGAATTCATTGCTAAATAGACGAACCCTGAACCCACCCAAGGGCTCTAGTACGAACACCACGAAGAGTGGGCTTTGTATTTTGATGGTACATTGATGCTCAAAGGTCGTGGGTTGGAATTGTCTTGATATCTTCTACCAGAGAACACATTAAATATGCTATTCAAATTCAAGAAAGAGAACAACTTTTCTAAAGATAATCACTTTCAACGCTTGTACTAAGATATCTGAGGTAACCACTTCACCATTCTCTTACTACGAACGATGGTGTAACCTGGTAAAGCCCAGGGCCACAACCACGACCTCAACCCCTCCACATCAACCATTCTTACACATAACCCAAGATAATCAATTAATTAGCAATCATACTAAGTTCATACCAGTAATCATCAATATGATATCACAAAAACACAAATGCAATGCTTTGCCCATTCCCATCCAACTGTGCACAGTGTGTTAATTTAATTTTCTTTTTCTTTTCTAGCTACCACGGACCTGAAGCCCGCTCTGATACCAACAGTAACACCCTAGCCCAACCTGAGCCTAGAATGCTACCACACTAACATAAATATAAAATAAGCTAAGACCTTTTGCTAACTTTCGGCAGAACCTCCTTTGTATAATTAAGTGTACCGGAGGTTCCAACAGATGCATAAACTATTATCAATATCTCAACATCCAAAGTTCATCAAAGCATTCTTAAATAACCTATCCAGCTAATGCATAAGCAAGCATAACTACAATTTACCACTCTCATTATTACAAATAATCCAATGCATTCAAGCATAACCAAAATTAATCCTTAACCAGTTTGCTTATTATTAAGGTACGACCTAAATGATAATCATCTTTAAAAGATTGTGTGGTAGTGAGTGCATCCAAAGCAATTCTACTCCCTCCTATGCATGCCGTTCTTGTAGGTGGTACCTAAAAGCACAACAAAAGCAAGATGTGAGTCCAAAGACTCGGCAAATATAATAAATGGCATCAACAACATACAAGTATGTAACACATCAACTATACTTCACAAAATCACTTATTAATCACTTTACACATGTATGCTATGCAATATGCTCAACATGGTCTTTCTCTTTCCCATTTGCATTTTACCGGTAATGCAAAGTGCGCATCCGTCGATGCACACCCATGCCTGTAATATCTGTTACAGGGACCTTTGCCCATACTCCACGTGTATGGGGACCTGAGCCCATGCTCTTCAAGCATGGGAACCTTTAGCCCGTCATTAACATGACGGGGACCTCAAGAGTTGCTTGGTCCTCACATGACCAAAACTTCGGTAACCCAACATAATGCATATGTATGAATTCTCAAAGTAATACAAATATGCATCCACAACAACATTGCATATGAATAACCTATCCTTACTCCAAAATCTCATAACCATAGACCATCAACCATGAATAACACGTGATTCATATCTCTAACAACCATGAACAATACCAATTATGTCATCATCATCACAAACATGAACACACAAGTACTCATAATATATATCAAACATTGTCATTCAATAATACATATTATATTCATCATTATACTTGCCTTAACCACGAGAGAACGAGGGGTGTACAGAAGGTGCTGCTCCCGATACCAGTCCACCACCTGAATAATAATTATAACACATGCTAAGACACATCAGGGGACCAAAACAAACTATATAACAACAACCATGGACTTACAAAACTTCTAACTCGATCCCGTCCCCAAATTACTAAACGTCGATCTGTCCCCTCGGTGGACAGTCAACTTCAAAAATCCATATATATTAGTACAGGAGTCCAAATAAAATGTTCTTAGACTTTCTGGAAAGGTAATTAAATTCTCCAACTAAGTCTAGTTGGTGAGCCTTACTGAATCAGCCAAGTAATACCCCTACCAGGCCAATTAAAAAAACATCAACTTCACGTCGGGTTCTCTGGATAGAGCACTAAAACCACCATAACTTTTGCTACGCAGCTCGGAACGGGGTGATCTTGGACTCTCTGGAATCATGACAAAACCATCTACAATAGTATAGTTGGACAAGTCTCCTGATTCGGCCTCCTACTAATTCTTATATTCAGGTAAAGTTTTTCTAAGTTTTCTGTCTCTGCAATCTGACAGTCAGCGAAACAGCGATGGTAAAAATTTCATAACTTTGGATTCCCAACTCTAAAAATTGTGTTCGTTGTGAACTTGGAAAGATTACTTCATTATCTGCAATATTCATTTTGGGTGGCTTTTCTGATTCGGCCTCTAGATAATTCATAATGGCCAGACAAGACAATCTGCCAAATCACGTCAGCTCTCCTGGACAGTCGCGGTAAAACTACCATAACTCCTAAACTGTAAGTCGAAATCAGGTGATCTCGGTGCCCAAAGAAAGCTAAAACGGAGGGCTACAACTTTGTAAGAGGAATCCATAACAGAAAACGTACGAATCTTACCCAAAACTGATGAGCAACGGTGCTGAACAAATCCGATCTGCTACCTCCACTTGGCCGGCCCTCCAACGGTGGTCTCCTCGCCTTTCCTCCAATGGACCGCAGCAAGGATCTTCGCCGGGGAGGGACATGCTGCTGCTGGGGAGGTGGTGGCGCAGGGGAGGTGCAAGGGAGAGAGGGGGGTGGCGGCTATGGGGGAAAGAGAGGGGAAAGGGGGAGGGTGGCTAGGCTTTAGGGGGGGAGGTCATCCCCCCTTTGGCCGGCCCCCCTCTTGGGCCACTTGGGCCGTGGCCCAATGCCCAGGTTGTCCAAATAATGCGGAAAACCCCCTTTTAATTTCAGAATTTTTACTCCTTTCTTTGCCCTCTCTTCTTTCAGTTGATTTTCTAATTACCCGATTCAATTCCGGGATATTACATGAATCCGCCAAGAAATTTCTCGCAAAAAATATGATCATACGATTTGGTATACCCAGTCGTATAATCACAGATAACAGTATCCAGTTCTCAAGCGGGAATTTTTAGGAATTATGCGAGGATGTAGGTATCAAGATACATTACGCTTCTGTGGCTCACCCGCAGAGTAACGGAGCAGTCGAGCTGGTTAATGGCATAATAATACAAGGAGTAAAACCCCGAGTGTTCGATCAGTTAATAAAACAGTCAAGAGTTTGGGTTCAAGAACTTCCCTCTGTATTATGGGTCGTTCAAACCACGACTAGTTGTGCGACCGGTGAAACATCATTTTTTCTAGTTTACGATGCTGAAGCCATGCTTCCTCCAGAATTGAAAATTGGCTCTGCTCGAACTAATTGTTACAATGAGAATGATCAGGTAGAACGACGACTCGACGACATCAATTTCCTTGAAGAAAGACGAAACAAAGCCTTGATACAATCGACAGTTTACCAACAAGCCATGAGAAGGTACTAGAGTCGTAAGGTGAACCTCAAAGTCTATCTGTAGGTGATCTCAGAAAAATTCAGAGTTCGGCAAATCGCAACAAGCTTTCTCCAAAATGGGAAGGTTCATACACTGTGTCGAATTAACCCGACCATGTTCGGTACGACTTGCTATGTCAGACGGACGTGTTATGTCTAATTCTTGGAACATTGATAAATTTCATGAGTTTTATGTATAAATATTCTTTTCATTTATAATTTCAATAAAGATGCATTATTTCTTTATTTTTCCGATGAGTGATATTGTTTATATTTCGATTATCTACTGCCTAGTCACATACTATTTGTTGTCTAAGATCATGAGGGAAGATCCATTACTCTTTTACATCTATGTGAAGGATACCATTTACTTTTTTTTTGGCTTTGACATGTTCGTCGAATGCCATAAGGGTTCTCTTCATAACCATCACAGAGATGGTTCTTATGACTAACCTTACGCTTTGTTCTCACAGAACACAAGTAAAAGGGATATGATAAAGACAACTTGATATAGTTATTTACATGCTTAAGGACTAAAAGGCTTTCATTCTTTACTTCAACATTCTATTTTTCTATTTTTTTTGAATCTGGTCGAGACACAGAAAACCTCATAGTTGAAATCTCTCCTCTCCACATGTGGTCCTGCCCACAAGAAGAAGTTTCCTAGCGATGGTCTTTTTCCTACAATCTTTGCTGCCAGTAAGAACTTGAGTATGAGTATGTTTCGCGAAGTATTAATCATGTCTTTGGTTCTGATCACTTTTTTACGACCAGCTTGGATAATGTATATAAATAAGAACATTTGTCGTTTTCTACATATATTTTTCATAATTTCTTCTCATTCAAATTGTCAACATAAGTTTTCTAACATCTTCCAACCATACAAAGTACTATATGGTATTTCGATTATGAAAATAGATCTAAAACTAGTCGAAATAATACATTGGTTCTAACCAAAGTGATTTTCACAGTGCTAATTAGGTCATTTTTACAACATAATCAGCGCAAGCCTTGTATATTGGTCGAAACATGTGCTCTTTTTTTGGTCTACTACTTCATTAGTAAGGTATTCTACTACAGAAGCAGTTGGGGGCTAGGAAATATATGAGTATATAAGTTGAGTGATAAAACATAAACTTTATTGACAAAAAAAGGTAAGTTTCTTTTACAATTCAATGTCATATTACAATCATTTACTCTTCGGGGCCACTAGACTAGTCGCCATGAGATGGAGACCCGACCTTCATCTCTTCTACAACCATGTTTTCGAAGGGCGTCATTTCTTCGAAGATCTTGGTTGCATTCTCCTCCAAGCAATTGAAGTCTGCTTCAACTGCTTGGAGATCAATGGAGGGGTCAGAGGCTTTAAGCTTTGCCAATGCAAAGCTAACTCCATCCGCTACAACATCTCTCATAGTCTTCGTGTGATTCTTCCGAGAGGTTCCGAGTAGGCCTCGGAGAGTCCGGAGCTGTTGGCCATGATAGTTCGCCTTCTCAGTCAGTTCCCTTGAATCCGACAAAAATACTTCCAACCCCATGTTGGAAAGCATCTTATTGAAGGCAACGATCTTCTCTTAAAGATTCCTCTCGAGCTCCATTTCCTTGCTCTGTTCAAACTTAAGAGCTATTTTTGTTCGCTTTAACTTTTGAGCTTGCTCTGCATGAGTAGATCGAAGTTAAAGACGTAAACTTAAAATACATAGTAAACTGGCCAGGTTTACGACCAATTACCTTGAGTCTTCTTCGCAAAACATTCAATAGCTTCCTTATGCTTGAGAGAGGCTTCATTGAACCAGGCCGACCTGTCCTCGATCGACTGGTCTTTGGTTTTGCACCACTTTTCAAGCACAACTATGATGGCTTCTTTAGCTATAACCTCCTTTTTATGTGTCTCCAATTCTGTCAATTATGATAGAGGAAATTTAATAAATGATGAAGAACAAAATTAAAAAAAGGGAACAAGAAGTTGAGAAGTACTTACTTTTCAATTCGGCATTTTCCTTTCTTAAGAGAGATATTCGTTGGGTCAGTTCTTCGACATAGCGACGTTGTCCACCACATGCTATGAAAAATATAGTAAAGCTTTATTAAGTTTTCAATAAACTCCACGCAAATGTCATAAGAGTGGTCATAGGTATTTACCTGGACCGCTTTGTCCTCATAATCGGAGTAAAAAGTTTCAGGACCTATCTTTGAATGACAGTCCAAGATTTTCCTCCAAGCCACCTCGAGTTTCTTGTCGTCAAAGATTTGAGGTCGGCCGGGGATGTTACCAGGATGAGGAGACCTCCTGACTAAGGAAGAACACCTCTCCTCTTGATCAGTCCTAGCAGTGGGTTGAATCTACTGGGGCTCTTCTCTAGCTCTGTTTCCTTAGATGGGGTCGAAATTGTCAAGGAGTCCTGGACGGTCAGAGCAGACATTGGCACCTCCACCCGCTCGGGGGCTGGCTCGATTATCATTACTTCAGAAGTTTCCTCCTGAAGGGTGCTCTGGTCAGAAGCGATCGGTACACCTAAGAATCTATAAAAATTGAGGAAAGGACGATAAAGATTTCAGAATACAAGAGAATCTAAAGGTATATATTTGTGAAAAATTTTCCTACCTGGTCTTTTTTGTTTTGAATTTGAAACGCCTTAGAGCAAAATTCAAAGCGCACGCCTTCCTCTTCTTCTTTTCAACTTATTTTACCAGTTTTAATCTGATAGGGCTAGTTAGACCCCTTACTTCCTCCCACCGAACGTTGGAAGTAATTTCCTCGGCCACTTGGTCAGAGATAGTTAGCCCAACCATCTGCTCGGAGATTGTGGTTTCATCAACCTCCAGAACAGTTGCTTCAGCAGCAACCGACTGGTCGATTACGACCTTTGCGGAGGCCATGACCACTGCAGCTTTGGTCAGCAGATCTTCTTTTTCTCCTGCCTAAAATTATAAATCAAGGTTAGTTTGGCAACGTAATACTTCATCTAAAATGTATATTTCTTTTCAGTACTCTTTTTACCTCCGTAGGACCACCATCATGAGTGGACGTTAGAGCAGAAGGGGTTGCCCAACCATCTGCACATTAAAGAGAAAGAGGCATTATAGCATACCGATCGAAAAATACATAAAAGATGAAAAAGAGTTGTTCTTTTTTTAACCTTGAGCCTCTCTATTCTCTCCGCTGGAGAGGTAGCTGCCAGGATCCAGGGAACATCAGCTTTTTTGCTAGGTTCCTCAGCACAAATCATTTTGATCTGATCCCTGATTTGTTCATAGGAAAGGGATGTCAAGAGAAAAAAGAGGCTATAAGGTTACAAAATAATCAACTAGAATAAAATTAACTACTCAGAAGTACTCATAACTTACATGATGAAGAATCCTTGTTTCTATTGTCCCAACCAACATACCAGAGCCTGGTATGTTCTCGGAACTTTAGAGGACTTATTCGACGCATGGTGAAATCCTTCACCACGTGTCAAGAAGTTAATCCTCTGATGTTGAGGTATTGGATCGCTTTGATCCATTTCCCCACTCTTCCATCCTTCTTCGAGGAGGATCTCCATCGAGGGTTCTCAACCGCCACCCGACTCGTAAAGTAGAGGTTGTCTCCCTTAGTCAGCGATATGTAGAACTAGATCTTATTCTACACCGACCATGAAGATTTGGAGTACATCTGAATGTACTCATCGTCTTTCCTATCATGGGGGCGCAGAGCGTGCTTCCCTGGTGACGCGGTCGACTTCCTTGACTTCGTCATCTTGCAGAAGTATCTAAGGACCTCCAGATCTGGGGGAATCCCTAGATATATTTCACAAAGTTAGACGAAGATGCTAAGGTTAGTGATTGAGTTGGGAGCAAGATTCACCAACACAATCTTGTAGTACTCCAGTACTCGAGAGAGGAATGGGTGCGCCAGCAATCTGAATCCGCACTTGACATATGCGAGAAAGATAGGGATTTCTCCCTCGTTGCCGCTCGGGAAATGCTCCCAACCACTGATCTCCAAGAAATCAAAGTCTTGTCGGGAAGCATTTCACTTTTCTCCATGCTCTTGAGTTTCTTCTCGCTTAGCTCAGATACTAGCTAGTTGGAGATAAAGTTCGCCATTGTTGTTGGCAGGAAAGTGAAAGGAAAGCCTTAAGTCGATCCACTACAAGGATTTTATAGAGGCATCCCATTAACTACAAAAGGGAGTTGCCCGGAATCCAACAAACAAAAATTTCTTTGGTTCTCAAAGCGGTTCCTCAACTTTAAAGTGAATACAAACCACCTCGTTATTCTCACCATTAAACAAGTGCTTCCCTGACATAAATTCTATTGGAAGGAGTTCACATTACAAACCCACTTAAAAGTTTGGGGGCTAGCTGATGAGGATTATTTTCCTTAATACTCTTTTTTAATTACAGACCTCATGGTTGTAACCCTTGAGGTCTAAAACCCCTGTGGTCGTAAGAATCCCAGAGGTTGCTCAACAAGTACTCTGGTCAGAGAAAGTTTAGTGCTTATTGTCCGACCAGTTAACTGCTCGCAGAATCCATGAACTGGTGCTTGGACCTGATATTGTCATGTTCCTTCCGTGTAATGAATGGAACACAGTTTACCTGTTCTAAACCACACGACGCTTTACAACTCTGGGTCACTAACAACAACTGTATCACGATTATCTCATCACCTGCCAAACACCAACTGGTGATCAGTTACTGTCTCATCGACTAAATCTGATCCTCTGACCAGATGCAACAGCCTAGAAGGTGTCTTCTCCAAGAGTAACTGCCACCCCTTCGTCAGTTATTTAAATGTGGATGAGGAACAAGCAAGGGAGAGGAGAAGCCAATTCATCATATCAAGACTCGCGATCCAGAAGATCAAAAGGCAATTGTATTAATCCTGAAGACAATTGAAGCATAGTAGACAATATACACAGGGTAGTTAGGGTTAGTCTGTCGCCTTCCTAAAGGCACCCCTTGTAAAGATCCAGTTCATTGCAATAAATAGCAACCCCACTCTCATCCAAGAACTCTTAGCTATTTTCCTCATTTTTTTGTAAGATCGGCGACTTGATCATCAACACCGATACTTCTCTCTTTGTTCTCCATAGGACATTGGGTATGGCCTTTCTACTTCTCTATGTCGACGACATCATCTTGACAGCTTCGTCGCCACAGCTCCTTCAGTAGATCATTAGTGCACTTAGCTTCGAGTTTGCCATGACAGACATGGGGGACCTCCACTACTTCCTCGGCATCGCTGTCATGTGCACTCCCTCCGGCCTATTGCTCTCATAATCTATGTATGCTGTAGAGATCATCGAACGAGCAGGTATGGTGACTTGCAAGTCATCACCCACACCGGTGGACACGTCACCTAAACTGGCAGCAGACGTCGGCCCTCCGATTGCAGACTTGACGGCGTACAATAGCCTTGCTGGGGCACTGTAGTACCTCACCTTCACTCGCCCCAACATCGCCTACGCCATGCAGAAGATATGTCTTCGTATGCATGACCCGCGAGAGCATCATATTTTGCTGGTCAAGTGTGTGCTTCGCTACATCCAAGGGACGCCCCATCATGGTCTGCAGCTCATGCCTTCCTCGACTGACGCCCTGATCACCTACACTGACACCGACTGGGCTAGCTTCCCGGACATGCGCCACTCCACCTCCGACTACTGCGTGTTTCTCGGTGAGAACCTTGTGTCTTGGTTGTCCAAACGCCAACACACTGTGTCTTGCAGAGGCAGAGTATTGAGCGGTGGCCAACACTATCGTCGAGGCTAGCTGGGCTCGCCAACTACTTCAAGAACTTCGACGTCCTCTTGCCAAGGCTGCTGTCCTCTTCTATGACAATGTCAGTGCGGTGTATATGTTAACGAACCCTGTTTAGCATCAGCGCACCAAACACATCGAGATCGACTTGCATTTCATCAGTGATCGTGTTGCCATGGGACAAGTGCATGTTCTTCACATGCTGTCGTCACGCTAGTTCACCGACATCTTAACTAAAGGGCTACCGTCCTCGTTGTTCATGGATTTTCAGGACAGTCTCAACATCTGTGTTCCTCCTGCTGTGACTGCGGGGGAGTGTTAGGCAATGTAATTGCCATACCAGTCCTTACCATAATTAGCGAGATAATTATAGAATGTAATCCGCCTAATTATGGTTAGGATCGGTTGGGATATTATCCCATGTAAACTTGTATTTGTGTATAAATACATGAGTAAAAGAAGGCTACCGGTGTCGGGACCCGAAAATACATCTCAGGAACCCTTTGTGTATTCTGAACTCGTCCCAGATCAGTAGCTAGCTTATATAGGAAACAATGATGAAATACTATCCATTTATTCGATTTAAGTAAAAAGATCTCAAAGATAACAAATAGTAATAATAACTGGACCTTATGGTCAACGTTTACTTAACTTGCTACGCAGGTCTAAAAAAGAAATAAACTCTTGTAGCGGAACGGGAAACTTGGAAAGGCCAATCAACATGCCCGCAGGCAATCGAGTGAAGAACGTATCCTAATCCGTAAAACCTTCATAGTCTTCCTTCTGAAAGAACTCTTGAGCAGCTTGGAATTGTTCAACTGATCAACAAAGGCATAAGCCGTGAGTACATAAAGCACTCAACAAGCCGTAGGGAAATGTATACAAATAGTATTCATGCAAAGCTTGCCAAAGGTTAGCTACATTGTTCTTTTGCAGAAAGCAGCATTTACGATAAATACAATAAATAGATTGAAATGCGTATTTGAAAAGAATAATAAATAAGTAAACAATTGTTTTGAAACAACCAGTGAACTTCTTATTCACTTTCCAACCAAACCAATGATAAGTGAATCCCTAATTCACCAATCGACACAAACTACCAAGTGAATTACCCATTCACCGAACGAACATTATACTCATCAAGTGAACTTCTCATTAACACTCCGACATATTTTATGAAGAAACTCTATCTCTCGTGTGAAATCCCCGAGCATGTCCATAACTGCGGACACGGCTATTCGAATAGTTTTACACTCTGCAGAGGTTGTACAGCTTGACCCACAAGACACGACTTCTCTAGTTTGTTTGGCATCTGTAGATACCACTGCTCACTACCATAGGTAAGCAGTGTAAAGCACGTGACAAAGCCTTTACAAAGCTCATTCTTAATCCAGTTCTGTCACTAAGATTTCAACACTGAATGTCTAACCGACCAGACAGGACCCCCCTCTTGCGCCATTGTGAGTACGTCCCCCGTAACTCACACTTCCAAGGCAGAATCGAAATTGAGATAGTGCTAATTAATCAGCCAGGTCCTACCCATACAGGACATGTGGTTGTACGGTTAAGATCCAGTTCAATGGTGCACAAGATTAACTCCTTGACAAGTTGTTGGACCGAAAAGGCGACTAGAGGGGGGTGAATAGGAGCACGCTCACTTTTTCACAAAATATGAATTCAACACAATTTCACTCCAATAGCTATGAGGAAGCTATGAAGATCAATATACCAGTACAGCGGAAGACTAGTATTGAATTCAATTTAATCCCCTAAGCAATATGACAAAAACATCAAAGATCAAAGCAATATAATGTACTGGCGGTCTGACCTCGGGCCTGGAACGGTCGGACCGATTTCCTGGCGGTCGAACCGCTGTTATACCGGCGGTCGGATCGCTGCCAAATCGGTCGAACTGGTGATGATGGGCGGTCTGACCGGCAGACTCCAGAACAGATCTGAAACAGTAAAAACAGCCCGATGACGAAGTTACAATTAGGTCTAACTTTTGATTCTCAACTCCAAATTTCACGAAACTTTGCACACACCTTCTCTATGTTATTGAGGACCTATTCCAATTGAATATTATGATAATTCTTAGATAGATCCTTAACAGTTGTCAATTGAGTAACAGAGGGTCTAAAACCGAGCAAGAACGAAACTTGATCCTAATGCTTGTTCGTGAGTGATTGATGATCAAGATGATCCTAGATAGGTTCACACGTATCACAGCAAGCTAATTCACGTGAAAGAATCAATCAAAAACTCGTGGATCAAAGAAAGCCCTAAAATCACGAAATTGAAAGCAAGAACGAAAAGAGACTTATCTCAAGCAAACCTTGCGTAGATTAAATTCGTGATTGATGATGGATTACACCCACTCCATCAAGGAACAGTGGTCAATCTAAGATCACAAAAATCACCTCAAACCATCAAGAGCCCTAGTGATGAGTCACGGCGGCCCGATCTTCCGATAGGTTCGATTTGGTTCGTCGTGAGGACGTTGACGCTTTGAGGCATCCGACCAACAGATCGTCACCTCGCAATTCGCTACACCCACACGCATGTCGTTATCGACCACGTTTGTACGCGATCGACCTTACCACGAAGGTTATTATTCCTGCAAGCAATCGAAGCAACTCACAAGAACAAGGTAGATGCAATCTGAATTGTATTGCGGATATGGATGAAGTTTACAAGTGGGGTTCCTCAAACCGATAATCGGCGAAACTGCAATTGGCAGAATAATCTAAGAAAAACCCGCCTCTAAACTATGACAGCTACTATATATTTATAGAGGAACGTGAGGAGGTCGACCTAGGGTTGTGCGGCCGTGGGATGAAGCGTACACAACCTGGACTCTGACCTCGTTACGTTTACAAAGTCTTATTAGTTTCCAAAACGGTGACGCAGCACCTTGTGTTGCGTATTTCTGGTCGAAGATCTGGTTGTAGGACTGGTCCTAGGGTGGTCTTGAGGAGTCCATGCTATCTTTGGTCGTAGATTGTGTCCAACGAGTACTGTGCTCGCTTTTCTGGTCGTAGATTGCTCCAATCGAATCAACTAGTCGTAGGTCTTCTTGTAGTGGTCGTAGATCTTCTTTTAGTGGTCGTAGACCTTCTTGAACTGGTCGTAGTCCTAGATTCCTGAGTACAAGTAAATCATCTCCATTAGGCAGCATCATAGAGTTCTCAAATAATACACTCAGCCCTAGAAACGACTTTACCTGATCGATTAAGTGACGTGCTCTAGCTCTTGTCATAGGACCGTGTAGTTCAGCACCTAGATCTGGAGGGTCTTGTGTAGTGCGTGTATCCGAAGGAGGGATATCCTCATCACCTAGCCTCCACCTCAACTCCCCCGAAGCCAATTAGGGTTTTGAAACATAAAAGAGGCGAGAGAGATGGTGCAGCCACCACCTCCTCCTATTTATAGTGGAGACCTAGAACTCCTAGGGTTTGACTCTATTGGGCTCCCGTTAAGGCCCACTAACAAACAGGTCACACACGCACGCATCGCAAAGCACCGTCTTTAACCTTTTGACCTTAACAGCTTCACCTAGCGCCATCTTGCGCCTCAGATTTGCTAATAGGTCACCCTTATCCATCTTGCGTCATGCTTGAGTCATTGACCTCACCGGGCAACGTCGATCGTTCTGGATCTCAACTCTCCAAGTCTAGTCCCAATCATCCTCGCCGTTGACCGTCGTTGACCACCAAGCAACCTGCACAACCATAGACAAGCAAACACGAATTCGGGAATAAGTTCTTCACAACTTGACCCATGTTAGTCAAAACATGCATCATGCAATACATATGCCATGATACCAATGAACATGACCTAACAAAACAACATCACCACGAAGATGGCTGACGTTCATAAGTGGAAATCGGTCCGACCGCTCACTGTGAGCCGATCGGACTGCCCTCTGGCCGGTCGGACCGCTCCTTGTGATCCGGTCGGACCGCCACAAGGGACTTAGCCAAATTTCAAGTCCTGAAATTCCGAAACCTTCTGGAAACTTAAAACGAATAGAATTTTTGCTTAGAGGCTCCAAAGATTATGAGACCAAGTGCATTGGTATCCCCTCGCTTGCCTACATACTCTATTTTTGGCTCAGCTCGTTCTGACCATTCTTGGTCATCACGGTCCGATCACGCACATGGATGATCCTCGACCGATTTGGGACCGGTCGGACCGCCATGCTATGGCCGGTCGGACCACCCCTGTCCAGAAAGCCTGAACTTTGTCGAAAACCCTGTGAAACGACAAACCATATATTCCATTGCCAATTGTCACATCATCCTAAGATCTGGAGCATATCCCCATGATATCCACAATCTCCCCCTTGATGAACACATTAGCAATAATCCAGAAAATGTAATTTGGAGGTTTGAAAAGTAAAGTACTTTCGTTTTCACACAAAGGCACAACTTGGTCCATAAGCAAGAAAAAGCAATGTAAATGACCAAGCTGGCATCATAATAGTATAGCATGTGAGATAAGGCAAAAGAAAGCATAAAAACTTTGATTTCTATAAAAGAGTCAAAATTCTCACATGAGGTCCATATGAAAGAACAATTGTTCAATTGACCTATGATCATTGTGAGGATAAATGAATGCAATTCAAGTTCAGAATATTCAATAAGACAATAAGAATGAAACTCAAGAACTCCCCCTCACTATGATCCTCAAATTTCATAAACTTTCAAATTTTCAGTTTCTCCCCCTTTTTATCATTTTTATATATCATCTCTCTCTTTGTAAAACAATGATATATATCTCCAACTTTCTCCCCTTTGTATAATCTTCTCCCCAACATTGAAATATCTTCTCATTAACACATCTTCTCCCCCTTTGACAATGGATTCATCAAGGAATCACGCCTTCCTCTCATCCAGAGATAACGAGTATAGAATAAAGAAAGAAGCAAAAACAAAAGAAGCATAAGAAGGAGTATGCATGAAGTGCAATGAAGTGACTTCATTTTTGTATATTTTTTTATTACAAGAAGCTTTGGAGATTACCCAAAAGAACAAGTTAGTATCTCTAATGTTGCACAAACAGCATATCAAGCCTGACAGCGCTAGCAAGATCATGGTAAGACATATATATCAAAGCTAAGAAAAAAAGGCTCAAAAGTAAAGCAATATATTTGATCAATTTAAGCAAAGCTTCAAATTCAGCAAGTTCATCAACAGGGATCCTAAAATGAAACTGGCCATGTCAAAATGTCAATGTAAGATCAAAAAGCTAACAAAGACCACATTAAGAGCAATTAGATCATGTATTGAATCATTTTGCTCAAATTTTCTCAAATGCCCATTTTTCAACAAATTTTCATTTGCACTGAATTTTGAAGTTGACTAATGATCTAACTTAGTGATAAGATCCTGGACTAGGAGCCATCCACAAACTCATCCTAAGCTTCAACCAGAAGTTGATTAAAGGTATATCTTAGTAAAGAAGATCCTGGACTAGGAGCCATCCACAAACTCTTTCTAAGCTTCTACCAGGGCGACAAATCTTGATGTTCATGTCATTTCTGACAAGCAATCCCCATGAGATCATCTGGATCATCAAACTATCTCCAAGTTCATGTCTTTGATAAGCAGTCTCGTAAGAGTAGTTTGACACAATTTAAGCATAAGACAATCTTTTGATTTTTCATATTTCACAAGAGCAGTTTTAGAATCTCAAGAACACTAGAAGCTCAAGTAATGATCAATTTTAGATTAAAGAGCTAACAAAGCAATTCTGACAGGGCCAATGTCACAAAAGGAGCACTAATTGCGCAACTCGCTAAAACATCCACCAATTGTAATTTTTAGTTCGAGTTGTTTTAAAGTTCTAGCTCATATAGCAAAGACTTAGATACACATGTAAAAGCATGATAATTCTAGCAAGTCAAAGAACTAGACATGGCATTGAGCAAGAATTGAAATACTAAGTCTCCAAAGGGTAATAGGCAAAGCTTCATCAATTTTAAAATATAAGCAGAAAATCTTATATTACAATGCATCTTTTTGGATTTTTCATACCACTTGTTGTGTTTTTCATATGAATGCAATATGATACAATGAGATGCAATAAAGGCCTAAAAACCTGAAAAGTTCGAAAGGATCAACAAATTCAGAAAAGAACAAGAAAAGATCAAAAGAACAACGTAAGATCAGAAAAGATCGAACTCCCCCTCAAACCAACCCAAAGGGATAAATTACCCCTAACTCGCTTCTCAAGGTGGCAAACCTAGTTGGGTCTAAAGGCTTGGTGAGGATAAAATCAAAAGACAAGAGAAGTGCCTAGTGGGTGACAAGCGCCTGAGGTACTCTTCCATCTAGCCGACAGACCGCACAATCAGAATAAGAAAAACCCCCGAATAGACAAAGATAAAGAACATGAATATCAAATGCCATACAAAGAGAGTAGAGTGTAAATACCTGAATATGAGCTTAAAGTCCTGGCGATGGGAAGTTCTCGGAGATGCTTGAAACCCGTTGACCGCGTGAAAGAGGTGAACCATCTTGAGTCTCCGGTCATATGACGTGAACAGCCGGAGTCGACAAAGCACGTGTCCTTCCTCTTTCCGCGGCAATCCTGAAAATCAAGGCACAGAAGGACGATGTGTCTCGATACTGGGGTTAGTTAAACAAGACTTGGGAACCCAGTACTAAGACGCACGTCTGTGAGTAGTATGCAAAGCAGAAGTGCTATCCTTGATTCTATTTGCATTCCTATCATGAGTAATGGTCACATGAACATGAGAATTATCCTGTCTAGGAGCATGATGATAAGCATGTGAAACAAATCCTAACCCAGGTTTATTCTTTTCAAAATGACCATGTCTCATAAAAGCTTTAGGTTGAGTGGATGAAATATTAGTAAAATTTTTCTTATCATTTTTCAACCTACGCCAACAAAACTCAATCAAGTGCCCACTCTTTTTGCAATGAGTGCAATGATACTTAATACCACTAGAAAAAACACCTTTTGTTTGAACAGATGGTTGAGCAAAACCTGTAGATTTAAAAGATGTTTTTGCAGGTTGGGTTTTGAATTCAATTAAACCTTTTTCCAATACTTGAATGACTTTTGGCTTTGAATTATCTTGAAAAGAATTGAATCCTAAACCTTGCTTCTTATAAGGAGTTTTAGACTTGTCAAGAATCATGTTTAACTGTTTCTTACCTTTAGAAAAATTTTCTAATGTATCATGAAGGTAAGCATTTTCTTTTCTCAAATTAACACAAGCATCACAAGTTTTATCCATAGATTTCTCCTTATATAAAGCAATTTCAAGCTTAAGAGCGGAACAAGAAGCACAAATAGTAGTTTCAATATTGTCCTTAAGTTTAGCATATTTAACTCTAGCAGCTTCTAAGATATCTTTGATTTCATGTTCTTTTTCTAAGCATGAAGTGCAAGGGCTAGAATCAATCACATCAGAAGTAATCAATTTGCTAGATTCTAAATATTTTTCACAAGGAGCCGTTTTAATTTTATTTAGCTCAGATCTAGCATTCTCAAGTTGTTGCATAGAAATATTATGAGCAGATTGCAATTTAGCAATTTCTGAATGCATAGCATGACAAGATAAACATTCATCAGGTTCAAGAGTCTTAGCATTTTTAAGTTCTACTTTCAGTTTGCCAATCTTTGACTCTAATTTCTTATTTTTTGTCATGACAAATTCTAGCGCTTCATCTTGACTAAGCAATTGCTCAACTATAGAATCATATTTAGCAGGAAGCTCATCATAAGAAAGAGATACCTCATCATCATCAATGTCGTCAGTGTCAGCCATGAAGGACATGCTAGTGAAGTTCTTGGCCTTCCCTTTCTTTTTGTCTTGAGGGATCTCCTCCTCCTTGTCCTCCTCGCTCCCAGAGTTCACATCGCTCAAGGATTGATCCTCAAAAGCGGCAAGAACCCGGTGAGCGGCCTTCACAAGCTTATTAGCCTCATACCTTGATTTGTTGAATGGAGGCTTCTTCCAAGCTGGCTTTCCCTCCTTATGATTGCTCTTACCTTTCAGCTTGGGGCAATTTGCCGGGATATGATTGAGCTCACCACATTCGTAGCATGTCACCGGACCACCTCTCTTTTTGTTTCTCATATTATTGTAGGCCCGTGTGAATTTTTTAGCTAGGAGAGCTAACTCTGTCTCAGGAATACTTTCGAGCTCCTCCTCATGAATCGCAGATAAACAAGTAAATGAAAAACCAGAAAACGATTCAAGAGTACCATCAGAGGACCTTTTGAGAGGATCAACTATCAATGCCATGTTGTCTTTCTTAGGATGATCAACTCTTTTAATTTCATGAGTCTTGAGTTTACTATAAAGCAATCTAAAGTAAGACTCGAAAGATCAACATTTTCCTCTATAGCAGTAGCCTTCATCTCCCACTCCTTGGTGTTGATTACAACCAAGAGATGGGTGGTATTTTCAGATTGAGAGTATTCAATATCAACAGCTTTCATCTGATTAATCACTTTATTAAAGCGACTGAAAATGTCATCGATGCTCTCTCCAGGACGCATCTCGAATTTGTTGTATTCACGCTTGTAAACTGTTTGGCGCACTTTCTTGATTTGGGACGAACCCTCATGATATGTTTCGAGGGTGTTCCAAATCTCGTGCGCAGTTGCAAGATTGCAAATGCGATCATATTCTTATCTACCAAGCGCACCATATAAAAGATTCTTGGCCTTGTTGTTGTTTGCCACAAGAACCGCTGAAGCTGGCGTAGCAATTTCAGGAATAACAAGCGGGCTCGAACAACATCCCAAATAGCTTGTCCCTCGCTCTCAAGAAAGACTCGCATACGATTCTTCTAATAGGCATAGTCGTGCCCATCGAAGATATGCGGATTAGTAGAAAACTTATCCATCGCGTAAAGTTCAGTGACCGGTTAAGATCAAGAGTGAACTAACCGGGCTCTGATACAACTTGTTGGACCGAAAAGGCGACTAGAGGGGGGTGAATAGGAGCACGCTCACTTTTTCACAAAATATGAATTCAACACAATTTCACTCCAATAGCTATGAGGAAGCTATGAAGATCAATATACCAGTACAGCGGAAGACTAGTATTGAATTCAATTTAATCCCCTAAGCAATATGACAAAAACATCAAAGATCAAAGCAATACAATGTCTTCGGCGGTCGACCTACGGCACAGAGCAGTCGGACCGATTTCTGGCGGTCGGACATTTGTTATACCAATGGTCGACCACGCCAAATCGGTCGGACCGGTGATGATGGGCGGTCCGCCGCAGACTCGTAACGATATGAAACAAGAAAAACGGCCGATGACGAAGTTGCAATTAGGTCTAACTTTTGATTCTCAACTCCAAATTTCACGAAACTTTGCACACACCTTCTTTATGCTATTGAGGACCTATTCCAATTGAATATTATGATAATTCTTGGATAGATCCTTAACAGTTGTCAATTGAGTAACAGAGGGTCTAAAACCGAGCAAGAACGAAAACTTGATCCTAATGCTTGTTCGTGAGTGATTGATGATCAAGATGATCCTAGATAGGTTCACACGTATCACAGCAAGCTAATTCACGTGAAAGAATCAATCAAAAACTCGTGGATCAAAGAAAGCCCTAAAATCACGAAATTGAAAGCAAGAACGAAAAGAGACTTATCTCAAGCAAACCTTGCGTAGATTAAATTCGTGATTGATGCTGGATTACACCCACTCCATCAAGGAATAGTGGTCAATCTAAGATCATGAAAAATCACCTCAAACCATCAAGAGCTCTAGCCTCCACCTCAACTCCCCCTAAGCTAATTATGGTTTTGAAACATAAAAGAGGCGAGAGAGATGGTGCAGCCACCACCTCCTCCTATTTATAGTGGAGACCTAGAACTCCTAGGGTTTGACTCTATTGGGCTCCCGTTAAGGCCCACTAACAAACGAGTCACACACGCACGCATCGCAAAGCGCCGGCTTTAACCTTTTGACCTAAACAGCTTCACCTAGCGCCATCTTGCGCCTCAGATTTGCTAATAGGTCACCCTTGTCCATCTTGCGTCACGCTTGAGTCATTGACCTCACCGGGCATCGTCGATCGTTCTGGACCACAACTCTCCAAGTCTAGTCCCGATCATCCTCGCCGTTGACCGTCGTTGACCACCAAGCAACCTGCACAACCATAGACAAGCAAAAACACGAATTCGGAAACAAGTTCTTCACAACTTGACCCATGTTAGTCAAAACATGCATCATGCAATACTTTTGCCATGATACCAATGAACTTGACCTAACAAAACAACATCACCACGAAGATGGCTGACGTTCATAAGTGGAAATCGGTCCGACCGCTCACTGTGAGCCGGTCGGACTGCCCTCTGGCCGGTCGGACTGCTCCCTGTGAGCCAGTCGGACCGCCACAAGGGACTTAGCCGAATTTCAAGCCCTGAAATTCCGAAACCTTCTGGAAACTTAAAACGAATAGAACTTTTGCTTGGAGGCTCCAAAGATTATGAGACCAAGTGCACTGGGATCCCCTCACTTGCCTACATACTCTATTTTTGGCCTAGCTCGTTCTGACCATTCTTAGTCACCGCCGGTCTGACCGCCGCACATGGACGACCGGTCGGACCGCCATGCTATGGCCGGTCGGACCGCCCCTGTCCAGAAAGCCTGAACTTTGTCGAAAACCCTGTGAAACGACAAACCATAAATTCCATTGCCAATTGTCACATCATCCAAAGATCTGGAGCATATCCCCATGATATCCACACAAGTTACTCAAGCGATCTTACCACAACCCACAACATGCTAACCACACCCTCAATCCACCATCCACTGGCCTGAGCAAAAACTATTTTGTTTAGCCAATGACATCCCCTATCATGGTACTCAAATTTTAACAACAGTGGCTAGCCACCACAATTCCATATATCATTAAGTCAAGATTAATCATTATAACACATGTGATGATGAACCCATCGTAACACCATCGTAACTAAGTTGAACTAAGCAGCAATACGATACCCATGTTGGTGATACAAATATGTCCAACTAAAATTATCTAAGCTAGGGTGACAAATGATTTATGGCATTCAAATAATCAAAGAAGGCATAATGACAACATGTGATAGCTACTCCCAAAACAGTTGATATAAAAATAGCATGCATTTGTATAAAACAATGTACTTTTGAAACCATTGGTTCAATATGATCAAAGAACTATGGCTTTCTTTGGAATAAATCCTAGGATTGATCTTGATCTTGGTACACTCCTCCTTGCTCAAAGCTTCCCGAAGTAGCAACGTCTATTCGCAAACAAATCAAATAAATTAAATAAATACCAAATTGAAATAAAATCAACTCCAAAAATTAAATAAAAATCTCAAATAAATCGAGCTCGAATTATGATGAATTTAGAATTTTTGATGGACTCAAACAGAGTTCGGATGAAGAAGATATGTCATTTGGAAGATTGAAATCACATAAAATGATGAAAATCATAATTTATGGATTTACTTAATTATTTCTCTGAAGGAAAAGGAAATTACTGCGTCAGCTGACGTCAGTGAGGAAAATTCAGTCGAAAATAATAAAGGGAATTGATTATGATAAGTGGGGCCCACTGGTCATTGATAGGGTGTACGGTGGACTAGGTTTTAGGAGGTTTGATTCGGGTGGGATTTTCGCGTGCCACATGGCGCTGATTGAACCGCTGACGATGATGCCACATGGACAAAGAAAGCTGAAGTGGCTGCCAGGTGATGCTGAGATGGCTTCCACTTCAATCGAGAGAGAAACCGAAGGGGAGGGCAGAGCGAGGCATGGCCGCCAGTGTTGGTGGTGACCTTGACGACGAACGACGATGAGCATATGGCTGGGAAGTGGCAAAATGGAATCCTGGGAACACAGCGAAGCTCCAGGTAGCAGTGGCTCGGTGATTCTGACGACAAGATGACGGTGGTGGTGACTTTGGCGGCAGCGAGCTCCACGGTCACGACGGCTTTGGCGAAGGAGTGGCGCCCGAAGGAATCAAGGAGGAGCACAAGGTTCACAACAACACCAGGAGCACATGGGCAAGCTCGGAACGACTAAAAGATGACCAGTGCATCGACAAGTCCAAGGTAGCTGGAGATAGAAGAGATGACCGGTGACGGCAGATCATAGGCAAAGAAGCAAAGGGGAGGCGGGGTTTTGAATGAGATTAACCCGAAGCACAATCTGACATGCTCAACAGGGCTAGAGGTCTCACTGTCAAAGAGATCGACGAAGTGTTCGGCAACCAGTTTTGATGACGAAGACTACAACGGCGATTCAAAGATTCTTCGGAGTAGATGGTGGAAGCACGGCGTAGCACACGTTATTGCGGACCCGACGGCGGTGGAATCTCGGGCGGAGGTGCACTAACGGTGATGAATTTCGACGATGAATCCTTTGGCGGCCGGCTCGGTTCTTTGGCGATTGCGGCACAATTGAGACGGAAAAGATGCCGGCGGCTAGGGCAAACGAGGGAGGAGATTGAGGCGACTCAAAGGATGCAGGGGTCGGGCTCATATAGGGTCGGGAGAGGGAAGTCCAAGGGAGAGCCGGCGGCACTGTCATGGCGTGTTGGACATGGACTCAAGAGTCTAGCGCCGGGGATTGAAAGGAGACGACGATGAGCTAGCGCCGATGGCGGGACCACCTTACAGAGGAACAAGGAGAAAAAGAAACGAACGCGGCATGCGGGCCTACGCGGGAAATGGGCTAGGAGCGGATCGGACTGGCCCGGAGCAGATGTGGGCCGGCTGGAATAGGGATGGGTTTTGGCCCATTCATTGTTCCGAGATTTATATTAGGTTTTTCTTTTAAAAAATAGAAGAAAATCAAATTGGCAACTAGAAATTAGCAAATGCACTCGAATTTTTTTTAGAAAATATATCCAAGCATATAGAATCCAAATAAAATAATTTTGATAATAATTGATGTTTGAATTAATCATATTAAATTGTTTTTCTTTTGAAAGTCCATATTAAACTTTATTTTAATTCAAATAAATTTTTGGTGACTTTTCCAAGAGAACTGAAGTACTCAAAAAGATTTTTTAAACTTCAGAAAAATTGGGATGTTACAACCGGCGAGGCCGATCATTCCAAATCTTTCAGTTTGGTACACAAACGTTCCTTCCTCATTCTTGGTCTTGATGTTGATGCTTCTTCTCACTCGCGGTAAGCAAAAGTAGAAGGTGGCGCTGGCAAAGCAGCTTAACCTCTGGCCACGCCAGGTGCAAGTCTAGTTCCAAACAACGTACCAATTCAACATGCAACTCTCGGCACCACCCTCTCCATGTACCCCTCATGCGAGCGTTTGGCCTCCATCCCCGCCACCTCCACTTCTGCCTTGGCCCCGTGACCATGCCGGCCACAACTAGCAACACCAGGGTCACTGCGGCGGAGCACCGGCCGTCATCCTTCTTCGTGCTGTTTGTGGCACCCGTAGCTTCCAGACGATGGGGTCAATGCCAGAAATGAAGGGGACAGGGGACAGACCAGTCGGTGTCAAAGCAGGAAGGCAAGGAGGATGGTCGGAGAGGATGGGATTATATGGAGGCTTCTTGCGCCACCGCAGATTGCCGCGATGCGGGAGGAGAGAGTAGCGGAGTCGGCTGGGGGAGTCAAAGAGGAGAGGAGACGGAGGAAGAGAGGAGGAGGAGAGTGCAGCGGGTGGTTGCAGCGACCGGAGTGACGAGGTGCATGAGCGCGTCGCAAGAGAGGAGGGGGCTGACGTAAGAGGGACAAAGCTTCTCTATTTTTTGTAATCCATATCGGTGGGGTAGTGTTATTATTTCGCGTGACGAAAAATAGGAAAAATAGGACAAATGATGAAAATGGCAGACCATGAATTGATTAAACTATATAACTAGTAGAAGTGCATTATATGGAATATCATATTTTCAACTGTATCGTTTAGTCAGCAATGCGACAAGCTAATTCGCAGCGTTAGATACCCTGTAAAATTGCGAGTTTCAAGAAATATAAATCTTTTCCGGAAAAATCCATTTCTTTCGCGAGAGAGGAATTTGGGTTCTGGGGGTCCCGCGAGCGTCATTCACGGGGTAACCGGGCCAACGATGCAGAGGGCTGGGACCTGGGACCCCCCCGACCCCCCTCCCGATCCCCTCTACTCTATATATATTTCGCAAGGGGCGGTCGAAAACGGCAGGGACCAATGGGCGGAGACACACAACACAGCGGCGCTCGGGGCGCAACTTCTCCAGGAAGCTTCGTGAGTAAGATTTCCTCCTCCAATCTTGAATTCCCCCTTGTGCGTGCCGTACCAATGCCTGCGAATTTGCGATGCCAATCAAGGTTGTTTTTTTTTTCTTCACAAATTCTTGTGCTCTCCTCTCCGGATCAATCCCGACGCTTCTTGTTCCTCCCGCTCGCCAAGAATCGCCCGGTGGCGCGCGATCGGATTCGCTCGGACGCGCGCTTGGCTCTTGCGTTCTTGGGGGATTAAACTCTGTTCGTGTAGTTGGCGATCTGCTCGTGCTAGGGTTTCTTGCCTTGTGCATTGCTCGCGGTGTGCCGGTGGGTGCCGACTAGCTAGTAGCAGCCGTAGTTCCCATTTCCGTACGTTTTTTTGTGGAGACTCCGATTCTTGTGCTTTACAGTTTGTTCTTGGCCATTGGTCCTTTCGATTCGATTTCATGAGTCAGAATCGGATGAGCCACGGTTTCTTGTGCAATTGATTTGATTTGTGCCAAAGCATAGGTTATCTTTAGCAGTTGATTCCACCTTTATGTGATTTCGCGTTGCTTTCTGCAGATGATGGGAACAACTTCATCGTCATCTACTGCAACCTTTGGGGCATCTCCTTCTGTGACCTATGGCTGCACGTAGTGCCTAGTTGTTTATAATTCTAGGGACGTTTGTTATCTATGGGTTGATTTTGTGTTAGTAGATTGATTACTTTGTTCTTCATATTGTAGGGTTGATGCATGTTGTTATGGCTTTTTCGATGCAGCAATTTTCTATAACGAACTTTAGATCAGTGTGTCAACCATCTATACAGGATGTAGGCACATCATATAGTCCTGCATGTTCCTGCATCATGAAGTACTTGTTTCTCAGTGTTATTTCTGAATGTAAGCTGTATTATTTGCAAGCGTTGTACCAGCATATTAAATGAATATAGTAACATCTGTTTCTGGTTAAAATCAGCTGAAGCAACATCTGTTATGGTTAAAATCAGCCGAAGCAACATGTGTTGTAGTTAAAATCAGCTGAAGCTTGTTCACTGTATAGTGTATTTCTTTTTACATCAGTAAGAGTTTTCCCCTTGTACATCATCTTTTTCCACTGTCTGCCTTTGCTGTCTGGAATCTTGACCAAAATTATCTCTTCTACAAGCTCATATAATTCAGTCACTTCTGGTCGTTGATAATACTGGATTAGGGGTATAGGTTCATGATCTATTTCACTTCTTTATAAGTTTGTCTGCCTATTAGCTAGATATTAGCAATTGATTCCACTTATTTGATTTTGATGTTGCTTTCTGGCTTCCTACATCTATGATGGGCCCCCTTCATCCTTCTCTGCTCCAACCTTTGGGCCGTGGCTCACACCTTATCCTTCCTTGTCCTCCGGTTGCGACATTTATTTCTAGTTTTTGGTTCATCAACTGCATATTGATTCTGTGTGAAACCTTAACATAGTAGATTACTACTACCTTTCTGGGTTGAATTAGTGCCTGATGAAAGCTTTTATAGTCTTTCAGCCATTTCTTTTTAATAAAATGCAGTATAGATTGGACTATTGACCATCTATGGAGGATATAGCCAAGTAGGACTTTATGTTCTTACATGATGAAGTATTTTATATTTTCTTTGTTATTTGTGAATATAAGCAAAAATATTGACAAATGTTGAACTGGCATATACATATTTTACTTGTCATGCATGGGAACAAATATGACATGTATCATGGTTAAAAATCAGATCTACTGAAGCTTGTTCGGTGTTTTTCATTGCGACATTTATTTCTAGTTTTTGGTTCATCAACTGCATATTGATTATGTGTGAAACCTTAACATAGTAGATTACTACTACCTTTCTGGGTTGAATTAGTGCCTGATGAAAGCTTTTATAGTCTTTCAGCCATTTCTTTTTAATAAAATGCAGTATAGATTGGACTATTGACCATCTATGGAGGATATAGCCAAGTAGGACTTTATGTTCTTACATGATGAAGTATTTTATATTTTCTTTGTTATTTGTGAATATAAGCAAAAATATTGACAAATGTTGAACTGGCATATACATATTTTACTTGTCATGCATGGGAACAAATATGACATGTATCATGGTTAAAAATCAGATCTACTGAAGCTTGTTCGGTGTTTTTCATTGCGACATTTATTTCTAGTTTTTGGTTCATCAACTGCATATTGATTCTGTGTGAAACCTTAACATAGTCTCTATACTACTACCTTTCTGGGTTGAATTAGTGCCTGATGAAAGCTTTTATAGTCTTTCAGCCATTTCTTTTTAATAAAATGCAGTATAGATTGGACTATTGACCATCTATGGAGGATATAGCCAAGTAGGACTTTATGTTCTTACATGATGAATTATTTTATATTTTCTTTGTTATTTGTGAATATAAGCAAAAATATTGACAAATGTTGAACTGGCATATACATATTTTACTTGTCATGCATGGGAACAAATATGACATGTATCATGGTTAAAAATCAGATCTACTGAAGCTTGTTCGGTGTTTTTCATTGCCATTAAGAAACCTCCTCCTGGTCTGTGACTTCTTTTCATGGTCTGTGTCTGTTAGTCTACTCCCCCCATCCTCTTTTACCTATCCTAGAATGCGTGCAGTCAGCCGTTTAATACTCTTACCACTATATACATAAGATTATATTAGTAGAATGTTCATCCAAAGTACTTCCATATCATTATATTTGTAATAATTTTTTCTAATATAATAATAAAAAGTAATGATCAATTAGTGTTTTGGAGATAGAGTCAATGTCTAAAACGACAAGTAAAAGAGAATGGAGAGAGTATATTTAAATTGATCATATTGTCTGGATTCCACAAAATGCGTTAGCTTGCTTTGTCCAACTCGTGTTTTTGGGGTTTGTTATGGCTTAATTTGGATTGTTGGCGCAGTGGAGAATGTAGACGTAGACAGGACTCTGGACGGGAGCGCAGTGGATACGGCGAGCGTTGGGGCTCGCCGGTGGTGACTGGTCAGGGCTTATCCTAGGCCAGAACTAGATACGTTCGGTAGATGTGTTTCGGTAGATGGAGAGGGAAGAGACTAAATTGATTATATTGCTTGTCCTTTACGTACACATGGATGCCCTTGTTATATAGATGTCTAACCATACTAGTATCTAGAAGGGATACGACTAAAAGTCCTCATATCCAGAGGGGATACAAGCTAGTTATCCTGAAGGGATTCGCTAACTAATATGCTTTAGGAAACTAACTTCATAGCTATCCAATTCTGCGTAATACACTTGTATACGGAAAGACATGGTCTTATGCACCCACGAGATCGACGACAATTTTGGTGGAAGATGTTGCCGGATTCGGCACAGTCGCCTCCGACAATCCCTTCTTGCGCCGCGAATACTTCTTGCCAAAGAATGAGCCACAACATTTCCACTGTCCTGGAGAAACATCTCGTCCTTGAGCTGGATATGAGGATAACGCTGATGAAAGTCCGAAACCATAAGCCAAGATGTCTCAATAGCAGGGAGATCATCCCAACGAACCAAGACCTCCCAGCCTGCCGAAGTAAAGCGAGAGCGTAGAACTTGAGCCGCGTAGGAATAACACGACCATGATGAATGTCAGTCAACGGAACAATCTGGGCCGGTGGCTCCCCATGAAACGGTTTCAACAAGGCGACATGAAATACATCATGAAGGCGTGCACGAGGAGGTAACTGTAAACAGTACACAACGGTACCAATGCGCTGCAAAATCTGATATGGCCCGAAAAAACGTAGGGAAAGCTTGTCCATAGCTGGCCGCCCAAGGACACCGCAGCACGCTGATGAAGACGAAGCCAAACCCACTGTCCCACCTCAAAATCAACCTGACGATGTGTTTTATCATACTGTGCCTTCATATAATTATGAGCCTGGAGTAATATGTCGCAAATTTCAATAATAAATTCATCACGTTCCATGAGTTGGTTATCAACAGTAGCAAGCGGGCAAGTCCTGGTTCATAGGTAACCAAACCGGGAGGATCACGCCCATAAACAACGCGAAAGGAGTAGCACGAAGAGTTGTCTGAAACAAGGAATTGTAACAAAATTCCGCCCAAGAAAGCCAACGAAGCCAATCCTTTGGACGATCCCTAGACAAACAACGAAGATACATTCCAAGTATGCGGTTGACCACTTCGGTTTGGCCATCTGATTGCGGGTGAAAAGCGGAACTGAGATGTAAGGAGCCGGCTAGATGAAATAACTCAGACCAAAACGAGCTGGTGAATACCGGATCACGATCACGCACAATAGAAGATGGTATACCATGAAGCCAAACAATATTGTAAAAAGATACGAGTGATTGAACTAGCTGTGTAAGGGTGGCCTAGTGCCACAAAGTGAGTGGATTTCGAGAAACAATCCACGACGGTAAGAACCACCGACTTGCCTTGTACCTTATGAAAATCTTCCAAGAAGTCAATCGAAATATCTTCCCAAACATGATGAGGAACAACTAGTGGCTGGAGAAGACCAGACATATGTAAATGTCCAGACTTATTACATTGACAGACATGACACCCGCGAATGAAGTCCTGAACTAGGCGACACATGCTCGGAGTATAAAACTAAGAGCGAAGCCGATGGAGTGTTTTCTGTGTTCCTTCGTGACCCGCATGATGAGCATCAGTTAACACGTTTGTCCAGAGTGTCGAATCGGCCGGAACCAAGATGCGGTCACGAAACAGCAGCAACTCATCAATGACAGTTTGCTGACCCAATGATGCTGCAGAATGGTAGAGAGCCGTTGATCGAGGAGAAATTTTAGACTATAGTGATCGGTACGCATGCGAAAAGAACGCCCTCATAAATAAGGGTACCAATGCCGAATAGCCGTGACCAATCCAATGAGTTCACATTCACAAGCCACAAGTTTAGCATGTTGTGGCGCCACTACACGACTGAAAAATGCCAACGGTCTGTCCCCTTGATGTAATACAGCACTAAATCCCGTGCTCGACGCATCACAATCGACGGTGAACGGGGCAGTGAAGTTAGAAAGCTGTAAAACTGGCGTCGAAGTGAGCTGTTTTGAGAGCTGAAAAAGCATGGCGGCCTTATCGCCCAAAACAAAAGGCTCCTTTTTTGTCAACTTGGTGAGGGGAGTGGCAATGAGGCTATAATCTTTGATGAATTTACGGTAATATCCCGTGAGACCAAGGAACCCTCGCAAGGCCCGAACAGACGTAGGGACAAGCCAATCCGCCACTGCTGAAACCTTCTTAGGATCCATTGCCACACTATGACTGGAAATAATGTCCCAAATATGGAACTGAATCCAAACCAAAGGAACACTTGGAACGCTAAATGAATAAATGATGCTCAGCTAAGAGGTGAAATAAAGCACGCACCTGCTAACCATGATGAACTGTAGATCAAGATGTCATCAAAGAACGCCAAAACGAAACAACAAAGAAATGGCTTAAGAACAACATTCGTGAGAGCTTGAAAAGTCGCCGGCGCGCTGGTGAGACCAAAAGGCATAATGAGAAACTCAAAGTGACCTTGATGTGTGCTGAAGGCAGTCTTCTTAATATCAGATGGATACATGCGGACCTAATAATATCCGCTACGGAGATCAAGCTTTATGAAATAACAGGTGCCCTTGAGCTCATCCAAGAGCTCGTCAACTACTGGAATTGGAAATTTGTCTTTCACGATCTTGTCGTTCAAGGCGCAATAGCCCACACAAAAACGCTAAGCTGCATCATGCTTTTTGACCAAGAGAACCGGAGTTGAAAAGGTTGACGTACTCCATGATGATGCCTTGTTGTAGCATTTCGGTACATTGACGCTTAATTTCATCCTTCAGAAGTTGTGGATAGCGATAAGGACGAACGACCACAGGAGCTGTCCTAGGTAGAAGATGAATGCGAGGATCATGACGTCAGGCTGGGAGCAGACCACGTGGCTCGGCGAAGGTGCCCTCGAACTCCCACAACAGATCCGAGAGCACTCCTTGCCCAGAAGCGATGCCTTGTCAGGTTATCTGATGATCATGCCACCAAAATGACATTGCAAGAAGGTCGAAATCCCAGACTATGGGTCTGAGAACACGAAGCCACTGTACGCCCAATGCGACGTCGAAGCCCTCCAATGGCAGTGCATAGCAATCGATATTAAAGGACTCATTATTGATGTTACTCCCAAGCTCTGGACGCGATCATCATTCACCACAGTGACCTTCATCCCATGGAGCGGTGTAAGCGGAACTCCAATGCGATTGGCAACGCCGTCGGCCAAAAAATTGTGAGTTGACCTTGAATCTACCAAGGCCGTCAGCAGAACGCCGTGTATATACACGTAAAGCGTCATAGTTCTACTAGTACTCACTCCCGTAATTGCATGCAATGAGATTTGTACATCCTCGTCGGTTGGTTCTGCAGTAGAGCCATCCTTCAGCTCAAGCAAGTAGATCCCTTTGAATGAACAAGCATGATTACATGAAAATTGTTCCGGGCAGTTGAAGCACAAGCCTTTAAGGCGTTGATCCTGCATCTCTGCTGGGGTCAAACGGCGAAAACACGTGCTAGATGGCGTTGGAAGTAACGGCCGCTTTGTGGTGCCATTGGATACGATCGGGCGGTCGAGCGGCGCATTGCGTGCGCCCGACAGAGGCGCCATCCGATCGGCGCATCGGCGGCTGGTCGTCCGAGTAGGAATTGGGGCAGACGAGCGTGATGATAAGGAGTCGCGGATGGGTGGTAGCGCGTCGGCCGAATCGTCCTCACCCTGATGCTCATATCGGGCTAGGCCCATCGCCATTTGCAGCTTGGATGGATTTTGGAGCTCCACGTCCGTCTTCAACGGGTTGCGCAAACCGGTTGTAAACAATTGTACCCGCTGTTTGGGCAAGGGATGCTCGGTGCGGCAAAGAAGCGCTAAGAATTGTTGTTGGCACTCCATAACCGTCCCAGTACGCCGGAGATGAGCCGATTCGCCTAGTGGGTTGCTTCGCAAGGGTGGCCCGAAGCGCATGTTGACGAAGTCGACGAAACGAGGCCAAGATACGATGCCCTCGTCACGCTCGAGTTGCTAATACCAGAGTTGGGCGTTGCCGGTTAGGTGGTACGCGGCAAGCCAAACCTTCTCTTCCATGGTGCGTTGCCCTCGAAAAAATTGTTCACACCAATTTAGCCATGGCAATGGGTCCTCGTCGTCGCCGTACGTGGGGAATTCCAACTTGTGGAACCTTGGCATGCCACGAGCCTCCTTGCCCAACCGGCCACCTCCTAATGTTCATGCCGGCGCCGGTAGGGGAAATTGCGGTGTCGGAGGATGTGTTCCTTCGCTGGTTGGTCCTCCAGTTTGGAGCTTCTTTGTTCTTCCGATGCGTATATCATGGCTGTCCAGTCGATGATTCAACGTGGATAGCTGGGCAAGAATTTGATCTAGTTTCGCTGAGTCGTCTTGTCCATGGCCGGCGGCCGCTAGAGCTTCAGGGTCATCACCAGACATCGAAGATGGTTCGATGTTCGGCTCTGATACCAAATTGTTATGGCTTAATTTGGATTGTTGATGCAGTGGAGAATGTAGACGTAGACACGATTCCAGACGGGAGCGCAGTGGATATGGCGAGCGTTGGGGCTCGCCGGAGGTGACTGGTCGGGGTTTGTCCCCAGCCAGAACTAGATTTGTTCGGTAGATGCGTTTCGGTAGATGGAGTGGGGAGAGACTAAATTGATTATATTGCTTGTCCTTCACGTGCACATGGATGCCCTTGTTATATAGATGTCTAACCATACTAGTATCCAGAAGGGATAAGACTAAAAGTCCTTATATCCAGAAGGGATACAAACTAGTTACCCTGAAGGGATTCACTAACTAATATACTTTAGGAAACTAACTTCATAGCTATCCAATTCTGCGTAATACACTGGTATACAGAAAGATGGAAGATGTTGCCGGTGGCACAGTCGCCTCCGACAATCCCTTCTTGTGACGCGAATACTTCTTGCCAAAGAATGAGTCCACAACAGGGTTAGCTTGACTTGCTAAGCATTTAAGTACTCCACTGATATTTACGTAAACCTGATTTTTTGGGGCACTTCAATATCCAAACTAATGCAACTAGCTATATTATTTCCCTTGGTTTTGATGGGCTGCCCTAATTGTCTATTCCCGTAGTTAGGGCCAGTTTTTCATTGCTTGTCTATGCTGTGGTGGATTCTAGTTAATAATTTTTTTACTAATTCTTGGAAAATAAATATCTTATGGCTCTAGAAAGAGGTCGCTAATTAGTTACCATATGAAAAAAAAGAGAAAAGAAATAAAACTACTATTAAAAAGTCAATGCGATGTGACATGCGACCTAGTAGTAACTTTTGAATTATCCTATAAACAATTGTTTTTTTCTTACAGTAGCCAGGGCAAGCATTTCCTCATCTTCTGCAGCCTTCTCCTTACCCACTAACTTGTGCTTTTTCCTTACCCACTAACTTGTGCTTTTGGTTCACTATACTTCGCTTTTGTACAAGTGGATCATTTAGGTTCTCTTACTGGTTGTGGCATTGTTCACAATTTCTGAATGCATCCGTTCTTAGTCTTCGGTTCTTTTCATGAGATTGAAGCAACATGTCAACCATCTGGAAGGTAGAAATGAATAGGGTTAAACTAGTGTGTTGAGTTTTGGGATCTTGTAAGTTCCCGCAAGATAAGTTTCTGAATGAACTGGCATAGCAACTCTAGTGGATTTTGAATAATTTTGCCCTTCTTTTTCATATTACTAGTCCTTTTGAGTATATAACAGATATAATTATAGTAGTTATCACCTAGGTGGTTTCTTTTCTTGAAAAGTAGATCTAGGTTGGAGTGTTGGTGATATGCTCTAGAGGTAATCATAGAGATGATTGTATCACGTCTATATTTATGAGTTATTGAATAAATGTTATTATGTTCCTTGAATGAATCATAAGTTATAAAGATTAACAAATATGTGACTTGTTAGTGAAGCTCATTCAACTTATAATGATGTTGTTCTAAATGGATCCCTGGTCGGAACACTAGTGACTCTATCGACCAGCACATGTGTTGATTGATGACCATATTTCACCGGTTATGGATATAGGGATATCGAATCAATAATATGAACACATGTTACAGAACATGGTGTTGGATTGACTCATCTTGAGACACTGTTGAGATTGTTATGATTTCATGTGTCATCAGTTGGTCTCAAGCAGTGATGATGTATAATCCTTAGACCTGAGATCAGTATGGTTTCCTACATGTGTAAGAGTACACTTTGAGGTTGCTAAAGGCTACTCTGTAACTAGGTAGTTATAAAGGTAGCTTTCGAGTATGCTATATAACATGTGTATGAATGTGATTGGTCGGATATGGGATTTGCCCCTCCTAACATAGCAGGAGAGATGTCTCTGGGCCTTTCAATGTGGTCGGATAAAAAACTGCATGGCCATGTTACTGGTGGTCGAAGAGTTCGGCTACATGAAGTTATCTATTACTCTATCGAGAAAATATTGAATAGTCCATGGATGACATAACATCTCACCTGAAGTTCAACCTATCGCGAGACAAAGGGAGAATACACGAGCTGGTCATTCAGAAGTCGTATGGAGATACGAGCTAGTCGTAGGCTGGTCGAACATGATCACTAAGTATTTGAAACCTGGTCGTAAGGAGTTACGAACTGGCCGAGACTAAATATGAGTTGGTCGTAGGTTGGTTGAAACCTGGTCGTAAGGAGTTGCGAACTGGTCGAGACCAAATAGGACCTGGTCGTAGATCATATTGCATTAAGATTCGTCTGATATAATTTGTGTGTATTTGTGAATCATTATGTCCTGCTAGGTACCGCTAACGACTCGTGGTTGGAAAAGGTTTCCGAGTCACAACCGAACTACACATGAACCTACAGGGTCACACACTAAACGGGTTGGAATAAACAAGTACGAATACGATTCGTCAAACATGTTCGGATAGGATCTGTCACGGGCACTATTTAAAGAGATGCTTGAGGCTGTTGGGAGGGATATACGTAACAGAGGAGACACACGATAGGAGTTGACGTGAGCTGCTCAAAACCCTAGCCGCCATCTTCTTGAGAGAGCCTTCCCGTGCAACTTGGTGCTAGCACACTAGTGTACGGTTTTTTTTGCCCTGGACGTGTGGATACCGTAAAGGCGCTACTGCGGTTGCTGTTGCGCTAGAGGACGATCCGCGACATTGCAAGCAAGGTTGCTGGAGGAGACGATCGGCGATGACTACGTTGGACGATTGACTGCGAGGACGATCAACTACGTCAATCGATCGACTACGACCACTACTTTAATGCGCTTTTCGTTGGACCAGGCTGCTCCAACTCTTCTTCCGCTGTATTGCGCATCTGGTGGTAACGATCTGTGATCTCTTGCTTGCATGACATCCTGTTTTATGTAGTATAATTTTTGAATTGTCAGCTAGCGTAGTCTACCCGTATCCCAACACGGAGGACCATTTTTTTTCCATTGCCGAGGTTCTTCTTAAGGTGTTATAACTTAGCATTACCACTCCTTGATTTGTTTTGATTATCGGGTAAAGTATTCATTTAGGTTTAGGTTTACTAGTCTTTACCGCTGATGTTCAAAATCTCACCTTCTATTATATTTTATTACGGGTATATCTCTTAAACATTAGGAATAAACGGCTGATTTTTTTTGTAGCTACGATAAGTCCATTGTATTCATCTGCTCCTTCCTTTCCAACAATGTTCACCCCTTCTCCAGTTGTCTTATGAATATAAGCAGTGTTTCTGGCATATAAATTGCTAGTTTTTTTTTTCATTTCACTGTTGACAATTTGATTCCTTGAGAGTAGATTAATATATTCAAGTTGCTAGGTTCTTGAAAAAGATGCAGTCTAATTTTTAGATGAGAAAATTGTCTATGGAGGCAACCAAGTATGTATGCAGGTTTCTACAATACGCAGTATGCAATGTTTCGTGCTGTTATTGGTTCATATAAGGGATTTCCTCAGCAAGAATTTCATGTTTTTGTGATCGCTTTCTTGATGATACCAACAAGTGGCCTCTGTAGTTGTTTTTCCCTCTTTTCGGGTGTTGTAGCTTTTTGTAGCAAATTTTCTGGTCCCCATCGAATCAATAAGTTGAAATAGGCGAAAGATTTGAAGTCAAGATAGTATTTCATGATAAATAACTTGATAAACCTTGTTCTTTTGTCCTTCATTCGTGTTGTTTTGGATTTGTGTGATTCAGGCAAGATATCAACAATTTGGCAACAAAGAATAGGTATAGTCAATACAGCTAACCCAAGATATTTTGTCCATAAGTTAGTAAATCAGTTTCTGAATGGTCAACGTCTCAACGATGTATCTGTAGTTTTCATTACAATCAAGATGCTTGGGATTTTGTGAAATGTTATCGTTATACATTTAGTTGTTTATTTATCTTAGTTCAATTGCTTCATTGAAAAAGGTAACTAGGCAGCTTTGAGGGTTTTCTCCCCTTCTTACCTTGTTTATATGGTTAGACATAACCTAGGGGAAAGCTTTCTTTTGAGGAAGCACTCATCACAGGGAGCTCATGAGGCACCACCAAGACATCCAACTGTCAAATGCTAATGATTGGTGTTGACCACACTTTGACAATTATAGGTTGAGTGTCTATAAAAACATCATGCCACCTAGTACGACTGGGGTTTTAGGTTAGGTTGTTTTACTCCTGTGAGGAGCGAAGCCACTCGACCGATAGGGGGAGGAGTAAAGCGACACTTCAATTCAATAAAGTCGCTAGCTTGCTGGCCCGATAAGCTCTCTATGTAGTAGTCAGCCTTCCTAGTAGTTGGCATTGTAGAATTGACTTGTTGTAGAAGCTTTCCTTCCCCAGAATGCCATACACTTGCTAGAAACTTGAAACACTCTATAACATAATAAGCTTCGTCTTAATGACTTGATTACTTACACACATGGATATCAAGGCGTCGTAAGCGACGCTTAGGCGGTAAGGCGGTCGGAAGTGTGTCGCCTCGCCGTCGCCTTGCCATGGTCGGAGGTGTGTCGCCTCGCCGTCGCCTCCCCGGCTCCTCCTTCTCCCCGGCTCCCCTTCTCCGCGGGCTTCCCTCCTCCCTTCCCCCCCCTCCCATTCTCGCTCCCCGAGAAAGGGAGGTCGGCGGAGGAGAAGGGAGGGAGGGGGAGGCGTCGGCGCCTCGGCGCTGCGGAGTCGGCGGAGTCGGCGCGACCGCGCGAGCGATTGAAGGTCGCTCGGTTCGGCAGAAGAAATGAGAGAGGAAGAGAGCGAACCGAGCAGAGAGAAATCTAAATGAACTATTGTGCTGCCTCCAATCTCCATCTCACCGGCTTTATGGTTCATGCACTCTCTGCTGGGGATAACGAGGAGGCAGGCGATGGGGATAACGAGGAGGCGGCGGTGGGCGGCCAGGCGGCCGGCGATGGGGATAACGAGGAGGCGAGGCACTGGGCGGCCGAGCGGCCGGGCGATGGCGTGAGCGGCCGGGATCTTCTGCGGCCAGGGAATGCTGCTATCGGGATCTTCTGCGGCCACTCTGCACTGTCGCCTTACGATTTATAAGGCGTCGCCTCGCCTCGCGCCTTAGCGCTTAAAAGGTGTGAGGGGGGTGGATCGCCTCGCCTCGCCTTACCGCCTTAATAACCATGCTTACACAACAAGCTCGCAACCTACTTTGATTCAAAAGGCAAAGAGGGCAAAAAGGTAATAAAAGAACTTTTCTTCCCCTTCGGAAAGATAAGGAGAGAAAGGAAAGGGGCGTAGCGCTTGAAAGCAGAAAAGCCGATTGACAAAGAGAGAGTGAGTGGAATAAGACTTTACTTTTTTCGGCCATTTGTCAGCAATAGCTACCTGAATGGAAGCAGGCAACCTTCGGGAAGAAGAAGAAAAGTGGTTGAAGACTATGAGTCGAAACTAAGAACAATCAAAGCCAATTTCCCTCAGCTAGAAACTCTTTAGATAGCTTCTTAGTGCTTAGCTACTTTCTCCTTCCGCACCGCTAGCGCTACTCCTAGTGATATGAATAACATACCCTTTTTTGCAATGAGGCCCATCTTGGACCGATAATGTATTCTAATGGTCTGGATATCTAGCTTATCTCTTACTTGATGGATTCTATTTCAGCTAGTGGGAATTAAGTGGCGATAATCAGGAATGATTCCACTTATTTGATTTGATGTTGCATTCCTCAGCTATGATGGCCCTCTGGTTGTAAGTAATGTTTCTTCTATTGTTCTAGTTTGTGGTTTGTTACCATGGTTTGATGTTTATCTTTCTGGGTTGACAAACTGTGTGGCCTTCCCAGTTCCCACTGCTACTATTTTGTAGAATGCAATTAAATTAGGGTATCAAGTTTCAACCATCTATATAGGCTGTTGGCAAGTAGGAACTGTTCAAAAATCATGAAGGTCTATTTTTGTGTGTTATTTTGCAGCTCCAAATCAACTATCTAACATAGTATCTATTTTTGTCAGCTACAAGAATAAATGTAGTAACTTCTGTTCTGGTTTTTAATTTGGTTGGTTTTTTTGCCTGGAAATCAATGAATCCGTCACTTGCTTTGTCAGAAACTCAGAATCTATTTATTATAACTTGTCTCATAAAGTATTTATTAGCCAAGTCATGCCTACAATACATAACCCTTTCAGTTTTGATGCTCTAATTACCAAAAATATACATTTAGTTTTTTTTGTCAAATGTTTTGATGTGCTACTATTTCCTATTCCTATATTACCTTTTGGGTTCTCTAGTAGAAACTTGATGCTTCCAACAGCCAGGGCAGGTCTCTCCTCATCTTCATTTACAGTCTTTTCCTTCCATCATGAGTTGTGTTCTTGTTCATCTCATTGCTCCTCTGTGAGTAGACTATTTGGGTTCTCAGGTTGCATGTGAATAGTTTAGAATAAGTCACAATAGGCAGGACCATATTGCTAGAATAGGAATTCCTTTGTATTTCCTTATATGTTTTTTGTATTTCCTTATATATGTATGGTATATTTCTTTGTAATATCCTCTTGTACTCTCTATATATATTGTCCATTGGGCCTTATGAATACACACACAATATTCATAACATGGTATCAGAGCTTAGGCATATTAACATAGCTCCTTCCGCTGCCATCCCGACGCCCTACCGTTCGATGCCGCTGCTCCTGCCTACGCCGTCCTCGTGATTGGATCGTGCGGGCAGTACCTCTGTTCTTTATAGAAACCAATTTCGATTTCTATACACTCACCTGACCGCCATCACCCGCTCGGTCGCCGCCTGTGCTCGCCGCCCGACGCCGCCGCCTGCGCCTGCGGGAATGCCGCCGCTGCTTGACGCCGTCGCCTACATGAACGCCTTGGTTGCCGCGCTGTCCAGCACCACCTATCGATGGCTTTCGTTCCATGTGCTATGATCCCATTCTCGGGAACAAAATTCCATGGGACGAACTACAGGTTGTGATCCTTACTCATGGAGATCACACTTGATGGTCTCTGTCTCTAGGGACGTATCACTAGTGCACGACCTTCTCTGTCATCACCGGTTCAGCCTCCTGAGCAGCCTACTTCTGCACGTCTTGCAGAAGATGAGGCCGCCAAGGAGGCAGAGGCTGACGCTACTGCTGACGCTACTGATGAGGTTTTTCAGTATGCCATTGACGTTTTCGAGCGCTAGTGTGCTGATGAGGCTCGTGTTTGAACCATCCTGGTGGTCAGCGTTGACGACTCGATCCAGTCAGACATTGTTGGTCTGCGGTCTCGTCAAATCCGGGAGTACTTGCACGAGCGATACCAGCAGAGCAGTGATGCTCAGGTCTTTTCACTTCAGCGTTAGTTGGAGACGCTTTGCCAGGACTCTTGTGTCGACGACTTCTACTGATCCCTGGCCAGTCTCTGGCGCCAGCTGAACGAGCTGGCTTCTTCGCTCTGCCAAGAGTGTCATAAGGTGCAGAGGGCGAATCGTGACCACCTTCGCCTTTATAACTTCGTCTGCCGTCTTCGCCTAAAGTTTGAGCTTGTCAGGGCTCAACTGCTGAGCCGCTCACCACGACCGACAATCACCGAGGCTCTTTCGACGCTTCGTGCTGAGGAGCTTCGCCGCCAGTTAGTAGCATAGTTTGTTCCGAGTGTGCTTGCTACCCCTTTTTCTTTGAATACACCGACAGTTTCTTCTTAGACTACAGTTCCTCATGTGTCTGTTTCTGCTCCTGTTTTTGCACTAACTGGGGTTTAGTGTAATTATTGCAAGACCTCGGGCACGACTACCAGAGTTGTGCGGTGCGAAAAAAGCGGAACAAGATGTGTGAGGGTGGACGATGGGGGGGGGGCAAGGAGGCCCTTCCCAGCGAGGTGAATCTGTTCCGCAGCTCTGCCAGGCTGTACTTCAGTAGCTCTCTCACAGCTCAGCAAGTTCTGCCAGTCTAGCTCAGACGTTTCCTTCAAGTACTTCTTTGGTTCTAGATTCTAGTGCTTCTATCCACGACACTGGACTCCACATCTCTCACTTCAGTAGGACCTTCTGTTTTTTCCTATCTCTGTTCAGATAGCTGACGGTACTACTCTGTCTATCAGCTGTCAAGGCACTCTTTTGTCCACTGACTTTTATGTTCCAGTTGTTTCCCATATTCCTCAGCTTATCATGCAGCTTCTCTCGGTGGGTCTCAGCTCATCGATCTCGGCAGTAGGGTTGGTTTTGACTCACCTATTTTGTCAAGGACCGACAGATAGGGACGGTACTTGGGACTGGCCGGTGCCGTACGGATTGTCAGGGTCTCACATCTTTGACCGCTGTCACTTTCCGTCCACTTCAGTTGCTCCTATCACCTCTACGTCTAACTCCACCGCCACGACTTCTGGAATTTTTGCGTAGTGACATCTTCGTCTAGGTCACTTGTGTGGGTCTTGCCTTTCTTCATTAACCCGTCAGGGTGTTCTTGCATGTGTTACTATCAACACAACCATGTTTTGTTAGGGTTGTAAGCTGGGCAAGCAGCTACAACTTCATTAACATTCTAGTGAGTCCTTGTTTTCTCGTCCTTTTGACTTAGTTCACTCAGATGTATGGGGACATGCGCCTATTATCTCTCAAGGCGGGATAAGTTTTATGTGATTTTCATTGATGATTATTCCCGTTTTATATGGCTTTTCCCTATGTCTAATCGTGGTCAGCTTCTTACGATCTATCGTAACTTTGCAATAGTAGTTCGTACTCAGTTTGATTCTTCCATTCGTACTTTTCGCGGTGATTATACTGGCGAGTACTGTTCTGGCATTTTTAGACAATTTCTCTCTAAGCAGGGCACTCTTTACCAGTCTTCTTGTCCTGGTGCCCATACTCAGAATGGGGTTGCTGAGCGCAAACATCGTTATCTGATTGAGATTGCCCGCACTCTTCTCCTTGCCTCTCACATTTCACCATAGTTCTGGACTGAGGCTGTTTCTACGGCTGCATATCTTATCAATATGCAGCCTTCCACTTCTCTTAATGGTCAGTCCTATAGAACGTCTCTACTCTCGAGCCCCCCAGTACACTCACCTTCGTGTTTTTTGCTGCACCTGTTTTGTTCTGCTGCACCCTTATGAGCGCACCAAACTATTGGCTCAGTCAATTAAGTGTTTGTTTTTTTGTTATAGTTCTGAGCATAAGGGTTATCGCTGCTATGATCCTTCTGCTCGACGGATCAGGATCTCACGAGACATTGTTTTTGACAAATCTAGACTTTTCTTCTATCGAGATTCGGCTTATCATGTTTCCACCATTGAGACGATTTCATGGTTGTCTTTTTCTGACTTCACCCATTTCTCCACTGTCACAGCCTTCCCCTAGTCTGTCTCCAGTGGTTCCTTCTGTACCTCTGCCTCTGGTGTTGCCCCTTGCAGCACTGCCTCTTGTTCCTGCAGCACCACTGTCTCGTTTCTCTAGTATTCATTACTCCAGGCGTTCTCGTCCTTCACCAATCTCCTCTCCTGGTATCTCGCCGACATCTACATCTAATCCTCCTGTTGATGCCCCCTGTTACGTCCTTCATAACCGAGCATCCCTTCGACCTCCTGATCGTCTTGGATTTGCTTCGATAGCTTATGCTCTTTCTGTCATTGAGCCTAGTTCTTATCGTGAGACTGCTCCTCATTCCGAGTGACATCTCTCTATGGCAGACTTGGGATATTGTACCGACACTTGTGCATGGACGTTTTGTCACGTGCAAGTGGGTGTACAAGATTATGACCTGGTCTGATGGTACTATCGAGCGCTACAAGGCTCGTCTTGTGACTCGCGGCTTTCAGCAGGGGTACGGTCGTGACTACGATGAGATTTTTGCCCATGTTGCCTATATTACCACTGTTCGTACTCTTATTGCGGTTGCTTCTGTTCGCCGGTGGTCTATCTCTCAGTTGGATGTTAAGAATGTTTTTTCTTAATGGTGTTTTGCATGAGGTCTACATGTTGTCGCCACTTGGGTATTCTGTTCCCGATGGGCACGTCTGTCGTCGTTGTCGTGCTCTTTATGGCCCCCAAACGGGCTCCTCGTGCCTGGTTTGTGCGTTTTACCTCAGTGATTACTGCTGTCGGTTTCACTGCCAGTTCCCACGATCCTGCTATTTTTGACCATGTCTCATCTCGGGGTAGGACACTACTTCTGTATGTTGATAATATGCTCATCACTGGTGATGATTCCTTATTTATCACGTCTGTGAAGAAGCATCTCAGTGAGAAGTTTCTGATGACTGATCCTGGTTTTCTTACATATTTCCTTGGGATTGAGGTCTCTTCCACGCCTGAAGGCTACTACCTCTCCCAGCAGAAGTATGTCTAGGATCTTCTTGATTGGTCTGATCTGACTGACACTCGCACTGTTGAGACTCCCATGGAGCTATCCCTTCAGCTTTGTGCCACTGATAGTGATCTTCTTGAGGATACTACTCGATATCGCCATCTTGTTGGGAGTTTGGTGTATCTTGTGAGCACTCGTCCTGATATTGCTCATGCAATTCATATCTTGAGTTAGTTCATGGCTCGTTCTACCCATCTTCACTACAGTCACCTTCTTCGTGTTCTTTGTTACTTGCGTGGAACTATCTCTCGTCGTTTGTTTTTCCCTAGCTGTAACTCACTACAGCTTCAGGTGTACTTCAATGCGACTTGGGCTAGTGATCCTTCTGATCGTCATTCTCTTTCTGCTTATTGTGTTTTTTTTGGCTCCTCCCTAATTGATTAGAAGACAAAGAAGCAGACTGCAGCTTCCCGTTCGAGTGCAGAGGCTGAGTTGAGAGCTACGGCAGCAGTGACAACAGAGGTTATTTGGTTGAGGTGGCTACTTGCAAATTTTGGAATGCCTGTGATGGGATCTACAACTATTTTGTCTGACAGTATAGGTGCTATCAGTATTGCCCGTAACCAGTGAAGCATGAGCTCACTAAGCATATTGGCGTGGATGCTTCATATACTCGCTCACATGTACAGGAGGGAGTATTTGCTTTACAGTTTGTACCTATGTATGGCATATTCCTTTGTAATATCTCTTTGCACTCCCTATATATATTGCCCATTGAGTCTCATGAATTACTCACACGATATTCATGACACATATGGGGTTTCAATTTGTTGTATTATCATGAGTTCTTTTTTACGAAAATATTGTTATAAGTTCTTAACATGTTGTTCTTAGTCTTTGGTACTAGTGATCTTTATTGAAATGCTGACCAAGGTGTAGGAAACGTTCTTGGCCATTGTTGGGCTGTTCATATGCTTGTAGTTTCTTCTGAAGGTGTTATAACTGAGCATTACCACTGTTTAACTTGCCTTTGATTATTCCTGGAAAAAGACACTTATATTCATCTTTACTGTTCTCACCATCGCCATGTAATTTGATATTATCTCCTTGATGGCCTTGGATTGAATACGTTTACTTGTGTCTCGAGACATTAGGGATAAATCGCTGATTTCACTAATCACTTGTGTCTCTTCATCTACTTCTGCTTTTGGGGCCTCGTTCACGTCCTCTCCTTTCGTGTCTGTCTGTAAGTTGTGTTTCCTGCAAGTACTTCTAGTTTCTTTTGTTCCTTGCGACTTGCTTCTGTCAGAGTAGATTGCTTAGGTGTTATGTCGCTGGTTTTGCTAAGTATTTATGAGCCCAGTCGTAACCATGTATAAGCACAACATGCAGGAATCTTTACTAGGTATTGGTCAATTACTTATATTTCCTGTTGGGAATGGTTAACTAAGTACAGATACTGGTTGGCATGGCTTTTTATTTTCCTAATGTTGATTTCACGGACAGTTTTTGTTCTCTTCGCTAGGTCTGGTTGGCATTCTTACTAGACTTCCCCTGCAAGCCTTATATATTTGCTTTGTGTTTTCCATTTTAATCATGTAGGGGCTCCTGGAAAAGGTACCTGGATTGCTGCTTGTAGCCCAACAGGTGATTATCCTTTTGAGTATATACAATCAATCTCAGCGATCCCAGTATACAGTAGCAAGTCTGTGGAGGAGCTCTGCCATGAAGACTACCAAAGAGCAGACAAAGTTGTTATACCTTCTCTTTTGTTTGATGGATCCTGCAAGTTTCAGTCACATGTTTAGCACGGCACTGATCAAACCATAAACCAACTATAAATACGCTAAACTAGTGTGTGACTTTGTATTTCAGGTGAGAGTATTTTGTATTTGTTTTAATTCGTTTTGGGTCTGAAGTTCATAATTTGAGGTTACCACTAGTGTGTAACAGATATATCTATATGATTTGTTCTCAAGTTTCAAACCTGTTTCTGTGGTGATTGAAACCTCTGTGCTAGCCAAAATAAATGCTATCAAAAACATATCTTGCTAATCCTCAGACATTTCATTTTTTGTGTGAACCTACTGATGCTTATAGAGTAGTGTCATATCCTAAATTCCTAATGACATTGGGTTGTTTAGGACATCATATCTAATGCTACCAAAAACGTATGTTGCTGCGAGATATACAACTGTTGCCAGTATTTAAAAATAAATGGAAATAAAATTCCATAAAATACCAGGGTAGAACAATGGAATTACGCATTTACACTAGCTAAAGTTTGAAAACATGCTACACGGCAGAAGTGTGTATTATCTGTTCCAATTCTGGTTGTTTTCTTGTCATTCTGTGTGTTTTATTGTTCATGAATCCTGATATTTCCACCTACCGTATAGGAGGGCCTGGTTCTGGGATTAGTTCAACATTTGTGAAAGAATCCCTACAAACAAGTGGGCCTTTCCAATTTCTGCCAAAACATAGATTTGAATCTAAAGATCCCCCATTTTCGTTGAAACCTGCTTTTGGAAAGCCTTTTTCTGGCATGCAACCAAGTGCTTCAACCTATTTAGGTCCAGCATCAAGGACAATGTCTGCAGGAGGCCTCTCAAGCTGCCCACCCAATTTGGCCACAATGGCTCCGATCCATTTGGGTCTTGTAACTGTAAGAGTCAATGTTGCAACTTATTAATTGCTGCAATTTTTTACTTTATCTAGTCCTAAATTATGTAGCACCTTCCGAGCTACTAACTGTTGCTTTTGTGGCAGGATGGTAACGGTCCTCTTCCAGAAAATACACTAGACATAGCAATTCCAAACCGCATTAAATTTTTGAGGATCAACTTTCTGTATCAAGAGTAATTTTTCTGAATCTGGTCATTCGAAGGTACAAGTTGAACTATTTTATCTGTGGCATGTGTATGCCATTCTGATTTTATGCTTATATCAAGCCTCTTGATGTGAGCAATAATGGAGAGCTAATGTTTTCTTTCAATAATCTCCTTCGGATACCGGGGCATCAGCTGTGCCTATTTCATTGTGCGTCTCTCCTGGGAAGAGTCAGCAGCTGGTTCTTAGCCTTTCGGAAGAATTGGACGTGCGTGCACAGAAAGGTATATTGGGAAGCATAATTTATTTTGCCAAGTGCAGTTAGACTTGCCGTGCCTACCTATATGAGCCCCTTCATGGTTTGATTGCTTGCTTGTTCCATTCCATCATTAACTCGTAAATCGTAATTGATGTGTGATTTAGTATGTGGATTGTCGGATGCTATGATGTGCAGTGTTGAGCCATAATTTCTGAATTGTTTATTTATATTGTTTCTTGCTGAGCTATTGAAGAATATAAAGAAAACAGTGTTTTATTCCTTTTATCCATGTCACGAAGATTGTTAGCCAGGGCTAGTGTAGAGAATCATTCTGAAACAAAAAGATGTCTGCACGGTGTGGCAATATAATGGGATAGCTTTCTCTAGGTTAGCAGGAATGAAGTTAATTTTGTTAGATATGTATATAGACTAGGGTGCTCTTTGTATATTGATAACCATGTACATGTTATATATTGGCCTTTTGGCCTATTGGAATGGATACAAGTCTCATTTTAATATGGTATCAGAGCAAGGTTAGGGTTAGGGTTCGCCGCCGCCGCCATACGCCCTGTGCCCTCCTCTACGCTGCTTCTTCCGGCGCTGCCCCCCCCTCTGTTTTGATCCATTGCCGAAAGCCTCCCGTCGTCGGATCCCGAGCGCCGCCGTCGTATCCCGCCCTGGACCCTTCCCCGCTGCTGGATTCGGGCCACCCGTCGTCGGAGCCAAGTCATTGCTCCGCGCGTGCGCCTCCTCTATTTTCTACGCATCACCTGGACTTAGTGCGTCGTTTGCGCTCCAACTGCCAGCTCCGTTGCCCCGTCGCCAGATTCACACGGCCCGTGCCGGCTCTCGCCATCCCCGTCTTCGATTCGCGCCGATCGAGCTTGTCCGCCCGAGCTTGTTTCCGTCTCGCGCCTCCTCTGCTCTGGGAGCTCTGACCTCGAGCTCTAGGCGACCACCTTAGTTCTAGGAGTGTCGTAGCAAACAAAGACTAAACAGTAAGAGAAAAGGGGACCTCTGCTACTCTCGGGGGTGCCGAAGGATCCTCGGAAAGGGGATCAGCAGTTAGTGAATATGTATTGATCGATTGCTTCTGAAAAACCAAAAAAATCCCTACCTTTTACATGTGGGGGTGCTATGTTTGCATTACTATCCTACCCCCACAGGAGTGCTGTACGTGTAGGAGCTGCAGGGACTTCCCCCCTACACATAGGTCTTGGTCCACGGTAGGTCTTCCTACGCTTGGTCCACCTGGCCGGTGCATCTGGTCCACCAGCGTCCGGAGGGCCTGCTGTTCCGGGCTTCGCGAGGCGCCGAGGACCCTCTGGGGTGCTTCGGGTCTCCTCCGGAGGTGGTCCGGAGGGCCTGCTGCTCCGGGCTTCGCGAGGTGCCGAGGACCCTTCGGGAGTGCTTCAAGTCTTCTCTGGAGGTGGCTTTGCCTAGCCGTTGGGGCTATCCCTACGACAAGCCCCTCGCAATCGAGGTCTGCTTCGCTCAGGTTGAAACCGCGTTGTCCTTCCCGAAGGGTCCAGGCACACTGTCCCCTTCGGCCTAGCGAAGCTTTGCTGCTCCTGGACGCCTTGTGGAAAAAGTAAATAGGTGTAACGTTTGTGGTGGCGTCGGTTCGGGTTGGTAAGATCGAGGAGGCCGACTAGAGCGGGGGTGAATAGGCGGTTTTAAAAAACTATTTAGCTAAAACCAATTTGTAATACGGAAGCTAATAACAATTTGGTTTTGCACAATTAAAACCTAAATCAACTAGGTTCCACTAAGTGCACCAACAATATGAATGCAATTCAATGAGAGCAATCATACAAAGATATATAAGCAATTAAAGCAAGTAATGTAAATTGCTCAAAGTAAAGCACAATCACAAACCAAGATGATACAATGATGTTTTATCGTGGTGTTCGGGGACTTGCCGGTCTCCCCTAATCCACGTTGAGATAAGCCCAAACGAATTGAACCGGCTCCGCGAATTAAGCCAACACCTTCGAGGTAAGTCCAAACACTTGGACCGGTTCCAACACGAAGCAACACTTAGATCCACTCGGGTTGCTCTTCCTCCACTCCGGAGATGGTGAGCACCAAACCACTCACAACCACGCCGAACCTTCTCACAGGCTTCTTGAGAAGATCACTGGTCACGACGCCTCCACGCCGTCTAGGTGTCGGCAAACACCAAGAGTAACAAGACTCAACTTTCACTTGAACTAATCAAGTGTCTGAGCTTAAGTGGATACACAATCTACTACCTAAGGCAACACATGCACTTAGGGTTTGCTCTCCAAGCTCACTAAGTGCAACACATGCACATAAAAGATGAGAGGCTTGCTCTTTGCTCAAGGAACTCAATAGAGGTGCCAAAGATCTCTGAAAAAGAAAGTTCCCCAACCTGCCAAGGTGGGTATATATAGCCCACACAAAAACTAGCCGTTGGAGAAGATTCTGCTGAAAAATCAGCACAAGCGGCACTACCGCTGTTCTATGGCCGGTAATACCGCACGTCCGCACCTAAACGACAAGCATGGTAACGGCTATATCAGACGAGAAACTAGCCGTTGAAAAGTGAAATCCGGTACTACCGACGTTGATCTTGCGGTAGTTCTGCACTCCGGTCATTCTGATTCTGAAGGGTGGTACTACCGCTTCCACTTAGGTCCAACACATGGCACCTTCGAGAGAAATGTACCGCTCCAACCTCCGAAAATACCGAGTGCGGTAGTTCTCGCTCCCAACACACCAGTATTGCCGCATTTCCAAGAGAGCAACAAAACTCACAAGGTGTCTCTGGAAAAAACGTACTGCCGGATTTTCGAACCAACCGGCATGCGGTAGTTCCGTAGTTATAACGCCGGAACTACCGATCTTCCTGAGAAAAACAGTATTGGCTTTACAACAATCTCAATTGAAAAACACATTTGCCAATTGATAAGCCATGCCAACAAGGATCACAGTCAAGATTCCTAACAAGTTGCAAAACACATTTGCCAACTTTAGAATTATACTGCAAGGAATAAGATACATGAACTTAAAACATTTGCAAAACACATTTGCAAACTCAAGTCACATACTACAAGAATCATGCACGAGCATCAACTATTTGCAAAACACATTCGCAAATAATAGCATCATGCCACAAGGTAAAGGTGCATGAACTTCAACCATTTGCAAAACACATTTGTAAACTCAAGTCACATGCCATAAGAATCATGCATGAGCATCAACTATTTGCAAAACACATTCGCAAATAATAGCGTCATGCCACAAGGCTAAAGTGCATGGACTTCAACCATTTGCAAATTATAGTCCAAGGTCCAAATTGGGCTTGAAAATCTTGTCCAAAACTTGGGCTTTGTATTCTTTGGCTTCTTCCCTTTTCCCCTCTTGGCCGCATGGGCTTCTTCTCCCTTGTTGGTTGCATGTGTTGCCCTCCTTCATGACTTTGTCCCCGGCTTGCCTCTCCTCCCTCTCGGTTCCAAAGTCTTTAAGCTTGTCAACCCTGAGAATACACAATATTGCTTTTAGGTAGTATCCAATTATCATGGACAACACAAGGAAACTCATTAAGAAACAAATACACCTGTCGATTAAGAAGGTTGGCTCTTGTTATAGTCATTGGACCTTTTGGTGCTTCATAAACAACCTCATGCACTCTCGGAGAATTCGAAGATGCAGTTATAGTAAAAGATATCATCATCATCCTCCCTTTCTTTAAGAAAAGCCGTCATCGGCTTTTGATAGCCTGAAAATATGCTAAAGAAATAAAACAACGTATATGCATGATATATGTATTTATCATCCAAACTCCTTCCGTTTAGCACATGATGATTTGCTGAAATCGTACTAATCAAAGAAAACAACGTATATACATGATATATATATGAATCAATTGTTGTGTCATTCTTGTTGTTTTGCACAAAATAAGTAACACAATAGCAGCCATAGGATGTATTTGATATATATATTGCAATACTTTCATTCACATTACAACGATCAACAGTCCCTCGTAGATAGCGCAACACACGTAGTAGGTGAGCATAGTGAACAGACGTGGGAGCAAAAATAAACTGGCTGAGCACATGAACAGAATGAGCAATATCAGGACGTGTTACTGCAAGATAGACAAGACTCCCAACAATATGACGATAACGAGAAGGATCTTCAAGTAAAGTGAAATCAGTAGGTCGAAGCTGAAGATGAAACTCCATAGGAGTAGCAGCTATCCGATTGTCAGTGAGACCAAAACGAGTAAGCAAATCTTGAATATAGCACTGCTGAAATAGATAGTAGCCATCATCTGTGCAAGTAAACTCAATCCCCAGAAAATAACGTACAGAACCCAAATCCGACATCAAAAACTGCTCACTGAGTTGTTGCTTAACAAAAGCAATGTACTCCTTGTCATCTCCAGTAATCAACATGTCATCAACATAGAGTAAAAGCATAGCACGACCACGTGGAAATGTATGAATAAACAATGCAAGATCATGATTACTCGGGGACAAACCAGCCGCTAACACAACTGAACTAAACCGCTCAAACCAAGCACGAGGAGCCTGTTTGAGGCCATAAAGAGCACGACGATGGCGACAAACATGACCAGTAGGAGCCACAACCCCCTGGGGTGGTGTCATATAAACTTCCTCCTACAGGTCATCATGAAGAAAAGCATTCTTTACATCCATCTGAGAGATAGTCCAAGAGCGAACAGCAGCCACAACAACAGGAGTGTGAACCGTTACCATATGAGCAACAGGAGCAAATGTCTCGTCATAATCACGACCATGTGCCTACTGAAAACCACGAGCAACTAGTCGAGCTGTGTACCTCTCAACAGAACCGTCAGATTTTGTCTTAACTTTAAAAATCCACGTGCAAGTAATAGGAAAAGCATGAGCGGGTATAGGAACAATATCCCACGTACTAGTACGATCCAAAGCAGCCAACTCCTCAGCCATAGCTAGCTGTCACTCAGGATGAACAACGGCCTCCTGATAAGCGTGAGGCTCAGGCACAATAGCAGTAGAAAGAAAATCATATCTGTCGGGAGCAGCAATAGTAGTATGATCACGAAGCTCATACTGGGATGACGATGCTGGAGGATCATCAGAAAGAGTATCATCAGTACTAGTCGTGCCGTCAGAGGAGGAAACAAGAGAAGGCTGAGTATGAGGAGGAACCCCAGACCGACAAGTATACAAGAGAAGGCTGAGTATGAGGAGGAACCCCAGACCGACAAGTATAGTGAAGAGGAAACAGTGATATGACTAAGGATGGTGAAGATAACTCCATAGAAAAAGGTGTATCAGATAAAACAATGGGTGGAAGATAAAGAAGAGAGAGACTCTGTGGGAGAGGAGGATCGAGTGGTAGAAGAGTAAAAGTAGGGACGATCCTCAACAAAAGAAACATCACGAGAAATGTGCATACGCGGAGTAAAGGATCATAATAACGATAGCCCTTATGCTCAAGACTATATCCAAGACAAACACACTCAACAGACTAAGTTGTTAACTTGGTGCGCTCATGAGGCGGAAGCAAAACATAGCAAGTACAACCAAAAACCCAAAGATGGTCATACTGTGGGGGAGTGGAAAACAAGAGCTCTCTATGACATTTTCCCTGAAGGCGAGAAGATGGCTGCATATTAATGAGATAGACAGACGTAGAAACCACATCAGCCCAAAAATGTTGTGGAACATGAGATGCAAGTAAAAGAGTACTAGCCAAGGATAAAAACTTCTGAATCGCCGCTTTTCGGTGATCGGTTGTATCGAATCGCCACCCACGATTACGATTTACGAAAAAACCGTATGAAATTCGTTTGAATTTTCTTAAAAACCAGCCAAAATTTGAAAACTAGAATTTGAATTTGCTAAACCAGGAAAAACCGTAGGGTTTTAGATTCTCGACCCGACCGTAAGGCGGTTCTGCTTGATGGTAACCGGTCGGGATTTTCATCCATGGTACTAGCAGTCTCAATAAGATGATGGTGTTTACGTTCAGCAACGCCGTTCTAAGCATGAGCACCAGGACAGGAAAACTGAGGAAGGGTTCCATCAGCGGAGAGAAATTGACGAAAGGCATGCGAGAAGTACTCCCCCCTGAATCAGAACGAAAAGTCTGAATAGGAGTGGAAAACTGGGTGTGAATCATACGAGCAAAAGACTAATAAATGGACAAGAGTTGAGAATGATGTTTCATAAAATAAACCTAAGTATATCGAGAATAGTCATCAATAAAGATTACATAATAGATATCACCACTTTTGGAAGCAAAAGGAGGACCCCAAATATCAGAATGAACTAACTCAAAAGGACGACCAAACCAAGATGTACTGGTAGGATATGGAAGTTGCAGCTGTTTACCAAGCTTGCAACCTTTACAATCATAGTTAGTATCAACAATGACACGACCTAGGATACCCTGATGAGCTAATGTAGAAAGACGAGAGCCACACAAATGACCAAGCCAATGATGTCGCTGAGGAAAACTAACAGATGCTGACGCAAGAATTGAAGATGCATGAGCGGGGGAAGATGGAAGACTCAGACAATCAAGGAAGTAGAGACCCTGAGAATCTCTAAGGCGATGGCCATTACCAACAAGAACTTCTGTCCGACGATCCTGCACATAGCAAGTAGAGTCATCAAACCTAACAAAGTAGTACACATCGACAAGTCGACCAATGGATATAAGATTCATAGAAAGCTAAGGTACAAATGAAACATCGGAACAGTAGAATGAGAAGTAGAGAGTGCCTTGATGAGTGACTGAACATGAAGTACCATCAGCTGTCTGTACACAGGAACCATCCATAACAGGTCAACATGATGCAAGGTGAGACTTATCCTATGTCATATGAAAAGAAGCTCCAGAGTCCAAAACCCATGGAAGACTAGTACCTGACACGGAAGAAGAGGCTACAACAAGACTGGCAGACCCACTAGGAGGGCATCAGATGAAGACCGCTGCTGGACTTGAGTCTAAAGAGCCTGCAACTGGGACTAAAGCTGACCCAACTGAGTGGCAAGAGCATAATCCCCAACAGATGCAGGAGTGGTGGCATCAACCACACCACAACGACGATGAGATGCAGGTCGCAGCTCTGGATGAAGTAGGTAACACCTCTGAATAGGATGATCAAGCTTCTTGCAGTGAGGGCATAAAGTCTGGTTGGATATGTTAGGAATATCAACTTATATTCTCAGGTGGCCAATGGGCCAGTATATATAGACAAGTACAATATGCAAATAACCCTTTATAACAATGGGGAATAACACAACTCTGGGTGGATCAACAACACTGAGTTTGGAGAGGTAGAAGCCGTGTTGTGCTCGAGTCTGGGCCTTCGTGAAGAAGTCCGCTATCTGAAGCTCGGAAAGCACATACTGAAGAGCAATCATCTGATCATGCACACAAGACCTCATGAAGGAAGCATCAACACCAATATGCTTGGTGAGCTCATGCTTCACAGGGTCACGGGCAATACTGATAGCACGTGTACTGTCTGACAAGAGAGGAGTTGGTGTAGTGACAGAAACACCAAAATCCTCAAATAACCACCGTAGCCATGTAATCTCTGTTGTCAAGAGAGCCATAGCTCGTAACTCAGCCTCTGCACTCGAACGGGATACTGTAGTCTGTTTCTTCTTCGTCTTTCAAGCAAATGAGAGAACCACCAAGAAAAACACAGTAAGCAGAGATAGACCGGCAATCAGATGGATCGCTTGCCCAAGTAGCATCCGAATAAGCCTGAAGCTGTAACGAGCTGGAGTGTGGAAAGAAGAGACGGCGAGAGATAGTCCCACGAAAGTATCGCAGAACTCGAAGAAGGTGACCAGAGGACTGAGTGGGAGCAGAGACGAACTGACTCAAAATGTGGACTGGATAAGTGATATTCGGACGAGTAACAGCAAGATAGACAAGACTCCCAACAAGATGACGATAGCGAGTCGGATCAGAAAGAGGCTCACCATCAGAGGGATGGAGATGAACGTTGAGCTCCATGGGAGTCTCAACAGTACGATGATTAGTGAGAGAAGCGCGATCAAGAAGATGGTGAATATACTTCTCTTGGGACATAAAGAAACCATCTGGCGTGGAAGTAACCTTAATCCCAAGGAAGTAACGAAGAGGACCAAGATCCGACATAAGGAATTGCTCACTAAGACGAGCCTTGACAAAGGCAATGTACTCAGAATCATCTCCAGTGATGATCATATCATCAACATATAGAAGAAGTCCGACCACGAGACGAAGTGTGGATAAAAAGAGCAGGATCATGATCACTAGCTGAGAAGCCAGCAGCAGTGACCACAGAGGAGAAGCGCTCAAACCAACCACGAGGGGCTTGTTTAAGGCCATAGAGAGAGCGACGAAGTCGACAGACCATGCCCTCGAGAATGTAATACCCGTGGCGGATGCATGTAGACCTCCTCACGCAACTCGCCATTAAGAAAGGCATTCTTGACATCAAGCTGAGAAACGGACTAATGCGCGAACAGACGCCACTGAAAGAAGAGTGCAGACAGTGGTCATGTGGGCCACAGGAGCAAAAGTCTCATCGTAGTCACGACCATGCTCCTGCTGGAAGTCACGAGCAACAAAACGTGCCTTATAGCACTTAAGAAAGCCATCAGAGTGAGTCTTAATCTTATAGACCCACTTACACGTGATGGAACGAGAGTGAGATGGAAAAGGAACAAGATCCCAAGTACCAGTACGCTCGAGAGCAGCAATCTCCTCGGCCATGGCATGCTGCCACTCAGGGTGAGTAACAGCATCCCGTTAGGAGACAAGCTCATGGGTAGCTGCACCAGCAAAACCAAAACGGGCAGGAGGCCAAATCGACTCACGATCACGGAGACCATAGCGAGGAGATGATGATCCATCAGGGGAAGATGGAGCATCAGGAGAAGATGAAACATCAGGGGAAGATGACACATCTGGAAGAGGCTCAATATGAGGTCGACGAGTGTAAAAGAGAGTGGGAGGAGCCTGAGGAGCCGCAGGTAGCGACAACGGCGGAGAGGCCTCAAGAGGTATATGTGGAGAATCAGTGGGACAGGTGGACGAGGGAAGACAGAAATAGGTGTATCTGGAAAAGTCAAAAAAGACGGACTCCACAAAGGAAACCGAAGGAGAGGCAGGACGTGGGTAGAAGGGACGAGACTCGTCAAAAGTCACGTCCCAAGAAATCCACATCCGTCGACCAACAGGGTCTCAGCACCGATAGCCCTTGTGCTCGGCACTGTATCCCAGAAAAATACACTCAACAGACTGAGCAGTCAGTTTGGTGCGTTCTCGAGGTGCAAGGAGAACGTAGCAAACACAGCCAAACAGACGAAGGACGGAGTAGTCTGGAGAAAAGTCACAGAGACGCTCAACCGGGATCTCACCTTGAAGAGCAGAAGAGGGCTAAATGTTGATGAGATAGGTGGCAGTGGAAACGGCTTCAGCCCAAAAGTGAGGTGGAATAGAGGCGGCAATCATCAGGGTACGAGCCGTCTCAAGGAGGTGATGATGTTTGCGCTCAGCGACACCATTCTGAGCATGAGCACCTGGAAAAGAGAACTGAGCGAGGGTGCCCTGCTCAGCAAGAAAACTATGCAGGTAACGAAAGAGGTACTCGTCAGCAGAGTCAGCATGAAAGACACGAGTAGGAGTGAAAAACTGTGTGCGAACCATAGTAGCAAATTGTTTATAGATAGACAAGACCTCACTACGAGAAGACAAAATATATCCGAGTGTGGCGAGAGAAGTCATCTATTAAAATTATATAATATCGATGACCCCTTTTCGAAAGGAAGGAGCCGGACCCCAAACATCTGAATGAATAAGATCAAAGGGTCGCTCAGACACAGACTCACTATGAGAATAGGGAAGCTAAATCTGTTTCCCCAACTTACAACCCTGACAATATAAAGACACGTCTCCTGAGACAGACCGCAGAAGACCACGACGGACTAAAGATGACAAACGAGATCCACGTAGATGACCAAGATGGTGATGCCACTGCTGGAAAGAGCTGGTAGACGCAGTGGTAGAAGCGGAAAAACTGGCAACGACGATGGCAGCGGAAGGAAGGTGAAGCCAGTCAAGCTCCCAGAGACGCTGTGAATCAAGGCGCTAGGGCCAAAACCAACCATAGCCCCCGTGTGGCGGTCCTGAACACAACAAGAGTCAGAGTCAAGAATGACCCGACAACCAAGGTCAGTAATCTGTCCAGCAGAAAGAAGCTGCATGGTTAGGCGAGGAACATGAGCAACAGAAGGAACATGAAAGGATGAGTTGCTAAGAGGTCCTCGACCAGAGACAGAAAGAGAGGTACCATCAGTAGTAAGAACACTGACAGGGGAATCAAGAGGTGTAATGAAAGACAAAGTAGAAGAATCAGATGTCATGTGAAAGGATGCTCCTGAATCAAGAATCCATGGAGGTACCTGACTGTGTAGGAGGTGGTTTCTCATTGCAGAAGAGTCGATGCGTAACTCGCAGAACCTGTTGAGGGAGAACCTGAAGCGGCAAGCAGGCGTCGAAGTCTGGCTATCTCCTGCTCAGTGAGAGAAACTGCTGAAGGAGTCGATGCAGACGTCGATGTAGAAGCACCGGTGCCAATGCTAGGAGAAGAACGGCGTGAAAGATGCCGCTGCTTCTTATAGCACTGGGACTCAATGTGGCCGACCTTTTCGCAGTAGGAGCAGCGAGGACGGCCACCGTCAGATGGAGGGCGGCCTCCACCACCTGTGGCAGCCGCTGGAAGAGGCAGTGTACTGAAGCGTGGAGCAGTCGGTGTAGCGGGTGGACGAGCGGCGAGCATGGAGGGGAGTGGCATCAGACCAGCACCACTCAGGCGAGTCTCCTCTGCACGTATCTCGGTAAGAGCCTCCAGAAGAGTGACACGAGGGTGGCATGCAAGAAGTTGAGCACGCCTTTGCTCGAACTCAGGACGAATGCGAGTACGGAACTTGTAGACACGCTCGGACTCGGACAAGACGCATAAGCTAGGCAAAGACAAACAGAGCGGCAACGGTCAGAAGGCGAAGAGTCCGCTTGACGCCGCATACCAACTCGAGCGTAGAAGGCGTCAACAGTAGCATCACCCTGCTGAAGAGAGTGCTCCTGGCGGACCACGGACAAGTAGAGGGCATCACCACAGGGCTCGTAGCGCTGACGAAGGTGAGTCCACATCTAGAAAGCCGTAGGGAGTCCCACAACCTCGAGAGAGAATCGAGGTCGACATCGCGATGAAGACAAAGCGGCGGCGGCGGCGTCGTCGTACCACCGAGTGTAGACGGTCAATCGATCCGTGTAGGAATCCAGAGCCTCTTGATAGGCAGAGGCAGCCTAATCATCAGTAAGGCCAGCAGCCTCAACATCAGCCTTGTCGGCTGTCGGAGGCAGCGCAACAGGCGTAGGCTCCGTCGGAGGACTAGGGCAAGGCGGACATGTGACATCGCCAGAGAGGACGCCCCAGAAACAAAGACCTCGCATGTGGATGTGCATGTGAGACACGAAGTCGGTGTAATTAACACCATCGAATATCACCGGGCAGCGAGGGAGGGAAACGGTATCCATTGGTAGGCGGCGCTGAACGGCGCGGCGACCAAGGCAACGAAGTCCAATAGGCGACGCTGGACGGCGCGGCGGTTAGAACGACGTTTTTTTTTCTTAGCCCAACAATCTTCTTAAAAGGGCCGTTCGGCCCAAACCCTTCGGCTGAACTTAGCCCAATCGTCAGCTTAAGAGGGCCATTCGGCCGAAGCGCCGAAGTCGCGTGCTCCTCTCGGCAGAGGAAACTGACCAAATCGCGTGCTCCTCTTGGCAAAGGAAACCGACCGAAGAAATCGTGTCGGTTGGCGGCAGCTCCAGATCTTCCTCCCCCGACGGCGGCGGTTGGCGGCAGCTCCGGATCTTCCTCCCCCAACGGCGACGGATCTCTCGACTGCTCCTCTGGCGGCGGTTGCTCCCCGAAGAAGTCGACGGCGGCTGCTATTGCTCCCCGAAGAAGTTGGCCGCGGCTGCTCCCCCGAAGAAAGCGGCTGCTCCGGATCTCCCTCCCCCATCGGTGGTGGATCTCTCGGCTGCTCCTCTGGATCCGGTGCCAGATCTGCGTCGCCTGAAGCTGGGCGGTGGTCGACGACAGGATCACCCGAGCGGCGACCTGGAGGCGTTGGCGAGCGGTCAACAATGCGTCGGCGAGCGTCGGCAAGCAGCGACGAGGGGTCTGCGACGAGTCGACTGCACCTTGGCGACGGCAAGAACAGCAGATGACGGGAGGCCTCGCGGTGTCGGTGGATCGGCGACAGGGGGCCTCGGCAGAGCGACCGCCAACGAGTCTGGAGAGGTAGACTGGAGGAAGCGGCGACTGGAGGCGTCGACGACAGCCGGGGAGAGGAGAGCCAGCGGCAGCAGCTTGGACTCGGAGGGAGGCCGGCTGAAGCGGCAAGCCAGCGGCGGCGGCGGCTAGGTTAGATGGGGAGAGGACGAGTTGTGCGTCTGAGAGAGGTAACCCTAATGGGCTCTGATACCATATTAGGAATAGCAACTTATATTCTTATGTGACCAATGGGCCAGTATATATAGACAAGTACAATATGCAAATAACCCCTTATAACAATGGGGAATAACACAACTATACATATATCTCTAACAGGATATAGCATCAGGAAGTGGACTAGGCTGATAAACCTCCTGACGAGGTGCCGCAAGAACAGACTGAGGTGGTGTTAATCCGAAGGACAAAGAGCGAAGTCGAGTCTCCTCAGCAATCAACGCAGCAAGGGCCTCCTCCATGGTTGGAAGAACAACACGTCCTAGTAGTTGAGCTCGAATAGATTCAAACTCTGGGCGAAGGCACATAACAAAAGTGCACATCAAATTCTGCGCATCATGACCCGCTTTGCTCGCACAAACAAGACATTTAGCACAGGAAAGAGGAACCATGGAGGTCAGCTGTCGTGAAATGCGAGTGAAAGAGCTGTAGTGCTCCTCAATAGACATCTCCTGCTGACATAGATCATGAAGAGTTTGTAGAAGAGAAAATCGATGCGTCGCACTGGTCTGCTCATAATGCTGCTGAAGATACTCGCACATCTTGCGAGAACTTGGAAGATCAATGAAATCCATCCTGATTGAAATTTCAGCACTATGACATAAAATACCCATAACACGATCATCAGCACTTCGCCATGCAGTAGCCTCCTTCGCATCAGGCTTCTCGGTCGAAGGCTCCGTCGTAATATATGAAAGAAGACCAATAGACCGAAGAAGCATGCGAACCGATGACGACCACTCACGATAATTCTGGCTATCTAGCTTGATATTTGAAGCCAGAAGAGTACCTCTCATACCGAGAGAATGAGAAGAAATAGAAGTACCATCCGCCATTACACCAATTCTGCAACCAAAACCGGGGCAGTGCAGAGAAACAATGCCTCGCCCACAAACCGAGATGGAGCAGTAGTAACAGAGGAGCACCCAAAATAGAGTAGTAGTAGTGGTAGAGGAATGCCTCATCAAACCCAAAACAGAGGAATCCACTCGGCGCGTGCGAGATGACCTCCAGGCGCGCGCGTGGGCGAGCTGACCGCCACACATCGAAGAAGACTCGAACGACAGAGTCAAAGCGCGGCGCGGGCAAGCGGAACCTCCAAGCGCGTGACGCGGACTCGGACGAGCGGAATCCAGGCGCGGTGCGGGCGTCCAGGTGTGATGCAGGAAAGTGGAAACTCCAGGTGCGTGACGTGGGCGTGCGAGACCTCGAGATGCGCAGCGTGGGCGAGCGGGACCTCCAAGCGCCGAAGAAAAATCACGCCGAAGAAGACCAAGCCAGCGCAGGGGAAGAATGCGCCGGAGGAATCCAGCGGCGGTGGAGATGGAGTGGAGGAGGATGCCAACCTTACCGCGGCGAGGAGGACGCACGAATGCGAGAGCTGTTCGGCGAGGAAGACGAACGAAGGCGGAAGGTGGCGGCCGACTACTCTGATACCATGTTACAGTCTCAACCTCAAGAACTCAATAGATGAAAACTCTACAGTATATATACTACCGCTCATGGGCCATATACACATATACATAACAATTTCTAACCATTTCTCACTGTGTTGGTTGACAGCAGGCACCTACAGCATCCTTTGGTCCAAGCTCATTTCCTGCTGCTACTCAACGCGGACGAAATTTATTCAACCCCTATTACTTAAGCTCCTTTTATGCACTTTCTACTGCATGTTGGGAAAATGTATCCAGCAATTAGCGGCATATACAGCTTCTGCAGATACATCTTCTACTGTAAGTATTCCTAATAGATTATTTATTTGTGATGTATTACAAGGAGTTGGTTTGCGTGGTTCTTATGATTTGTATTTGTTTAAAGCAGCAGAATATATTCAGTCAAAACTTGTTCCCTACAACACCTACCCAATCTGGAGGAAGTTTATTCAGCCCTTCAGTTGCCCATTCAGCACCAGCTCCATCACCTTATGTTCATTGTACTAGTGTAAGTATCCCTGAAGGACTTTTTTTTTCCTGACTTTCTGCTTTTATATCTGATAGATCATCATGTTTGCAGATAAATGTTGTTTATCCCGATCAGAGAAAAAAAAACCCGGCCGGTTACCAGCTGGTAACCGGTCTTACCGGTGGCGACTGGGAGAAAAAAGACCGGCTGATTTCTTTCCGGTTTAGCAAATTCAAATTTTGAATTTTGAATTACGGCTGGTTTTTAACAAATTCAAGTGAATTTCATCCGGATTCTTTACGGGATTTCCGTAACTGGGCCGGTCACCGGCCGGTTAGCGGTACCGTCCACTAGCTGGGATTTGCACCGGTACCGGTTTTTCTATCCCTGATCCCGATAATACCATAGACTTGCTACTTCCGATTGACATTAGACTAGTAAGGATTATATTTTCTTCAAGGAATTATGGTACTGGAAGTCTTGCTTCACAGGTATGGAACTAAATCTCCAGAGTCTAGAATTGTGTTGCACAGTATAATGCGTGGCTGTTTCAGCAATAATAATACTGGGGCTACATCTGTGGCTTCAAAATCATGTTGGGGACCTATGCTCAAACGCATGGTCTCATAGCTATTTAGAATGAAATGCTACTGTTCTTTTCTGTCTGTTCATTATGACTATCCTATACAAGCCCACCCCCTTTCTCATAGTTTGCTGGTCATCATGACGATAAAGCTGAATCAAGAGCTGACTATCAAATCAATTGAGCAGCCTGATAAGACTCACTGGGAAACAGTCTAGTTGAACAGGTGGATCTTGCCCAAATGATCTAAGGGGTAATGTTTGAATTTCTTGCCCTCTGATACTACTATGTCTTTAGATCTCTGATGAAATAAGCTTTTGCTGCTTCATACTGTTAATTTGTTTAACCGATTATTGACTAACATGGTTACGACGAAGAATCTTAAAGAGTGAACCCAAAATCTCCTATTACTAAATCATCATTGTTATCTATGTTCACGCAACAGAATTTTCATGTCAATTACCTTTTCTGACATATGTAAGAATATATCAAAACTGAACATGCTTCATCCTATTGCAATGCCTTGTTATACATTGATTTCTAGTTACTGCAGGTTGCAGCAAAGTGAGCAACACTGCTACTTGTCCACCATCACCAGGACCTGCTAAGAATCAGAAGGAGAATAGCAGTGATGTTCAGCAGACACAGAGATCTCCACTGGCTGCTCCAGACTGCAAAGTGATCACTGAGAGTGTGCTGCCTCGTCTCTACAACGTTGATTACTACACCGTGCCATCAATTGTGGAGCTTGCCGTGCGAGAGAGTGACGAGCCAGGTTATTGCTCCCATGTGAAGGATTTCACAGTCGGCAGGCGTGGCTATGGTAGTGTCAAGTTTGATGGAGAAACTGATGAGAGAAAGCTTGACATTGCATCCATTGTTGAGTTCAATGACTGAGATTCTTGTTTATACAGATGAGAGCAAGACACCACCTGTGAGGCAGGAACTCAACAAGCCCGCATAGGTCACTCTTCTGAATGTGAAATGCATCGATCAGAAGACTGGGTTGCAATTCACGGAGGGGCCGACGGTCGACAGATACAAGGATATTCAGGTGCAGTGTACCAGGGAGCACGATGCAGAATTTGTGTCGTTCGATGCGGCAAACGGAGAGTGGACGTTCAGGGCTAAGCATTTCAATCAATAGACTCTTATATTAGGATTTGTTCAATCAGTAGGCTTCCTCCTCTATTCCTCTCACTGGTAACAAGGTTACCTTAGAAAAGTTTATGTACATATTTGGCTCTATATCTTGCAGCGAGTGTGGTGTTTTGGTCTTTTAGGCATGTTGGATGAAACAATTATAGGCATTTAGAGCAATCAAATCAAATGTGCTTTTGTGGCTTATTTTCACATTGGTGCGGTTTCAAGGTTGGCTTTTTCAAGCGGGACATCGGGTGCGAGCTTATGTTTGTTTGTTCATAATCTTTACGTTGATGTCGTCCTTTGCCAGTTTGCGTATTAAGTATTCTCGCTGTAGCAGAATTGGTGTAATCGGAACCTGGGAAGTAGATATTTGATTGTTGGAAGATGCTTGATCGCGAGAGGGCAGAGATATTTTCTATTTGTCTTTTAAAAAATGAGGAAAAAAACGGGATTCATGTGGTTGCTCTCTGATGCTTAGCACATGAATCCTTTTTTTACATTGAGATTACAGTCTGTTAAATTAGCACCGAGATTAGCAATTGTCGCCATTGTACCTGGTATTGACGACCCGTTTAGATTACTGGAATTTTCTCATATTCGTTTCATATGGAAATCTGACCGTTGCTACTGTGTTTGTTTTTAACGTTTTCTCCGGTACGATGCAGTAAGAACTTATCCTATACCATCACGTCTTCGTTCTAATTACAAGCCACGTTTGCAATGGATAAATTTCAAAGGCCAACTTTCGTAGCAAAACCGGGCAGTCCAACCTAGTTTCCTCCGGTTCAAGCTGGGCTAAATGCAAAAATGATTCAATAATATCACCCAGACCGCTCAGGGCCTTCGGTCCGGTTTTTTTTTTTTTTTTGGGTCGGACCGCGGGGCTGATCGGAGTCTTATAACTATGATTCATATAGGAATTGAACAGTTTCTTTTGAAATTTATGGGCTGCAAGCATGGCATGTAATTAGAACATAGACGTGATAGTTAGTATATGATAGGTTCTTACAGCGTCGTACCGGAGAAAGCGCTAAAAGCGAATACAGTAGCAAATTGCAATGCACCGTAACCATACAAGAAAAAGGTAGCTTCGAATGGATTGACGAAGAAAGTGAGAAACACTTTCATGGGTTCACGTGGAACGTGGCGATGCTCCATGCCAAGTCACGGGGGTATTTTTTTTGGTTTTGGTCAATTAAGGATCCCCAAACATCTTTGATAGCAACCTTGCGGCTTTAGAGTGAAAAAAAGGCACTCCAAAGAAAGTCGTAAAGTCGTTGGCTAATCAGAACTTGGGATTGAGATTATCTGTATTGGAGTAGTCAATGCGAAAATATATATATATACGATATCATGATATTAGGATTGATCTTCACCGTTTGATTGAAAAACGGAAGGTTCAGATCAATTGTTACCGTCTTATGCTACAGTGCCTTTTCTCATGCTACAGCAGACCACTGCTCACATGTAGACTGCAGAGGGTCCGGACCCCAGGCCTCGGTGTGATGTAAAGATTGGACGGCCGCAGCAGGCTAAGTAGAGAATTTTCTTGGATGTTAAACTCCCTTTGGAACTACTTTTGGATTTATGGAGCTGTTCATTTAAACTCCTAACATAAAACTAAATTCACTATGGAGCATTTTTTTTAGTAGAGGGAAACCTCGGTTTCAATAGAAAACATTACAACGATTTTGGTGGAGTTTGAACTTTGAACACACGACCTTAACCATAATCATGTGTCTTACCAATTGGACCACCAAATATAACATTATATGTGTTGGTTATGCAACATAAAACTGTTGAAAAAGTAAATTGTGATATGTATTTAGTAGTTTCGGTTCACATAGACTGTATGCGACATAAAACTGTTAAAAAAATAAACTGTATAAGGAACCAATAGCTAGTTTAATACACAAACGGGGTCTAGTTAAAAAACACACAAACACAAACACATTACATGTCCAAAACACACACACACACGCGCACATTACATGTGGGTATCCCATGTGTTTTTTTAAGTAAACACACCATACTATAAAACTTATAGGGTCTTAAAGGGCGTGGACACATGTTTTACCACTGAACACGCGTGTGTACTCTGATTAAATAAGACACATCTAGTATCGAACCTGGGTAGGTGGGTACCCCCATATGTTGTGACAAGACAATAATACACACAATGACAATCACGGATTAAAGCGGAGCAATGTGTACGAATGCCATGTTTTTGTTTGATATGTATGATCACTTGCCCTCTAGATATAAATTTGAAGGAACATTTGATCTAGTGCCATTGAGAAATATCGTATTTTTTATTTTGCCAGTATTTTTTTGTTCGATGCAATTGTTTCCCACAACTTTTTTCAGAAAATGTAATTTTCAGCTAGTTTGTTTAATAGTGACTAATATACCCCACTGCTCTTTTGACCTTCTCCCCCTCCCATGTTCGCAATCTAATCTCCATCTACAACTATAATCTGTGCTCAAGCATCCATATATTTAAGGATTTCTACTGTAAACTAAGTCTACTAATACAAAGGAGAAAATTGTATTGGAGTATCTAAGCTTATAATGTTGGACCGAAAAGGCGACTAGAGGGGGGGGGGGGTGAATAGGAGCACGCTCACTTTTTTCCAAATAATGAATTCAACACAATTTCACTCCAATAGCTATGATGAAGCTATGAAGATCAATATACCAAGATGTTGAAGACTAGTATTGAATCCAATTAAATCCCTAAGCAAAATAACAAAATCAACTAAGATTGCAAACTCACAAAGACGGGCGGTCGATCACTGACCCAACCGGTCGGACCGATTGTCGGGCGGTCCGACCGGCGTTGTCTTCAAGGGTCGGACCGCTCCAAAATCGGTCCGACCGGTGATGACGCGGTCCGACCGGCCGACTCGTAACCGATCCGCAACAAGAAAATCACCGATGACGGTTGCAATTAGGTGAAACTTTTGATTCTCAACTCCAATATTTATGAAACTTTGCACACACCTTCTATATGCTATTGAGGACCTATTCCAATCGAATATTATGATAATTCTTGGAACGATCTTGAGCAATTGCCAATTTATTAACGTAAGGTATAAACCGGCAAGAACGAAAACTTGATCCTAATGCTTGTTCGTGAGTGATTGATGATCAAGATGATGCTAGATAGATTCACACATATCACAACAAGCTAATTCACGTGAAAGAATCAATCACAAACTCGCGGATCAAAGAAAGCCCTAAAAACACGAAATTGAAAGCAAGAACGAAAAGAGACTTATCTCAAGCAAACCTTGCATAGATTGATTTCGTGATTGATGCTGGATTACATCCACACCATCATGGATCAGTGGACAATCAAAGATCACGAAATTCACCACAAACCATCAAGAGCCCTAGCCTCCACCTCAACTCCCCTAAAGACAATTAGGGTTTTGAAACATAAAAAGGCGAGAGATCAAAAGCTAGATGGTGCAGCCACCACCTCCCCCTATTTATAGTGGAGGCCTAGACTCCTAGGGTTTGACTCCATTGGGCTCCCGTTAAGGCCCACTAACAAACGGGTCACACACGCACGCTTCGCAAAGCGCCGTCTTTAACCTTTGACCTAAACCGCTTCACCATGCGCCATGGATTTGCCAATAGGTCACCCTTGTCCATCTTGCGTCACGCTTGAGTCATTGACTCACCCGCATCGCCGATCGCTCGACCTCAACTCTCCAAGTCTAGTCCCGATTCTCCTCGCCGCTGACCGTCGTTGACCACCAAGCAACCCGCACAACCACGCATAAGCAAACACGAATTCAGGAACAAGTTCTTCACAACTTGACCCATGTTAGTCAAAACATGCATCGTGCAAACCATATGCCACGATACCAATGACTTTGACCTAACCAATCAACATCGCCACGAAGTTGGCCGACGTTCAAGTCAATACAGTCCGACCGCTCCAGTGAGCGGTCGGACCGCCCCTTGGCGGTCGGACCGCTTCCTCGTGAGCGGCCGGACCGCCTTTGGGACTTAGCCGAATTTCAACCCCGAAAATCCAAACCTCTCGAAACTTTAAACCAATAGAACTTCTTCTGGAGACTCCAAAAATCATGAGACCAAGTGCATTGGGATCCCCTCACTTGCCTACAACACCTATTTTTGGCCCAGCTCGTTTTGACCACTTTGGTCACCGCCGGTCCGACCGCCTCACATGGCCGGTCCGACCGATTTGGGACCGGTCGGACCGCCGTGCAAGGACCGGTCGGACCGCCCCTGTCTAGTAAGCCTGTAACTTTGTCGAAAACACGTGAAACGACAAACCGTAAACGTCATTGCCAATTGTCACATCATCCTAAGATCTGGAACATATCCCCATGAAATCTACATATAACAAACTAACAAAGTGCCACTTAGGTTCTAAAATTTGAAGTTTGTGCAACTTAGGCTTTTCTTGGATTTTTCAGTTAGCTAGAAATGTAGACGCAACTGTCCATGCACCATTAGCCAATAGCACTGATAGAGCATCTATCTGTCGGCAAAAGTTTTGCTACTTTTGCCGACAGATAGCAGCAGTCGGTTAAAGTCCATGTTATTACGTGCATAATTGCCTTATGGATCTTTCATGTAAAAGATTTTTATGAGTTTCACACATCCATTCAATGGACAAGCAACACTTTTAGCCAATCATAATACCCCGAACTGGCCAAATGGATTACCCATATAAATGATCCACATCGGCTCTGCAGGATTGGGCGTATCTGCTTAACAAACCACCACTCCGTGTAAACTCTTGAAATCACATGTAAAAGTAAAAATAAAAAAATAAAGTTGCAAATACAGTGGAAGGAATATTCTATAACTTAAAAAAATCTTAAAGTTGCAAATACAGGGGAAGGAATATTCTATAACTCAGCAAAATTTCAAGAGTAATACACATAAACATATTTATATGTGTCACATGGAAATGATATTAGTAGATTTTTCATCAATAGTACTTCCATGTTATTATGTTTTATATACTTTTCAACAACATATAATTAGAAAAAGTAATATCTAAATGTTTTAAACGACATCTATATTGGAAAAGAGGTAGTCGAAACCTGTGATGGTATAGTTGACCTAATTAATTCCAAGACAAATGGGTTAATTTTTAAGTTTCTTTAAACAAGTTAATTTTCAAAACTAACTTAAGTGATACTCCCATATAATCATACAAGAAAAAGGAAAGTTCTAAAATAGACTAACTTTAAAAATCGACAGGAAAAACGTTTATTTTTCAACCTTGAGCCATAGCGTGAGACCCGATAAGAGGCTCACAAGGGTTGGATCCACTCAAGCAAGAGCTCCTTGAAATGTGGGGCCAGTAACCATTTTAGCTGCGTACTTAGATTAGATAAGCTTTTGTGGTTATCTTCCAAGTTCCAAGCATGTGCGTCGGAGAGTGAGCATGAGAGGAAAAGTGACGACCAAACATCCAAACATAATCAAATCTGGCTGGCAGAAAGCATAGAAAATGGGCCTAGAATTCCTTTGGATGAACATATTTTATGAAGGCATCTCTAATAGTGTATTTATTATTATCTCTTAGCTATATCACATCAATAAAATTCTACGTGAAGGAGAGAGGGTGAGAATAGATAGCATATGTCATGTCTTCCTGAAGAGATTGTCGTGCACGCAAAATAAGACATGATACATTAATCTACTCTAGTTGATATGTGATCCCGTTTCAGAGGAAAATTATAAAATATAAATGTTAGAGCTTGTGCTAGAGACTATATATTGGAGATGTTGTCTCTAGCATATGTTAGAAACAATGTTATCTCTAACTATTGGAGATACCCTGAGATGGCAACTTGGATCCGGCATGCAGTCGTTGAGAAATGGATCATCTGTATTGAATGTGTTAATATAAAATATCTACAGTGCCATGCATTAGAAGGCGATTTTCACCATTCGATCGAAAAGCAAATGTCTATATCAATAGCTACAACAGTCGCTATCGTAAAATATCTACGATAAATATTGCACTGTTGCTATCGCGCCGCTTGCAATTACTATTCACACAATGATCCTTGCGTTACCACGGATGATGCGGATACCAGTGCTCATCGAAGGCTGCCTTTCACGTAAAATATTGCATGAATATTTAAATACCATGTTAAAGGGGAATAAAGAATAGTGTGTGTGTGTGTGTATCAACATTCCGTTGTTTTCTTATCTAAAAAAACTATTAAAAAAATAGTAATGAAAAATCATTACCCAATACGTACATTGCATCAAACAACTAGATCTTCCACTGTAAAGTTCTCTCTCAGCCAAGCCAAACAATTTTCTTGCAAAACACCGAAGCAACATCCTACACCCCCGAGGCCCCGACGAAAATAATTCCTACACAAACAAACCAGTTCTATCGGAGTAACTCTCGCCTGAAAAAGTTTCCAATTTTTTTTTTTTTTTTTTTGGAAATAGGAGAGAAATTCTCTCGGCTTTTATTGAAAGGCAAATCCAGGGCTTCACCCCTCGACCGCCTAACCAACTGTCCGCATCCAGCTTCTTTCCTAAATATTTACCCCAAAACCAACTTTTAGAAAGATTTATTCTGTGAAATCCTGTGCACTTACCATCAATTTTGTTTTCAGGGAGAATACAACAATAAAATCACACGCATTGCCTAGCATATATAGTTGTTTGCAGAAAATTGAGGCGTGTACGGCAGATCACACAAACAAATATTACGCATGCAACGTGTTCTGGACCGGAAAACCGAAACAAATCTGTGCTTTCCACGCTTTTGTCAGAGCTTAGTCTAAGCCCGGTCGCCCATATTTCGCTCAGGGCTAGCTCACCGCCATCACATCAGAACGAAGAAAATTCCCTTCTTCCTCCCTGTTTCTATCAACTTTGTGCAGAAAGTCGCAGGTTATACCTTACTCCAGAAGTTTGAAGGACGAATTTTTTTTATATGCTATCGAAAGTTTAACTCATCTTTTATACGATAATCATTGTTTCACTGATACATGGGGTTTGATCCTCCACATATCAGTGACATAATCACATATTTCACAAAATTTCAGTGACTTATGAAGAATTAATCCAAGTTTTAATGCAAGAATTTTTCATGTACATTGAAGGAGTTTCATGAATTTTTTAAAAATCTACAACATTTTAATGCTGGCACGAATCCGGAAAAATACTACGCCTGACTGGGCCTTAGTGTTTTAAAAACCAAATTACAGTAGAATGGGTACTTACCGTTGTCCTCTTGTTTTCTTCGCTGCTTTGACTGGTCGACTGCTTCTATTTATTTCAATTTTCAAAAGAGGCAAGGTAACTCGGATTAGTTGCTGTCCTTTTACTGCATGTTGTTGTCGTGTCGTACTACCGTGCTTTTAGTCTTTATCTTACTTATCATTGGAGACCCCTCCGGAAAGCCTCCGTATTAATTCCAGAGAAAATTGCATTGTAAGTTTTTGAAAGGGAAAGTTGTGCGATTTAACTCTTTGAATTTGTATTTTGCTTTTTCAACTCTGTAAATTTATAAGATTATATCGCTTAACTCTTTGAATTTATGTTGAAGCAAAGTTTATTGGATGCAATGCTGGCAACTGTCCCCTCTAAGTCCGGTGAACTCGTTGCCGCCCCATTACGACCGTGTTCATCGTCACCGCCACTCCACACCGATAAAAACGGATTCTTCGCACTCGGGACGCACTATGCTCGCGTTTTCGCCAAAGTTCCACCGTCGCAGCTTGCTGCTGCTCTCGCCCGTACCTCCACTGAGTTGGTTGTGAAAAAGAGAAGTATATTCCCAGTAGCAAAGCAAGAGCTACTCACTCTGCACGAAGTTCATTTGGCCGTTTGGCTCTGACACTAGGAATGTACTTCTCTCCCTCACGGCCAACTCAGAGGAGGCAAGGACGAGGGCAGCAGTAAGTTGCAACGATGGAGCTCCAGCGAAGATGTGAGCACGGTGCGTTCCTAAGGCCAGAATCTATTTTTGTCGGCATGAGGTAATAGGAACGATGAACACAGCCGAAATAGGGCTTTGCTTCAACGTAAGTTTAGGGAGCTAAGTGATACAACCTCGCAAGTTTAAGAGGCTGAGAAAGTGAAATACAAGTTCATAAAGCTAAGTGGTACAACCTCGTAATTTCAAAGAGTTGAGAAAATAAAAAATAATAATGAGTTAAGTAACACAACCTCACATATTCAGTGACCTACAGTGCATATTTCTCTTAATTTTTTATGATAAAAAAGTTCCCGATTAGTCCGAGAAAAAAAATCAAGAAATTCCTACGTTTATGGTTAAAAAAGAAAATAAAATATCTAATCCATCGATTATATCGGTCCGTATTTTAACGGTTGTGAAACAACGATTTATGTCATGGCTGAATACATCAGCAATTGAATCGGATTCTATTTGGCACCACGTTATCGAAAACGAATAATTCTACTGGAAGATTGGATATGCACGTATGTACATATACGATTACAGGTTGGCTGCCATGTACAAATCTGAAGTGGACAAACTATAATAGGAAACAAGACCTTGATGAGTGCACAAGTTAACTACGTGCCATTTGACTAAAGCAACCAAGATGTGCATATCAGATTTGAGTAAAACATGTTAGAAATTTCCACATTAGTAGATGATAGAAATAATAATAATAAAACTAGTTTGTACTAATCCAATGAGATTTTGTCGAGAGCTATTAGAGAAGACGACGAAAATTAGATTTAGAATCCAAGAACTACTAATAGAAATATATGAAAAAGTCTTGGCTGTTCATGTTAGGGGAAACACCACACAGGTATATATAATGACGGCTTTAATGTTGGAGGGACGCGCCCGTATTCTTCTAATGAAAACACTCTTAAGATAAACATTACATGTACGTCCAAAACAAGAAACCTCGACGTCTAGCCATACGATACAAGACAGGCGCCTCACCTGTCGGCATTTGCAAGTACTCTACTGAATCTATACAATTTGTGTCTCAACAAAATATCACATCCACTATTCTTTTCTGCGTATGCACAGCTGCACACACCATTTGCTGTCTTATTCAAGGTTATGTGACTGAATTCTTATTCACAAGCTTCTCAAGTTGGAATTAAAAATCCAAAAATGTTATGGCATGAATATACTAAACAAAGAAAACCAATCATGTAACAGCTACTACATAATTGCACGATAAAAAAAAAATGAAGTTATATATCCCAAAAAAATGTGTCATCTCCTTATATATTCAGAAATGTCAAAACAAATGACATCCAAAAATGCGGAACTAAAATTAGGGGGAAAATAAAATTATCAATGTTCAAAATATAAGACGATCAGTATTTTGAACTAAAACTTGAAACTTCAATTTTGATATCTAAATTACAGTAGATTGTATTTTTATTGATCAAGAATTGTCTTCTAGAACGTATAACTGTACTTATTTTAATAATTAAATAACAACAATTATAAACAATAAAAATATTACATAAATATAGCCCATGTCCCGGTCGGGTTGATGACTAGTTTAATCCTAATTAAAAACCCACTAGTGGCAATCATTGTACATATGCAAATATTAAACTCGGCATCTTTTGCAATTCTCGTTCTGTACCTACATGACAAAGCTTATGCTTCCCGTTTATTAAAAAATGATTTCCATGCGCAAATGGCGTGATGCTGCCGTTTATGTGTTTTATCTTTTAGAATGATATAAGTTGAAAGCAACGTACGTTTGTTCCACTACAGGATTTTTTTTTAACGTTTGATAGTTTTCGATTTCAATCATCAAAGTTACACGAGTATGGCAGTGGCATTTTTTTTTTTTTTTTGCAGTTCTATTGATATCGAAAATTTTGCCCGGACACATTTTATCTTAAGACCATGCCACAATTTGTACAAAGCAAGTAGCAGTCTCTTCTTGTCCTCTTTTTTTTCTTCCTTTTATTAGTTTTTTTTTCTTCCGTTTTAAAGTTTTAGAGCTCAATCTTGTCTCATTTTCTGCCCTACGACGGCGCGTGTAATCAACAATGAAGGGGAGGTGGCCTCTTTCCTTGCAGCTTCGTCTCTATAGGCTGCCACCCGCCAGCATCATCCTCCACCATCACCCTTTGTAGTTGCTATCATGAGTTAGTGCGGCCGGCTTACCACTATGCTTCTGTTTGGTTTGTGAACCAAGTAACCAAATTAAAATTTTGGCAATGTTAAAATCAGGGTATAACCAAAACTTTGATAAAGTAGATATGTTTGGATTGCAATCATGCCAATAGACTAAAATATTTTCAAAATTCTGCTAGTTATGAGTATGGCACGTGGACCCCACGTGACATCTAAATTTTTTTTGCACCAAAATATTCAAACATGAGTCTTATTTTGTTGAATAAATCATAAGAAAAATAACGGATCAAAGGAATGATAAACCGGATACACGGTTGAGGACATACGATCTTTTGAAGCTTGTTACTATAAAAATTGAAGTATTTAATGCAGTGGCCATTCATCATCGGCCACATCATGGAAGCAAGGACCGTGCTTCCTTACCAATTTGGGGCCAGCCATTTGCTTGGCTCATTTGACATTTTTTTTTCAAAATGATTTAGCAAATGTAATCCCTACACGTTCGAAATGATAAAATTGGCACCGCGATAGGTTAGATAGGCGCCATATGTCCTCTATTGTACTTCCGTACCACGAATGCATCCTGCCGCGCACCTGGAACGTTGCACGTCGCCTGCCATAGTCCCCGTACGCTGGCCCCCTTCCTGCCACGCTCTCGATGTGCTGTAGGAGCATACCGCGGCTCAACCTTCTACCGCGGATCCGGTCCGCCCGGGCCGACCTCCTACCGCTGCGCTTACAGACTCGGTCTGCATGCAGTGTTCGCCCAACCTCTTGCCGCAGATCCGGTCTACCGTAGGTACCCATTTCACCCAACGCAGATGCGGTCCCTATTGCGGCCCGGGACTGCGGTAGGGACCTCCCTAACCTCACACGGTGCTATTTTTGTTATTTTAGATGCGCGGGGCTACATTTTCTACATCGTTTAAAAAAGATTCCAAATGAGCCAAAAACTCGCATTTTGCTCACTCAATAAATGTCTAGGGTTTGGCTTTGTTGCACTCGCACTACCAAAATTTTCAGGACACATCAATATCCAAATGCTAGCCAAATCATTATGGTATTACCAAATTTTAATTTGGTATGTTGGGGCAACAATCCCAGCCAACCAATCCGGCACACCCAACAGGGCCCATGTGCTGATGCAGCTTCCAGAGTTATTGGCTAAAATGACACTATTACGCAATAAAATAGCAAAAATTGCCCTCCTCGCGAGCGAATTGTCAAAAATGACGCTGCAAACGTGCCGACAGGTGACACGTGCCCCCTCCACTGCGATTCCACCGCCGGGACCCCCTGTCGTGCCCCCACCGCTTGGATCCACACGTGGCGAACCCGTTCGCCCGGATACCCCTGTTGCGCCACCACTATGCAAAGAGTGAGTATGGGCGAAAGCCACCGCCGCGTGGTGGGGGAGTGACACGGTGCATGTGTCGCTTGACAGCACATCTGCGGTGCTATTTTTGTCGATTCGATCACGAAGAGACTAGTTTTGCTATTTTTCTCGCCCAACAATGCTAATTAACCAAAAACTCGTAGCCTCTATTCCTCCTGCCTAACGGAATTTTTTTTATTAATTAACCTATTTTTATTGTTAACCCCTCGCCAACTTTATTTCTAATTCTGACCCTTTTGGTCACACCACCACTTGTGGCGTGGCAAAATAACATTGTCACGCCAGCACCATGGTGTGGTCAAATCCTGTCACTCCACTACCAGTGGCATGACAGTGTTGTTTGATCATGCCATCACCAGTGACATGAAAAGAAGTGCTATTTAGCTAGACTTACCTTATGACATGGCAGTGTTGTGTTGTCACGCTACGGGTGGTGGTGTGGCCAAAAAGGTCATATTTGAAAATAAAGTTGATACAGGGTTAGTAATAAAAATAAATTACAAAATAGGTTCATTAATAAAAATAAATTATGCCTAACAACACCTCCACGGTTTTCACTAGAGTTGGCCAAATGGGTCGTGTCTGCTGGGCTGACCCAGCACGGCCCGCACTTTTCATGGGTCGGGCCGGCACGACACGATAGCCTGGGACGTACTTGGGCCGCCACCTCGGCACGATGACCAGCCCAGCACAACACAAATAGTATCGGGTTGTGCTAGGTACGACCCGAGCCCAGCACAGCCCACGTGGCACGTGTGCAGAGGGGCCGACCGGTCGGGCGAGGGAAGCAGCCGGTGAGCCAGACCGGGAGTAGAGGAGGATGGGGCAGCGTCAGCACGGAAGAACAACGAAGGGGAGAGGAAGAGGAGGAGGGCGAGGTGAGAGGCAGGGGCCATCGGCAGCATAGAGGGAGGACAAGGCCGAGAGGGAGCCGGGAGGAGGAGGACGAGAGGAAGAGGAGGGCAGGGCGGCGCTGGTGGCCGGAGCCGAGGGAGAAAAGGGAGGAGGAGGGTTGGGCGGTGCTGGCGCGGCGGAAGGATAAGGTAGGGAGGGGGAGGTTCCAGCGTGGAGGCAGGCGGGTCGCGGGCGTCGACGTGCAGCCATGCGGCCCATGCCACACTCAGTAGTGGCAGTGCGCTAGTGAGGTAGTGCCATAGTGGGCACTGGACAACAGGGGGGGAGAGGAGGCGGGGGCAGGGGCACCGGACAGGTGGGCTAGTGGGCCGTGCCTGGCACGGCACGACCTGGCTAATTTCCGGCCGTTGGCGTTTTTAGTCGTTTGGCTTTTTAAAAGTAGCAAACAATCAAATAATTCTAAATTTTTTCTATAAATAGCCATCATCATTTAAAATTCTGGTTTGCAAATTCAAATTCGTTGTGAGATAATTTGGAAAAAAAATTTAAAAACTGTGCTAAATTTTAAAAATTTTAATTTTCGGCAACAAGTCAGCAAAAGAGGTACAATGCTATTTTTTGCATACTTTTATTGGTAGTACTTATTATGCTTAGATGAAAGTAATAATAGTATTTATTTTGATTTTGCATTTTTTATTATGGACAATTACGACAACTTTGCTCTTAGTGATTACGGACTTTCACTACAGGAAGTTGCATCTATGGAAGCGGCTGCGGCTGCATCAAGCCAACCAGAAGGGCAAGTCAGAGCTCCGTCATCAGGCTCCATGGCAGCATCTACATCGACGACCACCGGAGCAAAGAGGTTGAGGTCGTCTACATTGAGAGTGTGGGAGAATTTCGATAGGACAACTAAGCAAGACGCACAGGGAAATGAGGTACCATATGCTTTTTGCAAAATTTATCGCAATGAATTATCTGCAAGGTCTACAAGTGGAACGAGGCACTTGCTTAGACATGCTACAATATGTCGAGCCAAGCAAGGATTGGTAATGAGGTAGACGCGGCTGCAATATAACTCCGACGGTACAGTACGTAGCTAAGACTACGATCCTGAGGTAGCCCGTCAATCTCTCTGTCGTTTAATTGCAGCCCGTCAATCTCTCTGTCGTTTAATTGCTTATGAGAATTTACCGTTAGGATTTGAGAAGTCTATTGCTTTCCAAAATTACATCAGGACCACATATAATTGAAGAATCTAGACCCACCATTATGAGTTAATGGAGTATGAGTATTTTGGTGATTAATGACAAATCCATATGTGAGACTAACACTTTCATTTATATACATATCGTGTAGTCTTATTTAGATAAAAAGGTGAAAATCATGGAGGTATGCATTTGATATCATATTCTTATATCTTGTTGCATTCCTCGGATCCGAAATATAGGTTGAACTCCACTAAAAGTTTAACTTGAATATGTGCATATGTTTTTATTACATATTCATGTATTCACACATTTAGAGGGAGTTCAATCTATATTTTGTGGTTTTATTAGTATTAATTCATATTGTTTTATCCACATATATTAAAGATCTCTACTTTGAAACATATTCCTTGAGTATATATAACTTATGTAGTTCATATATACTCATATTGCTCTATATTCAATTATTTGCAATTGAGGTGGTTGTCATCAATTACCAAAGAGGAAAAGATTGAAGTATCTTGACCCACCATTATAAGTTAATGGTATAGTTTGGTAATTAATGACAATCACATTGTGGGACTAACATTTTCCATGAGTTGGGTAATTAGATTATGTTCCATGATGATGGTGACTTGGGATGACATCATGAGTTGATCAGTATCAAGTTAAAGTTCAAGAAGATGATGCATCATGTGTTGATGAACATCAAGATTTCAAAGACGAGATGATCATGAGTTGATCATCAAATCAAGAATAGATTCATCATGTGTTGATGGAGGTCAAGTGAAGGATGCATCATGGGTTGATGCATATCAAGACATAACCCAGACTTGAAGTGAAGATGTGTGTCGTCAAGCTTCATGTGAATGTGCAAGATAAAAATAAGACTAGCCAGGGCTAAAGATGTGTTCCTAGTCTTTTACCAGCCTCGGTGTTTGGTTGGGAGACCGGATTGCTAGTATAGATTGTTGTACTATTAATAAGGGTCTTGACTAGTAGCTTAAGTGTGTCATGTGTTGATAGCTCATCTTGCTTGCTCTAGCTCTCGTTAGCATATTGCCAATATTTACGAATGTGTTTTGCAAATAGTCGAGGTTCATGCATAATTCTTGTAGCATGTGACTTTAGTTTACGAATATGTTTTGCAAAAGTTTAAGTCCATATACCTTTCTTGTGGTGTTGATTCTAAAAGTTGGCAAATATGTTTTGCAACTTGTTGAGAAACTTGCCTTCATCCTTTGTGTGCATCTTGCGTCAATTGGCAAATGTGTGTTTGCAAATTGAGTTGAAGCAAGGTGTGCAATCTGTTTCCAGCCTTGTTGGCAGTGGGCGGTCTGACCGCCCATGTCAGTCGGTCCGACCGGTGGGGTGTCGGTCTGACTGCCATGTGTTGGCCGGTCTGACCGATCACTGGTCAGTGGTAAGACCACTTGTTTTCGTGCAGTACGTTTTTTTTACAAAGAATGTGTTTTTGGGAGTTTCTCTTGATCCAAAAATGGTATGACCGCATTCGATCTTTTCTAGAGAAGGTGTTTTTCTGGAATAACTCTTTGTTCTGTTGAGCGGTCTGACCGCCCCTCTAGCGGTTTGACCGGGCTTGTCTGGTCTAACCGGCCCTTGTGAGGGTGGTCGACCCAGCAGTGTGTCCAACGGCTAGTTTTATAGCCGTTGGAGCCTGGGTGGTTTGACCGGCTATTGGTTAGCGGTCAGACTGGGTTTCCCTATTTTTCTGGAATCTTCCTCCCAACGGATAGTTTTTGTGTGTGGGCTATAAATACCCACCTTGACCGGTTGTGGAAAAGGTTGCTGGTGCTATATCCTTTCTCTTGAGTGAAGATCAAGCCCTCTCATCTCTTTTGTGCATGTGTTGCACTTAGTGAGTTTAGAAAGCAAATCCTAAGTGCATGTGTTGCATTAGGTAGTGGATTGTGTATCCATTGAGCTTAACACTTGATTCATGCAAGTGAGCGTCTCCGACTTGTTACTCTTGGTGTTTGCCAACACCTAGGCGGCTTAGAAGAGTTGCGCCGGTGATCTTCTCAAGAAGGTTGTGAGAATACCTAGACAGTTGTGAGTGGTTTCCTGCTCGCCATCTCTAAAGTGGAGGAAGAACAATCCTGAGTGGGTCAATGTGTTGGTTCGAGTTGTGGACCGGTCCAAGTGGTTAGACTTACCTCGGAGGTGTTGGCTCAATTTGTGGAGCCGGTCCAACATGGTTGTGTTGGAAATATGCCCTAGAGGCAATCATAGAGATGATAATATTTCATTATTTTCATGATTTTGATAATATGTTATCGTGTTCCTTGAATTAATCATTTGTTATAGATCAATAAGTATGTGACTTGTTGGGGGAACTCTTTTACTTATATGATGTCATTCTAAATGTATCCCTGGTCGGAGGTCACTAGTTGGAACTCTGGATATCATGGGGATATGTTCCAGATTTTAGGATGATGTGACAATTGGCAATGAGGTTTGCGGTTTGTCGTTTCATGTGTTTTCAACAAGTTTCAGAATTGTCAGGCAGTAACCGGTATGACCGGTCATAGCGTGGCGGTCAGACCGGTACCAAATCGGTCCGACCGGCCATAGGCGGCGGTCGGACCGGTGAACTTAAAAAGTGTTATTTTGAGCTGGGCCAAAAATAGAGGGTGTAGGCAAGAGAGGGGATTCTATTGCACTTGGTCCTATAATTTTTGGAGTCTCCAGTCAAAAGTTCTATTGGATTGAAAATTCCAGTAGGTTTCGGTTTTCAGAGGCTGAAAATCGGCTAAGTCATTGCTGGCGGTCTGACCGGCCCATGTGTGGCGGCCGACCGCCATGTCGGGCGGTCGACCGGGCCTAGGGCGGTCTGACCGGTTCCACTTGGTCGCGCACTGGGTGGCGGTGTTGTGCGGTTGTTATGTCAAAGTCATGAGTTTCAGGGGCATATATGGTGCATGATGCATGTTTTGACTAACATGGATCAAGTTGTGAAGAACTTGTTCCCAAATTCGGTTTACTTGTCTATTGTTGTGCAGGTTGCTTGGTGGTCAACGATGGTCAACGGTGAGGATGATCGGGACTAGGCTTGGAGAACTGAGGTCCAGAACGATCGACGATGCCGGGTGAGGTCAATGTACTCAAGCGTGGTGCAAGATGGACAAGGGTGACCTATTAGCTAATTCGAGGCGCAAGATGGCGCTAGGTGTAGCTAGTTAGGTCAAGAGGAGATAAAGACGACGCTTTAAAATACATGCGTATGTGTTCCGTTTGTTTTGGGCCTTAACGGGAGCCCAATAGGATCAAACATCTAGAAGGTCTAAGCCTCCACTATAAATAGGAGAGGGTGGTGGCTGCACCACAGCTCTTCGCCTTTTCGCTATTTTGGAAACCATAATTTTCTTAGGGAGAGCTTTGGTGGAGGCTACGGTTTAGAGAGTTTGATGTGATTTTCGTACTCTTGGATTGAGCATTGTCCTCCATTGATGGAGAGGTTGTAAGCCCATATCATATCAAATCAATCTAGAGAAAGTTTGATCACGTCTTGCCTCATTGCGTTCTTTATCTCTATTTGATGATTTTGGGTCTTTCTTTGATCTGAGAGTTTTTTATTGAATTCTTCTCGTGATCTAGCTTGCTGTGACGTGTGGGAACCTATCTAGGATCATCTTGATCATCAATCACCCACGAGCAAGATCTTGGATCAAGTTTTCGTTTTGACCCGGTTTTGAACCCTTCTTTGATCAAACAAAAAATGATTTTTATTATTTCAAGAATTATCATACATTTCTATTAGAATAGGTTCCTAATATCATAGAGAAGATGTGTTCCAAGTTTCATCAAGTTTGGATTAGTAGATCAAAAGTTGCATCTATTTTCATCTTCGCCATCTGGTCGTTTCTTCATTTTTGGAGGTCAAGGTCGATCGCTTTAAATCGGTCTGACCGCCCAAGGCCAGCGGTCCGACCGGCAGCGCACTGATAGTTGCTATCTTGTGTTTTGATCGTTTGTAGTCTTGCTTAGGGGTGTTTATTGGATTCAATATTAGTCTTCCGATGTACTGATATACTGATCTTTATAGATTCCATAGCTACTGGAGTAAAATATTATTGGATCTATTATTTGTGAAAAAGTGAGCGTGCTCGTATTCACCCCCCTCAAGTCGCATTTTCGGTCCAACAGGAACACCAGTGACTCTATGACTAGCACATGTATTGATTGATGACCTTGTTTCACCGGTCATGGATATAGGGATATCGAATCAATAATGTGAGCACTTGTTAGAGAACATAGGGCTGGATAGACCCATCATTGAGACACTATTGAGATTGTTATGAATCTTTGTGTCATTAGTTGGTCTCAAGTAATGATGATGTATAATCCTTGGACCTGAGATCAGCATGGTTCCCTACATGTGTAATAGCACTCTTAGGGGTTGCCAAACGCTACTCGTAACTGGGTAGTTATAAAGGTAGCTTTCGGGTATGCTATGAAACATGCGGAGGGATATGACTGGTCGAGATGGGATTTGCCCCTCCTAACATAACATGAGATATGTCTCTGGACCCCTCGTGGTGATCGGATAAAGAAAATGCATGGCCATGCCACTAGTGGTCGAAGTGTCGACCACATGAACTTATCTGACACTCGATCGAGAAAGTATTGAACAGTCCATGGATGACACGACATCTCACCTGGAGTTCAACCAGACATCGTGTGGTGAAGGGAGAAGACATGACTAGGTAGCTTAGTTCGTTCAGTTACGGACTGGTCGTATGGAGATACGATCTGATCGTAGATTGATCGAACGTAATCACAGAATGGTAAGGACCTGCTCGTAAGGAGTTATGAATTGGTCAGGACCAAATTTGATCTGGTCTTATGGAGATACGAACTGATTGCAAGTGATGAGGACCTGGTCATAGATCATATTACATCAAGGTTCGTCCGCTATTCTATGTGTATTTGGGAATCCTTATGTGCTGCTAGGTACCGCTAACGACTGGTGGTCGGAAAAGAGTTTTCGAGTCATAACCAATTACACATGAACCTGTAGGGTCACACACTTAAAGGGTTAGAATTTGTTTTGGATGGTGATCCGATTTCATATAGGCCATGAGTTCCTAATGGGCCTCAAGGTCGAGACACATCATAGATGCCTATATAAAGAGGGGCGGTGGCATGGGGTGTGGGAGAGGATGATCTTTGAAGAAACTCCCGAAACCCTAATAGCCACGCCTTCTCAACCACGCTGCCGGTGCTAGCACTCCAGCGCGTTGTAATCCTGTCCCGTACGTGTGGATACCTCGGAGGTGTTGTTGAGAAGCATCATCACTAGGACAATCCCGCGACTCGTGACAATCATCGGAGTCGGAGAAGTCGCATGGTGAGTACGACCACTCGAAAGAGCAAACGCGCGGCGAGTACGACCACTCGAAGGAGAAGACGCGTCGTGAGTACGACTACGACTGCATCAACTCGCTACAACGACTCTACTTCCGCTATGAGTCGGCGCGTCTAGTGGTAATCTCGTGATCTATTTCTAGCGGTGGTTCCTTGGTTGTGTGGTAAAAAATTTGTTTGTGCTATCGTAGCCTTGCCCGTAACCCTTTAGGTTGAGCTTACCTCAACGTGGAGTAGGGGAGACCGACAAGTCTTCGAACAACATGGTAAAACATTCACTACTACAAAAAGGCTAATACTGGACGCCTCATCTCAGACGGTTTTCCAAAACCGTCAGTGTTAATGGTAATCACAGACTGTTTTACCAGCGCGGCCATCTCTATTACTGGAAATACCAAGAACCGTCTGTGATGAGCTAATATCACGCATACGGTTCGATAAGAATTATCGTGAAGTATCACGCATTTCGCTCGTGATACTGAACCGTCTTTGATATGTTGTCTTATCACAGATGGTTCTTAATACGATTTGATAAGCCTCTGTGATTTTACCATGGCTTAGAATTTTTCTTACTCTCTGATTTTACCATGGCTTAAAATTTTAATTGGTTTTTAGTTGTCGTGCTAGAGGTTGCATATGTAAACTACTGTCTAGGAATTGATTGGTTTGGCTCAAAATTCAATTTTTTGTAATAGAAAAAACTATTATAGACGGTTCTTACTCAGAACCATCTCGTGATAGTTTTTCACGCACAGCTAAAAATCGTTTATGATGACCTCAGATCATCACATACCCATAAAGTCAGACGGTTCGAGAAACCATATGTGATGACGATTTTGAGCCATCGATGATGACATTTTCTATAGTAGTGATCTTTGTGTCAAGTGGTTTGTCTTCTTGTAAGTGGTTTGTCTTCTTGTGATTTACTCTATTGCAATTTACAATTCCGAATAAAACTCAGCCAAAAGGTTTTTAAAGCCGCCTATTAACCCACTCTAGTCGGCCTCCTCGATCTTACAATAATCCAAGATTTTCTTTTGTTTCTAGACAGACAACAATTAGGGATATAATAAAATACTACAATGAATGTTGTAATAAAATAAAAGAACTATTTAATACGTGCACATTTTCGGTGGCATTGACCTCGGACTGAGAGACCATGTGAGAGGTCCTCCACTCTGAGTGATGAGTATTTGACAAGTGTGTTGATTAGATTGAGAGTTGAGTTTTTCGGTTTGACTGCTTCGGTGAGTCGAAATCGGAACTACCGTGTATGGAGCGGAAGTTCCGATAAATCGGAACTACCGGTGTTGGAAATAGGAACTTCCGTTTTATCTGGGTTTTGGTCTCGGCCGAAGGAAATCGGAACTTCCGCACAAGGGGTAGCGGAGTGTCCGATAATACTGACATTGTGTGTTCTCTGAGTTACCAAATCGGAATTAAATATCTGGAAAGTCGGTTGTTCCGGATATCGGAAGTACCGCAGTGTTGAGCGCGGAACTTCCGATAATCCTGACAAGTGCGGATGTTCCGGAAATCGGAACTTCCGCTGTGGTAAGTGCGGAACTTCCGATTATGTCCAGATCTGTGCAGAGAAGATTATTTTGTGATTTTGATTTTGTATGAGTTTGAGTCTTATACAAATATTGATGCTATGATATTGTGCAATGCTATGTGATGTGTTTTTGTCTGTGTTGACTGCAGGGCATCAAGATGGAGTCGTGGCGAGACACGTGGACCGGACTAGGCGCAGGAGGCGTTGAGGTCAGAACGGTCGGGATGTGTCGAAGACGGCGTGAATCTTGAAGCGGTTGCGAGTCGTGCACAACAAGGTGTACGGAGGCTTCGGAAGGTGCGCAAGGGCGAAGGGTCTTTTCGCAAGCGGCAAAAGTGGAGGCGGTTCCGTTCGGTGTAGCGGGCTTAATGGGTTGGAGGCCCATTAGCAAAGGCTATAAATAGGGGAGAACCCTGGAGTTAGGGTTAGACTTTTGGAGAGAAAATTAGGGTTAGCTCTAGAAAAGGATTTGTTTTGCTTTTTGAGAGCTTGTTGAGAGGAGAGTATGAATGAAACCTATTGTAATCATTCCTCTTTGAGTTACCTCTGTAATCCATGTTTCAATCCAATGAAATCTGAGGTTTTGATTATTTGATTTTGCAACTCTCTCTCTGCTCATGTTGAATATCTAGGGTTTTGGCACATCTTTTGATTCGCTTTTATGAGATAACATGAAACTTCATATCTAGAATCGTTTTGGTATTGCTATTACTTCCTCAAAGTTTCATGCTCTAAGAATCTGAGAATCTCGCTTATCATTGGTTTTGGTCTTTCTTGCCCCTTCTTCAAGAAATCCGTTTTTGGTTCGATTATTGAATCTTTGGTTGCGATTCTTCTCCATAAGGTCAAGATGGTGTTTAGGATGATGTCCTGTAAAACTTGACCTGAGAAGAGCATTCAAGATTAAGTAGTTTGATTTTGGGCAAAAACCGAGCGCTCGTTCTTCGATCGGGATAATCGAGCTTCGATTTTATGCGTGAAATACCGCAAGCGGAACTTCCGCGATATACACTGCGGAACTACCGCAAGCGGAACTTCCGCAATCTACTGCCCGGAACTTCCGATTTCCAGAAGAACAGCCTGAAACTTGTTTTTGCTATTTGATCTTGCTTCATTTACTTTCTTTAGATCTTCAGAGATCTTTGTAGGCTGGTTTTAAATACAGTGAAGGGGAGTATTAATTTTTAGGCACCATTCACCCCCCCTCTGTTGCCATTTCGATCCTTCACGGACATATGGTGTGGTCGGGTTAGGGAGAATTATCTTAGTGTAGTTGCTCATTATGCTAATGCCGACTGAGTAATGGAGAAAAGAATTATATGTTTGAAATCAATTGATGTATCACACACGGGTGAGAATATTGCAGACTATATTATCAAAGTCGTGGAAGACTTTGGTCTTATAGACAAAATATTCTCAATTAATTTAGACAATGTCACTTTGAACTCTAGGGTAATAGATATTCTTACTCCAGTGTTGAGTACATACGCCAATTCATTCTTGCTACATCAACGATGCACTTGTCATATTATTAGCCTTATAGTTAAATGTGGGTTGATGAGGTTGAGTTCATATATTAAAACTTTTCGCGATGCTATTTCTTTCTTGAATAATTCGAACGTAAGAATAACACAATATAATAACTTCTTCAGGATGATGGATGTACGTCAAAGAAAGTTCGATTTGGATATGCCAGTAAGATGTAACTCTACTTACCTGATGCTTAAGAGTCTTTTACCATATAAGATCACTTTTTCTGTTTTTTATTCAAACACACTATTAGAGCATTGACGATAGTATACTATTGACTGAGTAATATTGGTTTGTTGCTGAGAAGATACTAGATTTTTTTAAAAAAATTATGAGGCCACTGTTGCTTTGTCCACTATCTACTATCCAACATCTCCTATCAGTATTTTACATATTGCTACTCAATTGGAAATATATGAAAATAACTTAGTTTTACACGATGCTATTGTTGCTATGGAAACTAAATACCTTAAATATTGGAGAGAAATTCTTTACCTATATGCATTTGTATTTGTTTTAGATTCTAAGGCTAAAATTGATGTATTTGTTAGTGTACTTGATCTTCAAAGTGATGCTACAAGGCTAGACTATACTAACTATTTTGCATAAGTTCGTTCTCGGTTACACGATGTTTACCAAAGGTATGAAAATAAGTTCCAGAGAGTCCGCTCGCAACGACCTCCAGTAGCCCCCCTCGAGTAGCAAGACAAATATGCGGGGTAAGATCTTTGATGGCTCTTCCTCTAAGTCTTCTTCTACAGTGCCACCTACTCAGCCAAGAACCCAAGGTGTGGGGAACTATCCACCTATCTGGACAGCGATACAGTGTATTTCAACTCAGAAGGTTTCAAAATTTTGCAATGGTGGCAAACCCATACGTTAACATATCTCGTACTATCTATACTTGCATGCGATGTGTTAACTGTTTATGTCTCGACGGTTTCCTTCGAGTCTGCTTTCAGTCTTTCTGGAATAATATTGGAGGAGAGAAAAACAAGTATCACAAGTGAGATAGTGGAGATACTTATAACTGTGAAGGACCGAGAACAAGCTGATTCACGAACACGACACTTTGTGAAAAATCCACAGTTGCTGGAGGTGTTTGAAAATCTGTACCTAGACAATAACACATATAACAAGGATGTATGTAGAGCTATATGTTGTAATCTTTTTCCTTTACCAAGATTTTCTCATGTTGAGTTTTTACTTGGCAAAGGTTTTAACGGGACAACCATTTGAACATTAATAAAGCTCTTTTTTACATTTTACTATACTTGTCTCATTTTTTTTTACAATTTTTATATCTATTTATGAATTCTACATATTTTCCTGATTTTTTAGATTTTTTGAGGCATAACGGGCTAACTGGACCGAAACGACCCATCAGGCTAAATGAGCTTGGGCCAACCTAGTACGATATACCATCAAGCCGTGCTTAGGCCGCCTTTTCGAAATCTACTAGCCAAACCACGATGGACCGTATCGTATCGTGACCGTATAAGACTGTGCCGAACCGTCCATTTAATATTGTATCGTGACCGTATAAGATAGTACCACCCATCTAACGAATTTTTTGCCGATACGGCCGATTTGCACAGCGTATTAGCAGTTTTGACCACCGCGCGCACGTATTTGCAAAAGTAGCACCACGGCGCAGTTGAGCAGGGCGCCAGCGCGCCGCCATACGCCACGCAGCGGCGTAGGCGGCGCGCAGCGCCACCAGCGCCCTACCGCCTCGTCACGTCACAAGGCGCGGGGTGGTGATCGCGCATGCCGCCACGGCGCATGCCCACCATGCACCACCCAATTAGGTTAGTTTAGGGTTAGGTTAGTTTAGGGTTAGGTTAGTTTAGAGTATAAATTTGAAAAATTGAAATATATAGCATATTACATCAAAAATTACAAATTTTTGTGGGGTTTCTCACATATTGTATTTGTTTGTGTAATTTTTTATTAATTTATTTGTTAAGAATTGTTTGATATAAATGCGTGTTTATACAAAGCAATAAATGTGTGTCGAACGTGCTTTCGATCACCATTATGATATCTGTGACATGTGTTCATTTGTCGGAGATTGTAATGTGGCCCTTGCGTGCGATTCTTTGCCAAGTGTTGAACTTTGCAATCAAAGTTTGGATGAACTGTTATCTCGTGACTCTCTTTGATGATTGCGGTGGATACGAAATGATTCCTTTGATGATTGCGTGCATATATATTGGAGAGCGATCGCGCGATTTCATTTTCGCGATCGCTCGCTCGCCGTTCTTCTGCTAAGTTCATATCGCGATCCACTCGCCGCTCCTCTGCCCATTCTTTTCTTTTCATGCGCTTGCTCTCTCGATTATATTTCAACGTTATTAACCGCCGCCGCGTTCGCAGTAGGTTTATCGTAATTTTTAATTTAGCTACATTCTTCTATGTTTAATTAGCCACATTGTCGCGAATGTTCGCTATGTATGTTTTGCTAGTCATGTCTCTACCGAGCTACTAGAACAATTCTACGATGAGGACCACCGTGCAAGTCGTGGCTCACCGGGCGTGGATGGCCCTCCGCCCGTGGCGCTTCGGCGGGAGGGACTGGTGGGCGGTAGACGATCGTTACGTCCCGATCCTCCGGGAGACGGGCTTGTTGCCCTTTGCGAGGATGGTGTCCTTCGAACGTGGGTTCACCCTAGACGGCAGCCTGTTGTCCGCACTTGTGGACCGGTGGAGGCCCGAGACGCACACCTTCCATTTTCGGTGGGGTGAGATGACGATCACCCTACAGGACGTCTCGTTCTTGACCGTCTCCGATCCGGTGTGCCGCTTGTTCCGGGCCCTCCGAGAGCGGACTGGAAGGTCAGGCTGGAGCAGCGGTTTGGCCAACCTCTGCCGGAGGGTGCACGTGGCGTCCCTCGGGCTTGGCTGAGGCAGTTCAGCGAATGCCCGCAGGGTGCACCTGAGGACGTCGTTAGGACGCATCTCGTTGCTTACCTTCTCCAGCTCTTCGGTTGGGTCCTGTTTCCAACCACAAAGGGCGATTTTTTGAACCCCAGCTTCATCCGCGTCGCCGAGTCTTTGGTTGACGCGGGGGCTGAGCCGATGCCGCAGTACAGCTGGGGATCAGCCGTCCTTTGCGCTACATACCGAGGGTTGTGTGACGCTTCGCGGCGCGGCAGCGCTGCTAGCAACCTGGCCGTGTGCTACGTGCTCCTGCAGCTGTGGAGTTGGGAGCACTTCCCTGTTGGGCGGCCGACCATTGAGACAGCGGCGCACCTGCATTCTCTCTCCACATGACCACATAGACGCGCCCACCATGGGCTTACGGTGGACTGCCGCCCGTCGTCTGCGCTGGGCCAACAGAAGACCGGCGAGGTGCTACTCGTTGTACCACAACGAGTTCGAGTTATTGCACGAGAGCGACATCATCTGGTGTCCATGGCATGCTGATTTTCTGCTCGAGGTTGCGCCGCACGGGCTGTCTGCGCAATGCGTCGAGGATCGATTTTTGTGGACGACGACCTGCCACCTGGTGTTCTCACATATGGTGGAGCCTTACGCGCCGCAGCGCGTAATGCGACAGTTTTGTCGGTACCAGCTCGTGCCCCCCCCGAACGGCAGGCCCCTGGAGCGAGCTGTACACCTGTGAGTCAAATTTCATCCAAGTAATTTTTGCAGTCCTTACGTCTTCTTTTGTAACATTAATCTTTCCGAAAATGCAGGCAATCGAGGTCGGGTGGGCATATTTTGGACTGGCAAATCCACCAGCACCAGTGGATTGCGACATGGATTAACAGGATGCACGTGGATGTATGGCATGAGCAGCGTCCATATGACCCTGAGTCGTACGCTGCGTACATGGAGTGGTACATGCCACGAACGCGCGCAAGACTCACCATTCCTCCTCCGGAGCGCCCAGAGGAGGTGACATTTCTGACGCACCAAGAGAGCCTCCGCCGCACGCATCTGGCCGTCCGCAGCGCTTCAAGACATGACGACACCGTACGACACTTACAACCTCTGGTTTGCAGTTTTGTTGACGATATTCGTATTTTTTGTTAATGAACCTGTTACATATGTCACTACAACTCGAGCGGGCGGTGCGCGTCAAGAGCGCAGCGGACGAGGCCCAACTCAGCCCAGATAGAACCCCGGCGGCATATAAAAAAGTTTTGAAGCACATCTCGGCGGAGATGAAGAAGATAATAAAGAACTTGAGCTCGTGGTCGCTCGAGGGACGACGTCTTGCGCATCGGCACGGCTGGGGGCGTGCTCACCCGCTAGGTCACCACGACCTAGCGAGTCCGGCAGGCGTCGTAGCGTTCCCCGTCGGTCATCTGCGGGCCAGGTCGCCGCACAGGTAAGTCGCTATGTACACATTTACATTAAGTTTTGTAATTATGCCTTACGTTCCGCTAACATCATGTCGTTCTCTCGCCGTAGGTCCGTCGGGATGAATCACTGCCGTCCGACCGGTACATACCGCCACCCCCTCGGTTATCTCAGACCGCACATCCGGAGGTACGAGGTTCTTAGTTTACATCCGAGTGTTCATTTGTACTAACATCGTTTCGTCTTGCGACCTTGACCCACAGGGGTGACGGCGATTCCACATCGACCGATGACGACGATCACGGGCCTCCCACTCCTACCAGGGAGCAAGACACGACGCCTTGGCAAGGACAATGGCGGCCGGGGTTTTAGCGTCGCAGGCGAGCTCCTCCGGGTTCATTGCCCCGACGCTCAAGAGCGGATGTCCTCCGGTTCGGTGCCCCACGGTATACTCCAGCGAGTTCATCCGCGCAACCGGAGTTGCGTGAATCGTACCCCAGAGTGGTTTTCCGGACTCGTCGTGGATGAATTCTTCTGAAGTGTCCCCTGTGCGGCACGTCTCATCACGACGACATGTACGCCTACCGCACTCTGCTGCAGACTCGATCCATCGTCCACCTCCGCCTCAACGGTCTCCGCACCCTCCGAACCGACACGCGTTCTCCGTGAGCGGTGGACATATTCCACGGGTCATGCTCGGCGCAAAACAAGCCGCGACGCGACACGTACCAAGCAGCGAGGAGAGAGTAGTGGCTCGACGAGTGAGCCGTATAGTATCACGTGTTATGCGATTTTCATTGTACTACATGCTTGTTATCGCTATTTCCGTATGAGTGTCTTGTTCGTATTAATCAATAAACGTACAAAATTTTTGTATAATGATTCCACTCCATTAAACCTTCGAGACCTCTCGTGGCCTCCTGAGACCTCCTTTGTATGAAGTACATTAATTGATCTCATGACGAAAGCAAAGTTATATCAAAAGATTCTTAACAAATAAAATAATACAAAAATTACATAATCAAATACACTTTGTCAAACACAAAAATTTTCATTTTTTTGACCTCATTTGCTATAATTTAAAATTCCGAGAGACGGGCTTGTTGCGATTATGAAGATGCCGTACAACATGTGGGTAGCTACTATTTAACGATGTGTGCTACTTGTCTCCGCGGCGCCATAGCAAGGGAGCATTGTCTCGACGTCGGTGGGTCTCGGTCGAAGGAGCCTTCCCCTTATCGCCAGACTCTCCACGTCGGGCTGGTATGTCGAAGTCGTCCGTACCCTGCGATTGTATGATGTAAGTACATCGTACAGTACAAAACGTAACAAGAATGTCAATTCTTCATAACTCACGTCGTCCATGTAGATTGCTCCCGGACGACCGGATACGCTGTGGCGACCGGGCTCAGCCGCATGAGCCTTTCCCTTGCCCTTGTCACGGGACTGTCCACGTCGGGCTGGTGTCTCGAAGTCGTCCATGTCCTGCGTTTGCATGATGTAAGTGCATCGTATAGTGAAAATCATAAGAAGGATGTAATTTCTTCATAACTGACGTCGTGGATACGGATGACGCCCGGGCGACCGGATACGCTGTGGCGGCCGGGCTCAGCCTCATGAGCCTTTCCCTTGCCCTTGTTACGGGAATGTCCACGTCGGGCTGGTGTGTCGAAGTCGTCCATGTCCTGCGTTTGCATGATGTAAGTACACCGTATAGTGAAAATCATAAGAAGGATGTAATTTCTTCATAACCGACGCTTGCATGAGCCTTTCCCTTGTCGCCGATATGGATTACGCCGGGAGTTTATCGGGTCCTTCGGTGCCTCCTCATCAGTACGTAAGGTTTCCACCGTGAGAAGTTCTCGCCCGCACCGAGTAGTTTAGCATGTACTCTATTTGGATGAATGCCCCTGTCGTACATCTCGGGCCGTCAATCCATTTGGAAGAAGTGGCGGCGCATCTCGGCCGCATGCATTGGGATGAAGTTAAAAATTGAAGGAATTCAACATTGGGAGGAAAATCGATGCGCGCGAAAAGAAACGCTTACCATGTAGTGGCCGCGACATGTAGTACGCCCGGCGGCCGTGTTCGGGTGTGTGGATGAATGATCTCTGCGGTTCACCACACACACTTCGGGACCAACAAGCGTGGTGGCACTGGAGCATCTTTCATTGAAAAATCCGGTATTTTAGTTTGCTTCCTCTTCTCAAGAAGCGATTTGTGCTTCTGCAACATCCTCTTGTAGAAGTTTGCCGAAGAGTCCATAGCCGGGTCTCGTATAATTTTGCGCTGTATATAACAAGCAAGACAGAAAAACTTTAAATTACGACACTGAATGACGACCGGACGAACTAGGTCTCATTGGGACAATCCTTCATTGAGTGCCTGGGGTCTTGCATATCCCGCACTTCACGTGCGGCTAATCTCGATACGTTGACTAGCATCCATGTCATTCGGAGCGCGCGTCTGCCGTCACCCCTTCCTATTCTCTTCAATTCCCTGTTGGGACCCCAGTGCACCATGTCGGGCCAAAGATCCTTGTAGTTCATTTCCAAACCATACGAGTGAAACTCTCCGCTCCATGTACCGAATAGGTGTTGCATGTCGTAGTACTCAGAGATGTATGGTGTAGCCATCTGCCGCATTTGCGCACATACCTTGTACACGTGCGAGCATGGTTTGTGGAAGAGCTTTGGCTTGTTGCAGGTGCATGTCGCCACATCACCCAGGGTGCATGCCTGTTTTCTTTCCCCCCTAGCATGACTATTGACGATTTACGCCGAAGCTTGATCTCGTACTTTCGTCTGAGGCCGTCGATCACCCGAATGTCGTGCATTCGGGCCTTCTCCATCTTCCGATCCATGTGTCTCTGCATGTTCTCGGACCACTGCTTGCCTTCGTCCATCTGTCGCTTGGCTGCGGTGGCTCTATTCACAAAATAACCAACGGTGCGAGTCCATATCTCCTGGACAACCGCAGTGATAGGGAGCCCGCGCACACCTTTCAGGACGCTATTGTAGACCTCGGACATGTTGGTCGTCATAACGCCGCACCTCGACCGCCTCGTGTCATAGAGGAGGGACCATTTCTCCAATTCAGGAGCGTGGTCGTTAATCCACTGGGAGAAGGTTATGGCGCTACTAGGTTGCTCCCTCTCCGGAGTGGACTCCCTTGTATGTCTCGTAGTCCGGTGTTCAAGGTCTCTCCAAATAGACTCAAACTTCCGTCGCTGGTTCTGCATACACAATGCCTTGAACGTCTTCATGAGTTCCTGACTGCGGAACCGCGTGAACAAGTTAGATGCAAGATGCCTCATGCACCACCTGAATTGCACGTTGTTCCACTGGTGAGATGGATCCATCCCACGCCGCATCTTTGTTGATGGCCGCCAACAACCCAAAGATTGCGATGCGTGACTAAGCGGACGTTGGCCCGGTCTCCCACCACGGCCCTCTTTACGTTCTCCAAGAACCACAGCCAGCTGGATGTGTTCTCGCTCTCGACAATGGCAAATGCAACCGGGAGAAGTTGGTCATTCGCATCGGCCGCCACCGCGGTGAGGATGGTGCCCTTGTACTTCCCAGTGAGAAAAGTGTCATCCATCGTTAGCACGGACGGCGAACTTGAAACCCGATGGCACGAGCGAAAGCCCGAACACCCTATTCAAGATGAAGTGGTTGGGCCCTTTTCAAAGATCTTCACGGTCGGCTTGTTTATGTACGTGTCGGGGTTTGATCTGGCAATCTGGTGAAGCAATCTCGGCACAAGGTTGTACGCCTCTTCGTATGTCCCGTACATAGTCTCGATGACTTTCTGCTTGGCTCGTCGAACCTTGCTGTAGCTAACTGGATAGCCAACCTGATTGACGACTTCCGACATCATCAGCTTGGGGGAGATAGACACGTCGCCTCAACTAGGTGCGTGATGAGGTTTGCAACATATCACGAAGTCACGTTCCGATCTTTGCCAGGCTCGGCCGAGCTCGCAGTGTGGTCGATCAGCTCCTTGACCGTGAAGACCGAGCCAAAGATCTTTGCTCGGAGGCGCCGACCTTGCCGAGCGCGCCTTCTACTATGCACTTCATCACGTACTTCCACAGGTTGGACCGTGCACTCGGTACACACGGTGATGGACAAAGCGCACGTGCTATAGCTTGTTGCACGCCACCTTGTTCGAAGCGCCGCCCAACTAAGAGGGTGTCGGCTTCAAACCCCACCGGAGCCTTCTTCTTGCGGCGACGAGCGAACGCACCGCGATATCATCAAGTCTCGATGCCACGTAAGGACCACCGGCCGTGTGCGCCCTCGTCGGCACCATCCGAGCTTGGGTCGGTGTCCTCGTCGGACTCAACCCGAGAGTCTCGTCCGTAGATACTGTGGCGATCGATGCGGGTCGACCACCATGTTTCCGCCTCATTTGGCTCAAAATTAGGCACGAGACTTCCGAGGCAAGGCACATCCGTCTTTGCCATCTTGAGCTTCGGTGCGCTTGCCCGCTTATGCTGTGCCTCGGCATCATCGGGGTTTCCGACACCCTATGTACGAAATTGACGTACACCATAGGCTTCCGTGAATGGCCGCCTCGGTGCCGGAGACAATCTCCATGTCTCGCCTCCATGCTATGCTTCCATCCACCTTTACGAGCTCCACATATAATTGGTGCGGTGATCGCCTCAATCATAACTTTCTTCGTCCTTGGCTCGTGAGGAACTCCTCCGGATGCACTGCCTTGACTCGTGAATATTCATCGCGTGGAGCCCTCCGCCGACCACCTTATATCGGCATCTCGACAGTCCAACCCATCGTGTCCAACTACATAAGCCCATCGCCAGAAAACACAATCAAGTCTTGCATGTTCGAAAATACCTAAACCCACAACAACCACTAAATAATTACGACTAATTAATTAGCACTAAACTAATTCATTACTACTGAACTAACTAATTACGACTAATTAACTATCTCTAAACTAACTAATTACGGTTGATTAATTACCACTACAAAATACCAGTACTTTATTTCCACTTACTTGATATGCTGTAACGATGAGTACTAAACTAATTACGACTAATTAATTAGCACTAAACTAATTTATTACTAGTGAACTAACTAATTACGGTTCATTAATTACCACTAAAAAATACCAGTACTTTATTTCCACTTACTTCATATGCTGTAACGATGACTACTAAACTAATTACGACTAATTAATTAGCACTAAACTAATTCATTACTAGTTGACTAACTAATTACTACTAATTAATTACCCCTAAACTATCTAATTACGACTAGCTAACAAAGACTAACTAATTACGACTACGGTAATAACGGCAAAAGCATAACACAAATTACCTGCCCTTCTGAGGAAGTAATTAATCACCGTTCCGAGGAAGTAATAAATCACCCTTCGGAGGAAGTAATAAATCACCCTTCGGAGGAAGTCATAAATCAAGGCCGAGTGACGAGAGCGAAAACGATTACCTCCCAATAAAATTAATTATGTTACGTTCTCGAGTTCTCACGACGAGCGCAAGAACGAGAATCAAACGCAATTGATATGACCAAGAAGCGAGTGCGAGTCCGGTATTTATAGCCGAGTGGAGGAGGAGTCGCGCCTTGGCGCCGGAATTCCGTAAGCATTGGCGCCGAATTCTGGATGGGCGACAGATGTGCGGAGGAGGAGGAGGATGGGCGGTGGGAAAGATGGCCACCCTAACGTTTTTAATTCTCCGTACAACGATTCGGATGCGTGGCGGGTGTAGCGGGTGAGAGAGGGCTGCTTCTATTCTTTCGGTGGAAAGTTTTGACAAATGCAGAGGCGCGACGTGATGCGGCGCGTGCATATGAAGTACATTAATTGATCGATGCGAAATCAAAGTTATATCAAAAGATTCTTAACAAATAAAATAATACAAAATTACATAATCAAATACACTTTGTCGAAATGCTACACAAAATTTTTATTTTTTATAATCTAAAATTCTGAAAAAATAAAAATGAAAATTATAAAAAAATAAAATTATAAAAATCCAGTGAGGCAGGGGGGCGCGGCGCCTTCAGCAATATATGCTGTCGGGGCATACTGCCATGGCGCTCCAGCGGCGACGATGTCGCCGTCTTGCCATGACGCCGCCCGACTGCGTCGGCCGATTCTTTTTTGCAAATCTGGCGTCTGCGATGGTTAAAGCTATTTAATACGGTATGAAAATCGACCGTATCGGCAAAAATAACGAGCACTAGTCTCCGCTGCTGAAGGCGGGTCCACCCCGTTCCCCATCTCCATCCCAATCACCACCCCCAACCTCTTGACCTCCCTCTCCACGGCGGAATCAACTCACACTCCAACAAAACACCGTCCCAGCCCACCCACCCCAGCTTCTCCCATGTCCTACTCCCATCTTCACCTCCTCCTCGTCTTCCTCGTCTTCCCCGCCTCGCTCCGCTCCCAACCCACAGCCTCGCCGCCGCAATGCCCGCTCAACTTCACCGCGCTGCGGCCCTTCCTCGCGCCGACGCTCCCGGCCGACGACGCCTCCCGCTGCGCCTTCGCGCAGCAGTCCGTCCGCGTCCTCCTCTCCCTCCACCTCGCCACCACCGGATCCTTCCTCCTCCCCGCTAACGCCTCCTGCCTCCCGCCCCTCCGCGCCGCGCTCCCCTTCCCGCTCCCGCCCTCCGGGTGCGGCCTCTCCGGCCTCGACGCGCTCCTCGCCTCCCCCGGCTGCTCCAACGTCTCCACGCGCCGGGACTTCGACGCCGTCGTCCCCGTCTCCGCGCGCGGGGACATGAACGCCAGCTGCGACCGCGACCTCACCCCCGTCCCCGACTGCACGGCCTGCACCACGTCGCTCAGCAAGGCCGCCGCGGCCTACCTCCTCCCGCTATCCCCCGACGGCGGGAACAACGTCACTGGCTGCGTCCAGTACCCCTTCATCTACGCCGGCGCGGTGGCCAGCCCGCGCGGCCCCGCCGACCCGGCCACCGCCTTCTGCCTCTACCTCCTCAAGGCGGGCTCGGGCCCCGGCGGCGGCTCCGGCGCGCCCGGCTGGCTCTACGGCGTCCTGTTCGGCTGCATCGGTCTGGTGCTGGTGGTCGCCGCGGCTGCTGGTTTTTGGTTCTTGGTGCGGCGGAGGCGGCGGCGGTCCACCGCGGCGGCGCTGGTGGCAGCAGCGGCGGACAGCAGGAGCAAGCGCTCGCAGGCGATGGAGTCCATCAGTGCCAGCACGACGCTGGTCAAGTTCACCTACGACGAGATCAAGGCGGCCACGGAAGGCTTCGCGAGGGAGAGCATCATCGGCCGCGGCGGGTTCGGGAATGTGTACAAGGGGGTGCTCCCGGATGGCGCGGAGGTAGCGGTGAAGCGCTTCAAGAACTGCTCGGCGGCCGGGGACGTCGCGTTCGCGCACGAGGTGGAGGTGGTGGCCAGCGTGCGCCATGTCAACCTGGTCGCGCTCCGCGGGTACTGCATCACCACCACGCAGAGGGAGGGGCACCAGCGGATGATTGTGTGCGACCTCATGCACAATGGCAGCCTCCACGACCACCTCTTTGGGGCCGGGGAGTGCCTGATGGTGTGGCCGGTGAGGCAGAGGATCGCTATCGGGATGGCGCGGGGCTGGCCTACCTGCACGGTGGCGCACAGCCGCGATCATTCACAGGGACATCAAGGCGAGCAACATCTTGCTTGATGACGATTTTGAGGCCAAGGTGGCTGATTTCGGATTGGCCAAGTTTGCGCCGGAGGGAATGACACATGTTAGCACGCGGGTTGCTGGCACGCTGGGTTATGTCGCCCCAGAGTATGCGCTCTATGGTCAATTAACCGAGAAGAGTGATGTCTATAGCTTTGGAGTCGTGCTTCTTGAGCTTGTAAGTGGGAAGAGGGCCTTCCTCTCTCTTGGTGAGGGCCAGAGCTTTGTACTCACTGATTGGGCCTGGTCATTGGTGCGGAGGGGTAAGACACTGGATGTGATCCAAGAAGGAATGGTTGAGCCTGGTCCTACTGAGGTAATGGAGAAGTATGTACTTGTTGCAGCTCTCTGCACACATCCGCAGCTGCACGCGAGGCCAACAATGGAACAAGTGGTGAAGATACTAGAGGCAGATTCAGTACCAGGGCCTTTAATTATCCCAGAGCGGTCACTCCCTGTTGTTGCAAACCTGGCTGAGATTGAGAGGTCAGCCAGCAGCAGTGGCTCAGGTCAGCTGTTTAGTCCCTCTGGTTTCCGGTCTTTTATTCGTGGAAATGAGGATGCTGCTCTGGAGTCTCCAAAAGAAACATGATATTGTGCTTAGCTGAGTAGTGGAAGGTTTATAGCTAGAATTTACTGTGTATCATATTTGTTTTTTGTTAGCTTGCTTTTGGTTTCATCACTACGCATTGCAGGCAATTGTTGCAGATAGCAATTTGTATTTTTTCTCCCACAGGAAATGTAAGATTCTTGTGTGACAGTTGAATTCATTTAAACATATCTATTGTTGTTTTTCTTTGCTATATATGTAGCTTCTAATTGGTGGAAACTGTTTTTTGTGATTTTGGATTAAAAAAAAAGAGAAATTGGAAACATTTTTTTTGTGATAGATTAGATTTATAACTTCTTGAACTTATTGTGCTCTGCAGTTGAAAGGGTACCGATAGTTCCATATAAGGACACATCATTCGGATAAAAGAACAAGATAGTGTTTCATTAAGAATTTAAGATGCCATAAGCTTCTATGATATTATATTTTTGTGGATAAGGCCATAAGCATAAACTTCAAATGTTTACCACCCTGTGTCTGTTACATTGTCTGTACTGTCGTGTGCACCAGCGATCGAAGATTGTAACTGTGAGTCACGGAGGGCCTGGAAGTTGGCCCTGCAAGTTCGGTGGGATTCTCCGTCGAAGCGTGTAGCAAGCAGAAATAAGAACAAGAAGCAGAAGAAGAGGATTCAGAGATAGATACTAGGGAATTCTTCGAAGCGTGTAGCAAGCAGAAATAAGAACAAGAAGCAGAAGCAGAGGATTCAGAGATAGATACTAGGGAATTCTTCTCCCTTCTTTCATAAGACCAGATCCCTCTATAAAGGGGATGGATTACAAACTGAAACAAATTAGAAGCACTAATCTACTCATACCTAAAATAGTAAACTGCCAAAATAAGAATCGGATTCCTATTACAACTGTTTGTTCTAGCCGGAGTCCTGATCGAAAACAGTTCCTGCAGCTCCGTTGTCGGAAACCTTCCGTATGAGCTTCCTTCTGGAATATGTAATCCCCCCACATAACAGTACTCTGTAGTCTGTAGTGACCAAAAGGTTATAGGCCAATATTCTTTCCCTATTTGATCCCTTTGTTTGCGGTTGAGTTAATTCGTGATCATGCTGAGAAAAAAAACTTGGTTCTTCATCTGAGATGATAACCAGTACGGGTTTTATAATTAATTAGAAGCTAGTAACATCATCTTGGAGGTTATGAATCCATTTAAGCACTGGGCTAACCATTAACTGCTATCAGTGTTCCCCTAGGCGCTAGACGCTAGTTGGGTGGCAGACCAGCGCTTAGCGTCTAATCGCCGCCTAGGTGTGCCTAGGCGGAGGTGGGCGCCTAGGGGAATACTGGCTGCTACATATGTGCTAACATAGTAGTCAAAATCTTGTTGGGATAGTCAATGACAAGTAGAATAGCCTCAACTATTAGTCCGTACTGAAGTGATGGCTAGATTTTTTTGCTCCTAAAAAAAGTGATGGTTAGATTACTCAAATTGAATGACATATTAAGATCATTTTCTTGGAGCCCAGTGAAGATCCCTTTTGATAATTTGGGGTTGATGATAGACTTATTGGTGGTAAATTGGTAATTTTGTGGGCTGAGAAAAATAGTCCTATTTTATCTCTCAACATGTGTAAAGCATCCAAGATTACTAATCTGGATAGAGACCTGAAATTCTGAACAACTTGTCCCTTCGGTTATCATTTCTCCCCAAGAAGTTAAAAATGAATTTTCAGCCCACTCGACTCGCTCTCAACTGAGGGTTTTTTTTTCATCTCAATGTCTGTTCACTCTCCCAAATTTTCTCTGTTCTTAGTCTTGCATGTCAGGCTGTCTCTCTTACGTGGCAATTTTCGCAAGCTAGTCACCAAATTCATGCAGGTATATTCCAGGTACTAGTTCTGTAAATTTCTAAGACTTGCTTCTGTTCTCTGTTTTTATCATTTTGTTTAGTTTCAGAACATCAGAAGGAAAATAATTTTATAATAAGAAAGGCAATCCTTGTCAGTTGTTTTGAGTAATGTGAGTCACAACTTTTATTATTTGAACTAAGATCAAATGTTCCTTGTTCAAGCTGATTTTGAATTACATCCAGTTGCTTGCCATTTTAATGTATTGGACTTCGGATTCCGGTAAGTAATATAGTTCGTGAAGCTGGCGGAGCTCTACTACGCCGGCAGCCACGGCATGGACATCAAGGGCCACGCGAAAGCCTCCCAGCACACCAAGGCTAAGGTTTGCACCCACCGTACCCTTCTTGCCGGCATTGGACTATTGAGTTGCATACATCAACAAATTCACTCAAAAACTTAAAGCTGACGAGAAAAGACGAATAATTTACTTATACTTCAACACCCCTTTCACGTGTAGGTTTCCTTAAGTCTATGACGTGGAATAGAAGTAAGTTATAATTATTTTTCTTTAACTGCGTTAATCGGGTTTTAAATTCAAGATCTCTAGGCTTTGATACTATATTTAGTTACATGTACCAACCAATTCATCAAAAAACTTAAAAACTGATAAGTGATAAATAAAGATGTACAATTCACTTATACTATACTTCAACACGAAGATATCAAAACTTTCTTAGAAACTAACTTTCATCAAATCTATATCAATAAAGATGAACCTCTAAACTTATTTGGAGGCACTCCATCAAAGATATTCCTCTACAAACAAATATGCCAGCATGCAGAAGGGAACTGTTTTGGGTACGAACTCATTCATGGTCATGGCCGCATGGCTCCTACTTGCCTGGTCCTGTCAGATTCGAGTATAACGATCAAGTTTCCAACCTTCCCACAATTTAGGTCCTAGTACGGATGTAAGTATGCCTCAAATGTCAAATCCACATGATGAACTATATAAATATGTTCCTCTTAAACTATGCAAACTTGTTATGTATGATTAAGCAAAGAACTTTCTGTTGGTTCTGATTTGCTCAGTGAAGTCCGCTGGAATTCAGATGGCCGAGCTTCCACTCATGGAAACAAATCGAACAAGGAGACAAGGACAAAGTTGTGTGTGTGTGTGGGGGGATGCACATTAGCTTAAACTTCATAGTTTAGTGCCGCTGCAAATTTTGAAGTTACTGAAAGTTCCAAAAGGTTTTGTTGGAGGCACTGGGGTCAGATTTTAATGAAATAAGCGAAAACTGTGGAAATACAGCAGTTAATACCACTGGTAGGTTGTTAGTGTCTTTGTGGTAGAACCTTTGGAATTTCCAGTGAATAAAGAAAATTTTCAACCTCTGGACTTTCAGTCAACAGTAACTTATGGTTTCAGTTCCACTGTATTGCTTGTATGGTACTTTTTTTTTGAGATGGTACCATTTTGTTTGACATGCCTGAAACATGTAAATATATGAATTAGTTCCTTCTCTTTTTCTTGTGTAAACTATGTATCTAATATTTCTGTCGTAGATGTCAGGTCTGAAAGGTGTCATTTTAGATAATTCCTTAATTATGTCCTGAAGGTGCCATGAACAACTATTTCCAAAGTGCATACAGAAAGATGCATTACGATTGTCTATTGTCTTCAGTTCAAGCATTGCATTACGATACTTCTGTAGTGGACTATTGCTAAAGCGATCTATTCGTCACCAAAACATTTTTAAGGTGCTGTTGGGAGCATTATGTGTTTACCTGCTATGTTACGTGTGCAACGTACGATGCAACATCATTATAGGGCTGTACTGATGTATTAATATGTTTAACATGTTGAATCAATCTTTTTTCTCATTTGGTAAGACCAAGGCTCTGGTTGGCATTGCAGCAAATAATGATAATTTCCTATGGTTGAGTCGCTTCTAGATACTTGGGTGTTTGTCTAGTTTTTTTTTCTTAATCAAGTTGCAAACAGATATATTATTGTGTTTAAGAACATATGACATGAAAATAGAGAGAAACCATCGAATACCAGAATCTATCTAACATTAATCTGATTTACGAAACATAGTGTTATCTTTTCCACAACTTATTTTTCACAGCAGCTTTAAAAACAAGAATAGCACAACAATCGCAAACTGATCATAAATGATGTGTACTTTGGTAGCTATATTTGGGGGATAATTCTCGAGACCATTCTCAACCATGCTTCTTTTTAGCAAAAATTCATGCAGTACATTTGAACTTCTATTTCCTTAATTAGCAGGTTGAGATTTGAGTTGAGCTGAAGTAATTCACTACTAATTTAACAGAAAATCTGCAAGTGCCAAGTAGTGGTATGTTTTGCTAGGTCTCTAAAATCTAATGGCGATAATTTGGTAGCAAGGGACTATTTCAAGAGCCAGCACTTCAACTCATACATAAGGCAGCAACTTAGCAATAGCAACACCTACTGATCGACTGAACTAAATAAGCAACAAGTTTGAATGAACTGGACAGAGAATATAATATAACCATATATGTATAATAGATAGAGAAAATACAAAATCTTCCCAGGTACCAGTACACATACAAGAGTTTTAGGTGCTTAATTACCAAGACACAAACGACTAATGCCATCTTATTATAAGATGGCTCACACATAGTACTGAAGTTCATAGAAACTTTATTTCATTCAAGGACATTCCCTGTATAAAATGTCCTGCTTATAAAGCTTGGATGTGGCTTACTGATCCCTACTAGTGCTCCTGCTGGTGTTCGCACAGCTCGCTGATGCGCTGGTACAGTCATGCTGAACCTGTGACACGCTTCAACGACGGTGGAAATGCCAAAGGGACGCTAGTGGGGAACAAACAAGCCACGCCCATTTCACCAGCATGGCCTACTTGGATGGTGGTTCATCTTGGTTCGCTGTTGTGCCTGGCTTTGGACCCAGCTTCATCAATATCTGCTGAAGTCTGGGATGCTGTAGGGGAAAACCTAAGCTCTGCTTGAGGCTGCGCTTCAGTCTTCTGCCTCCCAGTAATGGGAGAGAGACGTTCAATCTGCACAAAAATTTGGATAGCATAGCATGATGAGATCTCTATCAAGAATTGTCAGTAAGACATGAATTAAAACTTCCTATGTTGACGCAACTGTGATGCTGCAAAGTAAAGAATATTGAGGTGAAACGAAATGAACAGAGCAGCGAACCAAAATTTGGACTTGATTTTTAAAATTCTGGTTGGTGATCAACGTAGTGATTGAGAAAAGCCAGTTCCATGTGTCACAGGCCCTGTTTGTTTAGGCTTTTTGCCTGGCTTATAAGCAAAAAAGTCTAAGCCTAAACAAAGGGGTGGCTTTTTTATCTGGCTTATAAAAAGCTTAAGCCATTTTAAGCCTAAAAGCCATAAGCCAAGGAAGATGTGCTTTTTTTGGCTTTTGCGGAATAGAATAACTGATTACCACTGAAGTTCGCTAAAATTACCCCCAAAATGCCATTCGGTATATAAACATGAATCTCTCTTTTTTTCACCCTTATAAAATTAAGATTCATACAAAAATGATAATTGCATGTATGTCACTACACAATTTTATCCGAGATAGTGCTTTACGTGATGAGATTTTCGAGAGATGTGATCTTAATGAAGATTATGACCCAAGCGATACTTTATTATGATATGATCGGATATTATTTTGTTTGGTTGGCTAAAATGTCTTTCTATATTAATTTCTTTCATTACGCAATGTCCATAATTAATATATGCACGAACAAGCAAAACTTTTTTTTGTTTTATATGTACACTTGCACGTATCGTCATAGTTACAAATCCCATAAAAAAAATAAGTTTAAATTCATCCTTAAAAACATCTTTCAAACCCTCAAGGGCAATTCAGACTTTTTATCCTTCACACACAACTCAATAAGCCAACATCGTATAAAAAGCCAGATTACCAAACACCAAAGCTTGGCTTAAAAGCTGGAGGGCTTATAAGCCAATTAAGCCAAAAAGCTGGCTTTAAGCTATAAGCCAAAAAGCCTAAGCCTAAACAAACAGGGCCACAGTATTGTTAGTCCTACTTCCAATTTTCTGCAAACTTACCAACCATGATGGAGTCTACCACTGTTTTTTGGGCAGCTTTCTTTGGTATCGTACAATTTTTACTATTGGTTTTAAAATGAATCAAAGCATCCCAGCCAATTTTTTAAAGTAGAAATGAAGTTTTCATTTTTCCCTAAAATGTTTTAGTCGCTTTACACTACAAATTTTAAATTCGAAGTCTGAACTTGAGATTTTGAAAATAAGGAAATTTAAAATTTAAAGTCCCTGAGAACACCAAATTTCATATATGCACATTTGATTTTTTTAATGATTTATATTTCAAAATTTTTGCCTTTCAAGTTTTAAATACATACATTATTTGAGAGAGCACATGATCAACGGTCAAAAGTGGCATTTAGCGGCGTGATTTAAAATCTAAGTTGAATCTTAGATGTGGTCAAAATTTTGTGATAGATCCCAACATTGTGCCAATTGTTAGTTGTATACATGTAATACTACCTGTTTTGTGGGTTTACAACTATGCATTCTTCCCTGGAAGTTCAAAAATAATTTTCTCTTTAGTTGAGGCAGAAAACTTCCTTTTCATGTTACAGATTATGGGGTCATATATGTTTGATGAAAAAATGGCGGCTTTTCTTATAAATGACAAATACAAACTTTTTGTTGTTGTTGAGCTTTTTTAGATATACCACTTGTTAGAGATATAGTTAGAGATATATTTGGACTCTAGATTTGATTTGGTTTCCTTATCTGTAACCTTTACTCATGTATATATATCGGCCCATTGGCCTCCTGAATATACAAGTTGCAATTCCAACATGGTGTCAGAGCATTAGGTTTACCTATTCTCTTCCACGCAACTCGTCGCCGCCGCCGGCCTCCCTCCTCTACCCTAGCCGCCACCGTCGGCCTTCCCCCCTGCTTGCGCAGCCGCTGCTGACTTGGAGTTTCCGACATCGCCACCTCAACGCCGCCCCGGCCTCGGTCTCCTTGGACCCGGCGACCTCCGCTCGGGATTGCGCGAGGACTGCAGCCACGTGGGCCGCCGCCGCGTGGCCACCGCCGCCGCCGCCTCTCGCTCCCGTGTGGGCCGCGCAGCCGCTCCGACCGCCGACGCCCTCTGAGCGGATCGGCGCCGATCCGACCGCCGCCGCTCTCGCTGAAGCTCCGTGTCGCCGCCGCCGCTCGCCGCGCTGGCTCGGCCGGCCGCCGCCTCAAGGCCGCCGCCTCAAGCTTCACCGCCGACGCCTTGGTGCCGCCACCAAAGCGCCTCGTGATCGAGCCGCCCGACGCTGGATCCTCCAACTACCGCGAAGAACGTCGTCGCCAAAGAATCGCAGCAATTCCGTCGCCAGATAGCCGCCGAGCCACCGCCGCCGAAGCCGCCGAGCCGCCGTCGCCAAAGAAGCCGCCGCCGCCGCCAAGCACCCACCCAGCCGCCGCTGCCGAAAGAACCCTAGCTTTCGGCAGTTGGGTCGGCTGGGCCGGCTGTTTTAAGCGGTGAGAAAAAAAAAGAGAGAGAGAGAAAAAACGTTGTTCTAACCGCCGCGCCGTTCAGCGCCGCCTGTTAGACCTCGTTGTCTTGGTCGCCGCGCCGTCCAGCGCCGCCTACCAATGGGCACCGTTTCCCTCCCTCGCTGCCCGGTGATCTTCGACGGTGTTAACTACACCGACTTCGTGTCTTATATGCGCATTCATATGCGTGGTCTTCGTCTCTGGGGCGTCCTCTCTGGCGATGTCACCTGCTCGCCTTGCCCTACTCCTCCGACGGAGCCTACGCCTGCTGCGCTATCCTCGACAATGACAAAGGCTGCTTTGTTGAGGTCTTGGCCTTCTTGATGAGAAGGCTGTCTCTACCTACCAAGAGGCTCTGGATTTCTACATGGATCGCTTGACTACCTACACTAAGTGGTGCGACGACGACGCTCGAGCTGCTGCTGTCTTCATCGCCAGTGTTCAGCCTCAGTTTTCTTCTGAGATTGTGGGATTTTCATCGGCTGTCCAGATGTGGACTCATCTTCGACAGCGCTACGAACCCTCTGGAGATGCCCTCTACTTGTCAGTAGTTCGTCAGGAGCACTCTCTTCAGCAAGGTGATGCTACTGTTGACGCCTTCTACGCTCAGAGTTCTGCAGTATGGCGTCAACTGGACTCTCTTCGCCTTCTTGCCGGGCCGCTGCCATCTCATGCCGCTATCGTCCGTCTTGACTGGAGTTTCAGCGTGTCTACGAGTTCCTTACTCGCCGTCCCGAAGTTCGAGCGGGCGTGCCCAGCTACTTGCACGCCACCCTCGTGTCACTCTTCTGGAGGCCCTTACCGAGATACGTGCAGAGGAGACTCGTCTGAGTGGTGCTGGCCTGATGCCACTCCCCTCCGTGCTCGCCGCCCGTACACCGACTGCTTCACGCTTCAGTACACTGCCTCCTCCAGCGACTGCCACAGGTGGTGGTGGCCGCCCTCCATCTGGCGGTGGTCGTCCTCGCTGCTCCTACTGCGACAAGATCGGCCACATTGAGTCTCAGTGCTACAAGAAACAGCGGCATATTTCACGCCGTTCTTCTCCCAGCACTGGAACCGGTACTTCTACATCGACGTCTGCATCGACTACTTCCGCGTTTTCTCTCAGGCGGCGGAGATAGCCGGACTCGACGATCGCTTGCCGCCTGTGTTCTTCCTCGATGAGTTCTGCGAGTTCTCGCGATCGACTCTTCTGCATCGAGAAACCACCTCCTACACAGACAGGTACCTCCCCGTGGATCCTTGATTCCGGAGCATCCTTCCACATGACTTCCGATTCTTCCACTCTATCTTTTGTTACACCTCTTGATTCCCCGCGGTGTTCTTCTGGCGATGGTACCTCTCTTTCTCTCTCCGGTGGGGACCTCTTAGCAACTCATCTTTTCATGTTCCTTCTGTTGCTCATGTTCCTCGCCTAACCATGCAGCTTCTTTCTGCTGGATGACATCGACCTTGGTTATCGGATCATTCTCGACTCGACTCTTGTTGTGTTCAGACCGCCACACGAGAGCTCGTTGGTTCGGCCTCGGCGCCTTGACTCGCAGCTGCGTCTCTGGGAGCTTGACTGCTTCACCTTCCTTCCACGCCACCGCCGCCGCCATCTCTCCGCCTCGCCACTCCGTCTCACCTACGCTCTTTCCAACAATGGCATCACCGTCTTGGCCATCTGTGTGGCTCTCGACTGTCGTCTTTAGTTCGTCGTGGTCTTCTGGGGTCTGTCTCATGAGACGTGTCTCTACATTGTCAGGGCTGTAAGTTAGGCAAACAGCTTCAGCTTCCTTATCCTCATAGTGAGTCAGTGTCTCAACGTCCTTTTGATCTTGTTCATTCAGATGTTTGGGGTCCGGCTCCCTTCGTTTCGAAAGGGGGTCATCGATACTATATCATATTTATAGATGATTTCTCTCGCCACACTTGGATATATTTCATGTCTTCTCGTAGTGAGGTCTTGTCTATCTATAAACAGTTTGCCACTATGGTTCGTACACAGTTCTCCACTCCTATTCGTGTCTTTCATGCTGACTCTGCTGGTGAGTACCTCTCTCATCACCTGCACAGTTTCCTTACTAACCAGGGCACTCTCGCTCAGTTCTCTTGTCCTGGTGCTCATGCTCAGAATGGTGTTGCTGAGCGCAAGCATCGTCACCTCCTTGAGTCGGCTCGTGCACTGATGATTGCCGCCTCTATTCCACCTCACTTTTGGGCGGAGGCTGTTTCCACTGCCACCTATCTCGTCAACATCCAGCCTTCTTCTGCTCTTCAGGGCGCCATCCCTATCGAGCGTTTCTGTGGTCTCCTTCCCGACTACTCGCCTTCGTCTGCTTGGTCGCGTTTGCTCGTTCTCCTCGCCCCGAGAACGCACTAAACCGATTTCGATCTGTTGAGTGTGTCTTTACGAAGTGCGATGTCGAGCACAAGGGTTATCGGTCTTTGGGATCTGTTGGTCGACGGATGCGGATTTCGGGATGTGACTTTCGACGAGTCTCGTCCCTTCTACCCACGTCCCGCTCTCCTTCGACTTCCTCTGTGGAGTCTCCGTCCTTTTGACCTTTCCGGATACACCTATCTCGTCTCCACATATTTCTCCTGTGGCCTCTCCGCCATTGTCGCCACTGCTTTTCCTCTCCGCAGCTCCTCGGGCTCCCCACTACACTCGTCTACACTCGTCGACCTGCGTATTGAGGATCTTCCGGATGAGCCCACTTCTCCGATGTTTCATCTTCTTGATGCTTCATCTTCCCCGATGGGCCGTCTTCTCCTCGCTACGCCTCCGCGATCGCCAATGATTCGCCCCTGCCTGTTTTGCCTTTCTTTGGCGCAGCTACTCGTGAGCTTGCCTCCCACCGGATCTTGTTACTCATCCCGAGTGGCAGCATGCCATGGCCGAGAGATTGCGCCCTCGAGCGCATCGGGTACTTGGGATCTTGTTCCTTTTCCATCTCACTCGTCCCATCACATGTAAGTGGGTCTATAAGATTAAGACTCGCTCGATGGCTCTCTTGAGCGCTATAAGACGCGTCTTGTTGCTCGTGGCTTCTAGCAGAGCATGGTCGTGACTACGACGAGACTTTTGCTCTGTGGCCCACATGACCACCGTCCGCACTCTTCTTTCGGTGGCGCCTGCTTGCCATCGGTCTGCATTCTCAACTTGATGTCAAGAATGCCTTTCTTAATGGCGAGTTGTGTGAGGAGGTCTACATGCATCCGCCACAGGTATTCTTCTCGAGGGCATGGTGCATCGCCTTGTCGCTCTCTCTATGGCCTTAAGCAAGCCCTCGTGCTGGTTTAAGCGCTTCTCCTCTGTGGTCACTTCGCTGCCGGCTTTTCAAAGAAGTGATCATGATCCTGCGCTCTTTGTCCACACTTCGTCTCGTGGTCGGACTCTTCTCCTACGTATGTTGATGATATGATCATTACGGAGATGACTCGAGTACATTGCCTTTGTCAAGGCTCGTCTTAGTGAGCGATTCCTTATGTCGGATCTTGGTCCTCTTCGTTACTTCCTTCGGATTGAGGTTACTTCCACTCGGATGGTTTCTTTATGTCCCAAGAGAAGTATATTCAGATCTTCTTGATCGCGCCTCTCTCACCGATCGTCTGTTGAGACTCCTATGGAGCTCAATGTTCACCTCCGACCCTCGATGGCGAGCCTCTTTACGATCCGACTTCGTTATCGCCATCTTGTTGGGAGTCTTGTCTATCTTGTTTATTACTCGTCCGGATATCACTTATCCGATTCACATTCGAGTCGGTTTGTTTACGCTCCCACTCGAGTCCACTCTGCCCACCTTCTTGAAGTTCTGCGATACCTTCGTGGGACTATCTCTCGCGGCTCTTCTTTCCACGCTCCACTCGTTACGACTTGAGCTTATTCGGATGCTACTTGGGCGGCGATCCTCCGATCGCGGTCTATCTCGCTTCTTGTGTTTTCTTGGTGGTTCGCTTATTGCACGGAAGACGAAGAAACAGATGCAGTGTCCCGTTCGAGTGCAGAGGTGAGTTGCGAGCCATGGCTCTCTTGACAAAGCAGAGATTACTTGCTACGGTGGTTACTTGAGGATTTTGGTGTTTACATTACTACCGACTCCTCTCTTGTCGACAATGCAGTGCTATCGGTATTGCCCGTGACCCTGTGAAGCATGAGCTCACCAAGCATATTGGTGTTGATGCTTCCTTCATGAGGTCTTGTGTGCATAATCAGGTGATTGCTCTTCAGTATGTGCCTTCAGAGCTTCAGCTAGCGGATTTCTTCACGAAGGCCTGACTTCGAGCACGACCTGGCTTCTACCTCTCAAACTCGGTGTTGTTGATCCACCATGAGTTTGAGGGGGTGTTAGAGATATAGTTAGAGATATATTTGGACTCTAGATTTGATTTGGTTTCCTTATCTGTAACCTTTACTCATGTATATATATCGGCCCATTGGCCTCCTGAATATACAAGTTGCAATTCCAACACCACTAACCCCTCTCGAGGTAAGAGGTAAGTATAAATCCTAACCGTTCAACTTTAAGTTTAGTCTTGGCAAAGAAAAGTTTAATCTATTACTCCAGTTTAGTAGTCATGCCCAGGAAAGGAATGTATAAAATTATTTGTCTAATTTAATCCTTGTGTGAAACATGATGGATTTAAATACAGATTCAAATGAGCGAGGCTATTTGATAAACCATCTACATGCAAGTAGGTGCATGTTGTTCAATATGAGCATGACAATTTACATTTTTTTGCATTATATTTCCAATTCCATAAATCATTAGCCCTCCTTTTCATCTACAAGAAATGCTTGCCCTATGTCCCATGTATCATGTTGGTGACAAAGTTTGCAATCTTGCTTATGCTTGCACATATTTTTACAACTCTGGCAATGTTTTGTGCATACTATTTATTCCTATGCAAGTAGCTTTCAGGTTTCATTACACATCATGTTCAGGCATTAAATTTTGTATTACACATTATTTTCTCTTACTACAAAAGTTTCTTCATTCAAAATAGTTTGTTTCCTTTTAAGCTCAATTTTGATATAGAATTCATCAATTAATACCTATAGAATGGACATTGGTGACCTATCCTAGCCACTAAATCGTGTGATTCTTGAATGATAGGTTCAACTACAAATCTCTATGTTGACAATACTATGTATTCATTTATACGATTATTCAGTTTTGATGTAGAAACAATGCATGCCACAAAAAGTACTATAGTATATGAATTTGGAACTATTTTTTTACAAACCTCAGCTCTCAGGTAAGCATTTTCGATCCTTATGCAAGCACCACATAGGTTCCTCCTCTGCATCTCCCTGATTTTACTGTTCTCCGTCATCAATATTTCGTTCTCAAGCTTCAGGCGCTCATTTTCTTGCTTGATGGACTGTTTCTGTGATGATGAATATCATGTTTCAGTTCAACATATTCCTAGCAGTATATTTAACTTCTCACTATATGTATTTTGTTAATTATGAGAATATTACAAATATTACATGTTCATCAATAAATTGTTGCAACCATACAAGCCGTGGTGATATATAAGCATTTAGAAACTTCATGGGTCCACAAAAATAAGTTCAGAGAGTAAATATGAGCACCTTAATAGAATTCTTCATGTAATCTTCATTATTAATACATTCGAAGTCACATTTTATTGGAGTTGTTGCCTTGCAGAATGCAGACTGGTCTACTTTTTGGTTGTTATTTGCTGAGTTTGGCATATTTGGTGCAAATAAACAACTAGATGCTCATATACTAACCCTTTTGGTTTGCGGCCTGACTCAATATCAATAAGCTTGCAAAATGTGTATGCAGTCCATTATCTTCAAGCAATATACCGATGTTTACAATTTTAAGGCTAAACTCAACTAAAGTGAAATTATGCTATTTTTTATTTTGAAATATTGTGTTCTTAGATGCTTCAAATGTAACAACATCCATTTCCCAGTGCCCCCGAGTTAGACCAGCACAGTTGCATGCAGGGATCAAAAAACCAGAATCGGTTGAAATCCCACTCGGTGGTGATCGTAATCTATTACGGCGATTACCGGAAATCGAGGAAAAACCGCATTTAATTTCAAAAACTAAAATTTGAATTGCCGATTTTGAAAACCGGTTACTGGAAAAACCGGTCAGGATAACCGGTTGGAATTTTGAATTGATTTATTTTGAATTAGAAAGTGTTTAATGAAGTGTATATTTAGCTCATACAATACGTAATCTAGCATATTTAGCTCATATTTAGATCATACACCACGTAATCTAACATATTTAACTCATATGAAGTGCAAACTGGTCAAAAATAATAATTCAAGCATATTTAGCTTATACAATATGTAATCTAGCACAAAATATGCATAAATCAACCTAGTAAGTGGTGAGAGAAGTTAAAAATTCAAATTTAAAATTGAAATTTTTTGGCCGGTTACTGTTCACCCGGTCAGCACTAGGAAAGCGGTAACTGGCCGGGATTTTTTTTTCCCTGGTTGCATGCCAAAATTTTACTGCCTGCCTGTGATTCCACTTAGCTGAATGAATAACTAAATGCATATGTATTTTAGTCATTACTGTTAAGCACAATGCATTGTGATGTCTAAAAATTTGATATATCTTGAGAAGATGCAAGAAGCTTTGCATGACAAAAGTGCTGAAAGAGTTTTTTGGTGTCTAATAGACTCATGCATGCATATGAATAAGTTTCAGGGTTCGTTGTTGTCACTTCTGACCTTAATCTGAGCTTGTTTGTTCGCAAGGCAAAACTTCATTCGTTTTACCGGATTTCCCCAGTTTTCAGCCATTTGTTTGATATTCTTCTCAAAGAAGTATCAGTCTTCAAAAAATGATTGCTTGTAAGCGATAAGAGAAATCATGGGAAAATATGTGAGATATTAAATTGTAAAATTCTTAATTTCTCACAAATGGAATAATATAAATTATATTAACTAAGACAAAACCAATGCTAAATTTCTATGTGTAGAGATCTTTAAAAAAATATATGTGCAGAAATATAGACTGCACACATTTTGGCGGTGCGAATTATGAGAGTTTGGTGTACAACTACCACTAAAGAATTAGTGTAGACAAAATACATTGTTTTATTTCGGCACTTTGATGTTGTAACAATTCTATTACTGAGCATATGAACTATTTTTTTTTCTCTAATTAATAAGAAGAGGGCTCTTCCACTTTTGGCCATCTTTTAAAAAAAGCAGTTCTACTTATATATATATATATATATATATATATATATATATATATATATATCGTTCAATAGAACCACTTTAGGTAAATTTATCTTTACTGTAATAGTAAAGTTGTAAAAAACAATGTTTAAGTTCATTTTAAGAATACTATTTTTCAATTGAAAAGAGTTCTTTCAGAAAAGGAAGCTGATGGAAACCTAAAAGAAAATATGAAATGTAGATCCTCCTTTTCCTTACGGAAAAAATATTTTTCCTCAAGTTCTAAAATAACTAACATGAAAATAGTAAGTGAAGTTGTAGTTCCCTATTATTTTAAACGGAGTAGAGCAGAACTATTATAGATTCTTTTGGAACATCATGCATTATCTACCATGTAAAGATCTCATGGAAGTATCAGCCAGAGAAAAATTTTACGCCCTACTCCTGCCCTGCACCGTTTCTCAACGTACATATAGTTGGCATATAGTAATTGCAAAAAGGAAAGATGATCGAAAACCTCGAAAGACAAGTGCACACAAGAATAATTATTTTGCACATTCATTCACAATACTTCACACTTTTGATTTAAGAAAACTCACACAACATCTCTTTTCAAGAACTCAAAATCGAAAGTTACATAGTATGCTCCAAAAATTTAAGAGAGTTGCCTTTTGATTGATTATGAAGAAGCATACCAGATGGCCTCCTTATTCGAATGAATTCTCTAAGTATCTTGGAAACGATCTTTCTTTTTCAACACTTCTCTGTATTGATAGTTTTTCTCACTTTCTTGTTTGGTGGAGGTGAGAAAGGGATACTTTATAGAGTGATCAAAACAAGTAGCATCCGTTTTTGGTCAACAAAGCGTTTGTCTCATTTTTGAGATATATGTCACACTAGAGATAGATAGAGAGGACGGCGTCGTTTGCAACGCTTGTATAAATATACATTTTTGGGATTTAGATGATATCAACTATCCTTTATAAAGATAGAGCGTGAGCTCACCGGTTGGCGAAAATGGGTGAAAACGGATTTGCCGGTGGGGTCGGTAGGATTACAAACCAGTCCTGAAAAAAATCGGTTTCTATGAAATTTGTCAAAAAAAAATCGGACTTGCTTGAATTTTATTCAATTTTGATATTTTTTTAAATTTAAATCCAAAAATTTTATTTTTTTTTAAAAAAATTTCGACTGAAATTGACTATAATTTTCCGATTTTCGGTCTTGTCGGCCTTACCAGCCACCCGATAGAAAAAATAAACCGGTAAAAGAAACCCCGTTGCTGTGACTTGCGAGCCTGGGAAAGATAAAGAGAGATGCATCAGTGATGTTGTGAGGTCGGGTCATTTCACGACATCTCTTAAATCGATTAATTTTCTAGCCAACAAAATGAATTCCATAGATCATCGCTAGCTCTAGCATTGATTTGTATTGCCACGATGTTGCATTCTGCTACGCCTTGAATATTTTTTTAATACTTTACTGCAAATCATATATGTGACAGGCCTAATCTTAGGGTACTACTTCAATATATCTCACGTGACAAGGCAAGTGTTTATAATGCTTATGCAGTTGTTGACAGCATTGCATAGGTTGCAATCCTTTTTGCCACGTCCTTATGAAAAGTGCCGAGTTCAAATATGTATAGGCATTATGTAGGCATTGACGTCTGTTTGGCTTGAAGAAGAATCAGGAACTACAATTGGAAGGGATTAAGTCTAAAGCCACACTGGAATTGCATGCTCGATCTCTGCGTTATACTAGGTACCGACCTCTGTTGCCTAAAAGGCAGCGATAACAAGCCAAATATTGAAGGAGTTTGTAGCACACTTCTCTTTCGGAGGCTGTACTCATTATACTGCTACCAACTACACACGCTTTATTAAAATGTGGATATTATAGGGATATGCTCACAATCTAAGGATAATGATACAATTGGTAATGACGTTAAAGGTTTGTCGAAACAGTTATTTTCGGTGAAATTCAAGTTCTGTCAGGCAGTAGGCGGTCAGACCGGCCTGTGTGGCTAGCGGTCAGACTGGCTAGATAGGTGTTATTGTATTTTGGAGCTGGACCAAAAATAGAGGGTGTAGGCAAGAAAGGGGTTTCTTCTACACTTGGTCTCATAATTTTTAGAGTTTCAAGTCAGAAGTTCTATTTGTTTGAAATTTTCAGAGAGTTTGATTTCTAGGGAGGAAATTTGGCTAAGTCCCTAAGTGGTGGTCGGACCGGTCGGGGGTTCTTGATCGACCATTTTGCCCGATTTCTTGGCTTGATTTAGCGGTGATATTTGTTGGTTAGATCAAATTCATGGGTTTCAGTGCATATGTGTTGCATGATGCATGTTTTGACTAACTTGAGTCAAGTTGCGAAAAACTTATTCCCGGAATTGATTTCTTGGTCTATTGTTGTGCAGGAGGTTTGGAGATTAACGACGGTCAACGGCGAGGATGATTGGGGCTAGGCTTGGAGAGCTAAGGTTCAGAACGATCGAGGATGACAGGTGAAGTCAGAAGACTCAAGCATAGCGCAAACTGGACAAGGATGACCGAACGGGAAGTTCGGTGCGACGGGTTGCATCGAGCGGTATGGGGGTTGGTGCAAGTGCCATGGTGGTTTCGGTGGGAGCCGGATAAGAGAGACTTGCCGATATGAAGAGAGTCGTTGATCAACCTACACGTGACGAAGCATGTGATTGCTTCATGAAGATTGGACTCGGTCTTTGGAGAAGGATTGAGAAGGGGTATTTTGGTAATTTCACCAAAATACCCCCTTGATGGCTTTTGGCTAAACAGCGACGCAAGACGGCGTAAGGAGAAGTGGTTTAGGTCAAAAGAAATGAAGACAACGCTTTGAAAAAAGTGCGTAAGAGAAACCCGTTTTGCGTGTGGGCTTAGCGGGTGCCTATTAGGGTTTTCTTTCTAGAAGCTAGCCTCCACCATAATTAGAGGAGGGTGCTGGTTATGCACCTCCAACCCTTGAATTATAGAAATCCTAGTTTGTATTTAGAGAGAGGAAAGAGAAGTGGAGAGGTTAGGGTTCTAGAGAGTAAAATTGATTGTGTGCTTAAGTGTTAAGATTTTGTCCTCCATGTTGGAGTGACTGTACACTAACATCAATCTCGAATCAATCCAAGTAAGATTTCCCAAGATGAATCTATTCTTGTTCTTGCACTATCTTTTGTGATTTTTGGGTTTTCGTTGATCCTTTGGTTTTTGGTCGTGATCATGCTTGCTATGACATGTGGGAATATATCTAGGATCATCTTCTACCCACGAACAAGTTTTGTATCAATCTTAGGTTTTGCTCGGTTCTCGTGATCTCCTTCCCTCATCTATGAAACTCATGGAATCTCGGTTTTGATCTTCCCAATCGTTGATTGGAATAGGTTCTTGACCTTCTTGATAACCTATGGTTAAAATTTTCGGGGATTTGGATCACTGAATCAAAAGTTGAGCCGATTTATGATTTTGAGTTCGTGCTGATTTTACTATTCATTGGGCTGGAGGTCAGACCGCCCATGGAGAGGTCAGGCTGCCCATGTTGAGAGGTCAGACCGCCCAACTCATTGTGAATTGATTTTTTTGGTGTTTTTGGTTGTTTTGTTTTGGGGTTTCTGTTGGATTAAATATGAGTCTTTCGCTATGCTTGTACATTGATCTTCATAGCTCTCATAGCTATTGGAGTAAAAAACATGTTGAATCCGATCAAGGTGGAAAAGAGATCATGCTCCTATTCACCCCCCTCTAGTTGCTGTTTCGGTTCAACAAGCGGTATCAGAGCCCGGTTAGTTCACTCTTGATCTTAACCGGTCATCGAACTTGGCGATGGAGAAGTACTCCACGGCCGCATGTATTCGATGGGCTCGACTATGCCTATTGAAAGAATTGCATGCGTGTCTACCTTGAGCGAAGGTCAAGTCATTTGGGAGGTTGTTCGAGCTCCGCTCGTTTTGCCCTTCAGTAGCCCTCTTGGCTAACAACCATAAGGCAAAAACCTACCATAAGGGTTAAATCCCAAATCAAGCAAATCGTCAAGCGGTCTTCAAGAGGGAATACAACAAGTTCGAGATCGTCTGGAAGAGCAACATTGGCGTATTCACTCGCTTCAACAAGGTGCTCAATCGGTTGAGAGCGGTCAACATTGAGTATTCTCAATCGAGAATGCTACTCATCTCTTGGCTGTAATCAACATAAAGGAGTGGGAGATGAAGGCTACTGCCATTAAGGAGAATGTCAATCTCTCTTATCTATGTTTGGAGTTGCTATATAGCAAGCTCAAGACTCATAAGATCAAGAGAGTTGATCATCCTAAGAAGGAGAACATGGCTTTGGTACCAGACTCTCTCAAGAGAACTTCCAATGGCTTTTCTGAACCTTCCTCTGGATTTTCACTTGCTTGTTTATCTGCATTTCTATGGCTAGATTGCTATTTCTATTGCTAATTTGCTATGTCTATAGTAGAACTGCCATTTCTATGGTTGAATTTGAATTTGTCAGTGCTATTTCTATGGCTGAACATGATCATCTTTTCGCTTGCAACCGAGTAGGGTTGCAGGTGTTGGTATTATTTCATTCAATTATTTAATTACTGTCATGTATTTACTTTTCTTAAATTGTTCTTTTAAATCCTGTTGTAAATTACTACTTATGAATATTGCAAATAAATGTGGCTTTGAGCAATAGAACTTGTAGAGTAGAGCCATTCATTTGATAGCTTTGCATCTAATATAAATTTTGTGATACACTACAAGTCTTGCTGAGTACGCATTGTGCTCAATCTTGCTGTTGTTGTTGGATTAGAATTTGTAGAGTTGCCGACGCTAGACGACGAGTTCTTTGCCCCTGACACTGGAGAGTTCGGTAAAGGGTCTACCTAGGTCTTGTTTCTTGTCGGTTGCCTGCGGGATTGGATGGGCATGCCACTAGACTTTGCTACTATTACTATGTCTTCCACTGCTATTTATTTTATTTACTCTGATGACTGCTTTTATTTGGCCAGTCGGCCATTGTTGTAATAGCTTAAGTAGAACACCCTTTTGCCTTATTTTAGTATGTGTTTGTATGGATGTGATTGACAAATGTTGTGAATATGTGTGCCAGCTATTGATCTTAGGGCTAGCACAGTATACATATAATATCTTCAGGTATTCCATGTCCAGGGGTCTGACAGGGTGGTACAGCTGTGTCGTGGTTGTGGTGGTGCCTCATTGGCGTGAGGGCACGCGCTGGCGAGGGCTGCCGCGACATTTGCAGCGCACCGAGCTAGTGGCACGGGACATGGCGCGAGCTATGCCGCGAGGCGAGCAGCGCTGGCGCGGGCCATTAATGGCGCGGGAGAGGTGGCCAACGAGTTGGTGAGGGAGATGGCGGGGCACTAGTGCGGTTTGGCATGGGGCGCGGATGGCGCGAGGACGAAGGGCGGTGAGTGGCGGCGTGACGTGAGAGCAAGAAGAACAGGGTGGTTTTGGAGAGGCATTTTCGGGTGGAGGAAATGGGAAGACGAAAGAGGAAAGAAAAACAAGGAATTTCGAATTGGGCAAGAAATCAAACTCAAACCCAAAACTTCACAAGTACAAATTTTTCTCGAATTTTGGGTTATTTCAGTGATCGTCACTGCCACGACATGATACATGCATGAAATCACTAATACGCATGCGTCTGCATCACCGTTCGGCCATTTTGTGGGTTTGGTATACAGATGAGTTTCGTGGATTCAATCTCCTGTGGCTCCCACTCTTTTTACAGTTTTAATCTCCCCATCTCTCTCCTTGCAAAAAAAAATCTCCATCTCTATGTGTGTCCAAATGAGGGCAATATTTTAATTCCAGATTTTAATAGAAGATAGATATTGTAAAGACTAATGATCGTAAATCAAGATTAAAAGCGAGCGACTCATTGTACTTCACAATATAAGCAAAAACAGAATGTAAACAAGTAAATCAGTCACTCAAAAGATTTACAGATGAGTTCGATGAAGAGCGAGCGAAGACAGACGCATACTTTATGCGGTGCGAAGCGTAGATGAATCGACAAAACGCGGCGGTCGCGCGGATGTGCGCTACCGAAATCTTATTGCCGGCCCCTGTGCAGGTCTTCACTATAGCAATGGCTCAGAGATACTGCACGCCGAGAAGAAGAATTGACGAGGTTCAGATGGCGCAATACAACAGCACATGGTTGCAAAAGTAAGAAAAGAAGGAATGGAGGGAGTTATTCTACGCACTATGCTCTGGACATCTCCAGGCATATATATATGAATGTAGACTGTGAACTAATTGATTAAATAGTCATTTACACACTAGTAACTGACACACTTAACCAGCCATTTATCCACTGGTAACTGTCTATCATCATCACCCTAGAAAGCATCAAATTCAAACATTTGAATCTCATTCAAACAGAGAGAGAGAGATGCATGGTTCAGTAAAAGTAAGGTGGACTTGGTCTTCCAAGTGGCACGCCACGTCACGGCATGGCCACGCGTCGCAAGTCACAAGTCACGCAATTTTTCTAGCGAATGCGCGTGCGTGTGCGCGTTTGTATGTTTAGCCAAATCCCTCCTCGTGCCACCCTTATCTACATGTCACATATTTCAAAGAGTGGCATAGACTCCGCCTAAAATGTTGGTAACCTCCACCTTACCTTAGCAATATGGTACTAAACCATACATACTTTGAAATTATAGAAAATAGGCCTCACTCATATGGACCAATTTCCAACAATCCACTACCAATTCCAAAGCAAGAAAAAAAGATATCAAAGATACTGTGCTGAAGTACTGTTAATATACCAGTCTTTTAGTGTAAGTCCTGTACCGGTTGAACTTGCACCTAGAATGACAAGATTCATCTTCTCATAGCTGATGAATGGACTATGCCTTGAATTCATAGCTTTTCGTGATTAGATTTCACTTGAAATCTCAACTGATACTGGGCTGTCAAAGAACCGCGCCTAAACGGAGTATTATTTGGTCATGCTCCCTTATCTGCTCATGAGCTTTCCAGAGAATGCCCTATTCTCGTGAACTGCGACCTCACAGTTAAGCTCAAGTAGGTGTATTCATTTTAGGTATCCTGTAGGTTAATACCTTTTTCCCTCATTGAACACTAGAATACATTAAGGCTTTAAGCCACCCTTCCATACAGATGAGAGTACTTTGTCTATTAGGACACGAGTATATATATTTTAAAATATACTCTCTTATTCAAACATCAACTTGTTTTTCCCATTACCTAAGTCACGGGATCTCAAATCAAGTAGGTATAGGTTACTGTTGAGTTGTAACTCCAATGAGCCTCATTCCTATGTCCATAGACGCATACGAAATCGCCTTCCATACTAGCCCCTCTCGTGAAATGGACTACAGATTTTTCTCGGTGTATATAATTCACAAGAATCACTATGGAGTTTTTCAGTACGACAGATTTAAGCATATGCTTCACATGTGCGGAGGACTTCATATTATCCTTGCTACTTGTGACTTTAGCCAACACTGTTTGATTATCATAGTACATCAGGATTGCCGGTATTGGTTTCTCAACCAACAACAAGTTTAACAGAAACTCTCTTAGCCATTCAGCCTTAACAGTGGCTGTGTCAAGTGCTAATAATTATGCTTCCATGGTTGACTTCGTTAATATGGTTTGTTTGCAAGACCTATATGAAACTGTAGCACCGACTAAAGTGAACACATAGCCACTTGTAGCTCTAATCTCATCCGCATCGTAGATCTAATTGGAATCATTATATCCAGAGGACCGTAAAGCGACTAGAGGGGGTGAATAGGCACTTTCTCAAATTTTTCGCCTTAATCAAATTCAACACGCACTTATCTCCTTTAGCTACAAAGCTAAGAAGATCGGTGAATGCCTGAAAGAAGCCTTGTCTTTGAATCCGATTACCCCTTAACCACAAGATCCAAAGGGAGAAAAGATCACGGGAGATCGGTGCGAGTTACGCGATCGATCGTGGTTGATGGCGGTCGGACCAGCGGTTGACTAGCGGTCGGACCTGCGGCTGACTGGCGGTCAGACCGTTGGGAATTGGTTCGACCGGCAGCTACCGGGCAGTCTGAAAAGCAGGCGGTCGGACCGCAGTTGCTAAATCGGTCGGACCGATTTAGTCCAGTACCAAACCACAAAGCCCAAATCTAAAATGAAAATTGGTCTAACTTTTGATTCAACCAATGAAACTTGACCAAACTTGGAGCACACCTCCCTGAGGATATCTGATACCTATTTCTAGCGATGATCGTTCAGATCCACTTCAAATAATCGATCTCTTTAGGTTTTACCAAAGAAGTGCTCAAACCCTAGAAATATGAAAAACTTGATCCAAAACTTGCTTGTGGGTATTGAAGATCTAGAGGGTTCTAGAAGTATTCCCGCACATCAAAGCAAGGTAAAAGAGGTCAAGAGACCAACCAAAATCAACCGGATCAAGGAAGCACCACAATCATCAAAAGAGAGAAGAAAGCAAATGAGACTTCGTCAATGAACAAGCATTCATGAATTGATTGATTCAATGCGATGCTTGTCAAAGCCACTCCCTCAAGGAGGACAAGAGCTCAATCAAAGAGCACACATACAAATCTCTCCAAACCCTAGCCTCTCCTCTCCTCTCCAAACCCTAGAAAAAGATGGAGTTGCCCAAATGAATGCTTCAAGAGGCTTTTACATCTCACCCCTTCTATTTATATGGAGAGCTAGGGTTTCACTCATGGGCTCCCATTAAGGCCCACACACAAATGGGATACACACACAAACATCTGTTGAAGCAATCGCCTGCTTCACCACGTGTAGGTTGATCAGCGGCTCTCATCATGTCGGCAAGTCTCTCCCGTCCGAATTCCATTGGAACCTCCAAGGGACTTGCACCGACTTCCGCACCGCCTGATCCAACCAGTACCCACGAATCGCGATTCGATCCATCTTGCCCATTCTGCACCATGCTTGAGTCACACGGTCTCACCCGGCATCCATGATCGTTCTGGACCTCAGCTCTCCAAGCGTAGTCCCGATCCACCTCACCGTTGATGTCGTTGACCTGCAAGCCACCTACACAGCAATAGACAAAAAATCGTCTCCGGGAACAAGTTCTTCACAACTTGACCCACGTTAGTTCAACAATGCAATATGCAACAATAAAGCATTGAAATCCTTACATAAAACACATTCAAATCACAACAATGCCAAAAAGGCCAAGTTCCAAGTGATTGGCGGTCTGACCGCCCCATACAGCTGGTTCGACCGATTTCAAGCCGGTCGGACCGATTCCACAACCATGGTCGGACCGCTAAAAGACTTAGCCAAATTTTCATCTCGAAAATCCGAAACCTTCTGAAATTTTCAAATGAATAGAACTTTCGACTGGGAGCTCCAAAAATTATGTGACCACATTCAGGAGACTCCCCTCACTTTTCTACACATCCTATTTTTGGCTCAGCTTCAAAAACCACCAACTCCTGTGGGCGGTCGGACCAGCAAGCATTGCCGGTCGGACGCTCCAACTAACCGATCGGACCGTGGCACGGCGGTCGGACCGCCATGACTGACAAGATCAAGGAAACGAAAATGCGAGATTTTACAAACCAACAATGCCATTGCCAATTGACTCATCACTCTAAGATCATGCACATATCCCCACGATATCCACGATATCCTTCTAATACAGAAGGATTTCCAATAAAAGTAATTCCAAGAGATGTTGTGCCTTTCAAGTAACGCAACACTCTTTCAAGTGTCTCCCAGTGATCAATCTCTTGAATTAGATGTAAACCGACTTAATTTGCTGGCAGCAAATGAAATGTCAGGTCTTGTGGCACCAACTAAATACATGAGTGACCCAATAATTTGTGAATATCTTAATTGATCTTTTCTTGGCCCTTGATTCTTTCGAAGCTTAATGATCGCATCATATGGCGTTAGAGAAATTTTACAATTCTCATAGCCAAAATGGCTTAAGATTTTCTCAGCATAATGGGATTGGATCAAGTGATCCCATTCTCATTCTTGATCAATTTAATATTCAGAATGATATCTGCCTCTCCAAAGTCTTTAATATCCAAGCATCGAGATAAGAAATATTTGACATCTTCAATGACGACAGTGTGATGAGGATATCCTGACTATTTATGAGGCTGTTTATGAAGCAAGAGCTACATTTCTCAAGCAACAGATGCAATTCTTTCTTAGCAGGTTTCTTTGTGTTTTCCGTGAGAATTGGACACTACGTAAAAGCAATACTTTGTGCATTCTCAGGTTCGACAAGCTTAAAGTCTTTGGAACCGAGAGGGGGGCTGGAGCCAAAGCAATAGAGGAGTACAAGGAGGAGGGTAACCATATTTGTTGCCTACTTATGAAGAACAAGAAGGTCAAAGCGGTTGGGAAGGAGAAAGTCAAGCAGCCCATGCGGCTGATTAAGGAGGAAAGAAGCCCGTGTGATGGTAGAGCAAAAGGGGACTTAAAGCTCAAGTTTTGGATAAGATTTTCAAGCCCAATTCAGATCTCCCACAACCCCAACCGAAATCAAATTCGGAATCAACTCAGAATTCAATTCGGATTCGGAATCAGCCTCAAATTCGGATTCGGAATCAGCAGGACAGTCCGGAGTAAAAAGGTCATAACTTTCTTGTACGAAGTCCGATTGGGGTGTTTTTGGGCTTGTTGGAAAGCTAACTTCAAGCCCGATCCAACGGATCCTGGCTCACTCCGAAATGCATCCGGAGTCAAAATATATGACTGAAACAATATGACGGTTGCAAAATTAGAGTTTCCTTTTTGTTTTAGATTGAGTCGGAATGGGAGTAGGAGTTCTAATTCCGAATTAGTGTATGAGTAGGGCCTCTTGGCCAGCCATGAAGAGGTGAAGGGGCAATATATATTTAGGGTTAGAACCCCATTGTAACCTCAGACCAGTTTATGCATAAGAATAGAAACATAGCTATTGCTTGTTCTTTCGAAACCAGAGTTCATGCGAGGACTTTGAGAGAGGACTAGGCTATCCATTGGTTCGTTCTGCAATTCAAGGTCAAGCCGTCGTTCCATTGGGAATTGGAGACTTGGCGATCGTCGTTCGTGGTCTCGCGACGATCAACTATCCGGTGTGTTTTGGGCGTATTCCAAAGAGTTGAGGGTTCGTGCATTGGCGCGAGTGTTCAGCTAGCGACATCGTCTACTTCGTATCAGTTATCCACGGTTCCTCACCGAGAAGATCGGGCATCCCCCGTATCATATGGTATCAGATTCTAGGTTTACTCGGTGAGAGCTTTTTACCCTTAGTTTAGTTTCGTTTTTCTGTCCTATAGTCCATTAAACCGAAAATTGCAACAAAAAAAATTCCAAACCCTAGTTTCATTCTGTTATTTCTTGTGAGTTTTGTTAGGTTTTAGTCCACTAGAATTTTTTTTGTTTAGTGCTGGTCTAAGTGTTTCCTTTGCGTACCTTGTTCCTTGTTTCCTTTAAAAAACCAAAAAAAAAAATCCAAATTCAAATTCAGTCCCTGACTCAATTTTTGTTAAATCCGAGCTCAATTGGTACACTATTTGTAATTCGGTTGTAACTTTTGCGTCCGAACTCTGCTTCACTTATATCCTTTCATCTTGTGGGACTAGCTTTTGATATTGTATTAGGGCTGCTTATTGAACATTGTTTACACCTTGCTGAATTGTTGGGCTTATGCACTTACGAGGGTAGCAAAACACTTTCGGCCATTGAGAAAAGAAGAGAAAAAAAGGCAGCCGCACAATAGCAAGAGCCACGGTATTGAAAAAAAAGAGTATAAAAAAAAACTAAGAGCAAAAACATAATTTTTGAGAAAGAAAAGAGGAAAAAAATAATTTTTTTTGCCGATTGCTACAGTATCAAGCCTTTTATTAGTTGCTATAGTACCAGCCCATCATTATTTCAGATTGTGTAGTCATATTTTTTTTCTTTGAGCAATCTTGTGCCCTACTATTTCCAATTCCAATGGGCTAGCGTCTCTCTTTGTACTTGGTGCAAAGCAGGCTAGCTTAATCTCATTTTCGATCCGTCTCGCTAGCTCATTCCTTTGTTTGCATTGAGTCACATTTGTCTTTACGTGTGCATTCATCCTTTTCACTTAAACCCATTGGGTCAGCACATAGACAAAAGAATCTAGCTTGGATCATTACTTAACTTTACAACAACTTGAATATCAGTTTGCATAGGTTATACACATACCTTACCAAGCTCCACTTACACCCGTTCGTGTACTACATTTACTCTTGGTTACGCTCATACATTACTGGGTTGAGGTCATTCGCTATCATAAGTGTCATTTTGCAGTCCTTGATTCACTTTGGAACGGTAAGCTTGTCTTGTTTTCAGGACAGTGAGTTGCGAGCGTAGAGAGAGAGAGAGAGAGCTGTTTTGTTTTACTAACCTGGATATAATCGCGTTTGCTATTTGTGAGTTGTTTCCATGTCAGGTCATCAGGAGGATCTATCGGTTACATGGATGGAGTACACTCGCTTGCGCAGAATGCTACAAAAGCAACTTCTTGATCGTGATAATGGTGTGCACGATGAGCTTGGGGCCTTTCGGTATAAATTGAACAACCTCGGGGAGGAGGTTACGCAGCTATGTACGGACATCAACAACAACTTCTTGGAGCTGCGCGCCATGTTCAACCACCCCAACATCCATCGTAAGGATTTTGTCACTAAACCCAAATTTCCTATCCCTATATTTTCAGGTAGTGCAGATGTGGAAGAATACCTTAATTGGGAGCTTGAAATTGATACGATATTTCGGCTGCACAACTATTCCAATGAGAGGAAGCTCTTACTTGCGTCCAATGTTTTGGTTGATTATGCCACACATTGGTGGGAGCAATTTGTTAAATAGCGTATGGGCGCCATGAATTGCCGATTATCACCTGGGAGAAGATGAAACATCATTTCTGTGCATGTTTTGTACCTTACCACTACAAGCGTTCCCTAGTGAAAAAGTTGACCGGGCTGCGGCACGGTTTGAAGTCCACTTGTGTGACACAAGAGAAGGAGACCGAGCATGGGATTTTTCCTTCGGTCCTGGCTTCATGTAGTATTGCTCCATTGCTTCATGAAGAGATTGTGGTTACTCGTGATTGCTCCGTTGCTGACCCACAATCTTTGGTGGATGCGATGTATCTAAACCCATGTGAGAATGAGAGCCACATAGCCAAAACCAAATTGAGTGAGAATGATAAAGAGCGTGAGCTGTGTGATTCCACCAAATGTGAGGTTGAGAGCATCTCCATTGAGTGTGAGAGAGATACACCAACAGAAAAGAGGGATGTAGATGACAGCCAAAGTGACGTTCTGCTGAAATTAACGATTTACTCGCTACTTCTAGTGTTGTTTCTCACATTGTGCAGGTTGATATTAAAGAAGATGAGTTGGCTGTTCAACAACCAGCACCGTTGGAAGTAAAAGACGCGGAGATAACCACGGTTGTGGATGGAATGCTTGCTGCCCCGTGGTTTCACGATGATAATTTGATACCTACAACACCTGCAATAATAGAGGAGGACGTTAAAGGTAACAATAATGGTGTTGAATTGAATATTCATCACGCCGAGGTACGTAAGAGTGAGAACTCTAGTGTTCCTTTGAATATTCTATGTTCTAAAATTTCTTCGCTCAATTTACATAATGTGCAATTGATTACTCATAAGAATATTCCTACTAGCATATCTCTAAATGAAACTTTATACTATATCATGTTCGATGATTCTAGAGAGCTATCTAGTGTGATTGAAAACCTTGTTGACGTTTCATGTTTAAAATCACTAGTTGGTCCTTCTGCCTACACATATACGTTCAATTTGATTGGAGATTATGGTGTAGATGACAAGTTCCATGTTTATCGAATGTGCATTGCTTGTGATAATTTTGCTGATTTTAAATTATTGCATGTTTTGTGCAAACCATCTATTGAGCAATGTCATGGTCACTTTGGGATGGATTTGAATACAAATGCCTATTGTTTAGAACGCAACATGATGCCTACTTGTTTATCCTGTACCAGTAAATAGAGTAGTGTAGTTCAAGCATGGAAGTCACTAAGAATTTTCTCCCCCAAATTTGAACAACTTGATCTAGCTCGTCCCTTTTATATTTTGTCCATGTGCTTAGAAAAGTCGAGTATGACTTTTTCTCATGGGAGGGAGAATGATGTGAATGAAGGTACCGCAATGTATATATCAAATACATCCTACTGGTTTGCGGTTGTGTTACCTATTTTGTGCAAAACAACGCGAATGACACAACAATTGATTCATACATATATCACGTATATACGTTGTTCTCTATTTTTAGTACATGTTCAGCAAATCATCATGCGCTACACGGAAGTTGTTTGGATGATAAATACATATACTATGCATATACATTATTTTCTTTGTTTAGCACATTTTCAGACTATCAAAAGCCGAGGACGGCTTTTTTTGAAGAAAGGGAGGATGATGAGGATATCCTGACTATTTATGAGGCTGTTTATGAAGCAAGAGCTACATTTCTCAAGCAACAGATGCAATTCTTTCTTAGCAGATTTCTTTGTATTTTCCGTGAGAATTGGACACTACGTAAAAGCAATACTTTGTGCATTCTCGGGTTCAACAAGCTTAAAGTCTTTGGAACCAAGAGGGCGGCTGGAGCCAAAGTAATAGAGGAGCACAAGGAGGAGGGTAACCATATTTGTTGCCTACTGATGAAGAACAAGAAGGTCAAAGCGGTTGGGAAGGAGAAAGTCAAGCAGCCCATGCGGCTGATCAAGGAGGAAAGAAGCCCGTGTGATGGTAGAGCAAAAGGGGACTTAAAGCTCAAGTTTTGGATAAGATTTTCAAGCCCAATTCAGATCTCCCACAATCCCAACCGAAATCAAATTCGGAATCAACTCAGAATTCAATTCGGATTCGGAATCAGCCTCAAATTCGGATTCAGAATCAGCAGGACAGTCCGGAGTAAAAATGTCATAACTTTCTCGTACGAAGTCCGATTGGGGCGTTTTTGGGCTTGTTGGAAAGCTAACTTCAAACCCGATCCAACGGATCCTAGCTCACTCCGAAATGCCTCCGGAGTCAAAATATATGACCGAAACAATATGACGATTGTAAAATTAGAGTTTCCTTTTTGTTTTAGATTGAGTCGGAATGGGAGTAGGAGTTCTAATTCCGAATTAGAGTAGGAGTATGGCCTCTTGGACAGCCATGAAGAGGTGAAGGGGCACTATATATTGAGGGTTAGACCCCCATTGTAACTTCAGACCAGTTTATGCATAAGAATAGAAACATAGCCATTGCTTGTTCTTTCGAAACCAGAGTTCATGCGAGGACTTTGAGAGAGGACTAGGTGATCCATTGGTTCGTTCTGCAATTCAAGGTCAAGCCGTCGTTCCATTGAGAATTGGGGACTTGGCGATCGTCGTTCGTGGTCTCGCGACGATCAACTATCCGGTGTGTTTTGGGCGTATTCCAAAGAGTTGAGGGTTCGTGTATTGGCGCGAGTGTTCATTAGCGACATCGTCTACTTCGCATCGATTATCCACGGTTCCTCACCGAGAAGATCGGGCATCCCCCGTATCAAAGTGTTTGTTCCAAATATAAGTATGTCATCCACATACATGCACAAGATCACTCCATGACCCCCACCATAATGATAATATACACATTTGTTAGCTTCAATCACAACAAAGCCAGCAGATGTCAAAGTTTTATCAAACTTCTCATGCCATTATTTAGGTGCTTTCTTTAGACCACACAATGATTTGAATAATCTACGTACCTTATTTTCCTGTCCAGAAATAATAAAACCATCCGGTTGATCCATATAGATTTTTTTCCTCCAAATCTCTAATAATAAAAGTTGTCTTTACATCCATTTGATGGACATATAGACCATAGAAAGATGCTAATGCAGGGAGCACTGTGAAGGTTGTTAGTCTGGCGACAGGAGAATAGGTATCAAAGAAATCTTCTCCCTCTTTCTGGGTGTAACCCTTGGCAACAAGTCTTGCCTTGTACTTCTCAATAGTACCATCAAGCCTTAGTTTCTTTTTAAAGATCCACTTACATCCTACAGGTTTACACTCGATAGGACGATAAGTGATCTCCCAAGTCCGGTTAGCCATGATAGCTTCTATCTCACTACGGACTACTTCTTTTCAATACTCAGTATCAAAAGATGCATAAGCCTCTGAAAGAGTCTTTGGTACATCATCCACGATGTATACAATAAAGTCATTACCAAAGGTTTTCTCAACTCTTTGTCTCTTGCTCAAGCGAGGAGCTTCTACGACTAGATCGTTATCCTCCTCAGGGATATCACATATTGGTATAGAAATGGTGGGAAGTTCAGAAGTTTGATTATTCTCACTTTCAATATTTTTAGTTTGAGTATTCTCGGTTCGTGAAGTACTGCCTGCAGTTTTCATAGGAAAATAATCCTCAAAGAATGAAACATCTCTAGACTCCATTATTGTGTTAGCAATAATCTCAGAAGTTTCTGATTTAACTACGAAAAATCTACAGGCCATGCTAGTTTGAGCATATCCTAGAAAAATACAATCGATTGTTTTAGGTCCAAGCTTTCTCTTTTTCTGCAATGGTATATTGACCTTTGCCAAACACCCCCAAGTTCGCAGAAAATTAACATTCGGTTTTCTCCCCTTCCATCCCTCATATGGAGTAATCTCACTCTTTTTAGTGATTAGTTTGTTTAGGACAGAAGTTACTGTCAATATGGCTCCCCCCACCATGCCTTAGGCACACCAGTTGTAATACCCCGTTCAATCTTTAGAACTATATTTGAATTTTAACCATTTTATCAAGAATTAAAAAGGGATTTCAGAATTTCTCTTGAAGGGGACTAAATCTTGGGCCAAAGGCCCATAGCATTGGCCCATTAGGGGCAGCCAAAACACCTAGGGTTACTGTAGCAGAACTCCTGCTACAGTGCCGCCGCCGCTACAGTAATCATCTCCTCCTTTTGCTGCTGTCCAAGAAGGAGGGAGGGAGAAGAACCCTTCGGGTGCCGCCGGCCTAGGAGAAAGGGGAGAAAGGAGGAGAAGAAGAAGATCCTCTTCTTGGGTTTTTGTTCAACATCTTCCTGGGGTTCTACAAGGGTATCAATTGCTGTTCTTCGATGGTTGGATAAAAGTAGATGCGAAATTGATTATGTTTATTGGATCAAAATCTTGCTGCGAGTAAAATAGGTTCTGTCTAGTGTAGTGTGCGACTGTTTTCATGTGTTTAGCTTACGAATTCAAATATCCTATATCCTATAGTTATGTGGAAATCGTTCTTAGCTTTCCGTAGCCACCAAGATCACTAAATTCCGATGTACGGTTCAAAAGTTACGATAGATTCTTTCCTGCTGTCCTGAAAACCTGACGAGAATTGTCAGTAAAGTTGTTTAATAAAATATAATTTGGTTAGGATCAGATTCAGACTTGTCACCCAAAACGATTTCTGTATATAATTGTATCATCTTTCTAAATTGATAAAGAACACTCTAATTGGATTTGTATAATAAAAGTTATGATAATTTCTTTCTTTCTGTGTCTTTTTCTGCTAGGCAGATTCTGCAATAGACTTTCATTTAATTGTTAGCCTAATATTTTGGCCGAATTAAAGAATTCACCCAGCTAGTTTAATGTGTATATTTTTGTTATCTTTTCATAGGATCTGAGCTCACTCCGTTTAGTCTCGGATCAAAAGTTATCTTTGTTTAGTACTATTGTCCAGTTTGTCGTCTTGTTAGTGCATCCGGGTTAATTGGGTAGAACGACCATGTGAACCTTGGGTTGTGGTTGATGCAATTAAGCATTTGAGTAACATCATATTCACATTGTTTCTTATTCAAATAATTAATTTGTGTAGGAGGAGAGAATTCGAGATTAGTGGGTTCGTCCTTACCTCCAAATGCATCGCAGTTCGAAAGGCAAGTAGAATTGAATTGTCTTATTTGTTGCTTGTTTCACTTAATTGATGATTATGCAATGAGTAATTTCGTTATTTCTTATTTCTATTCATAAATGATATACCTTGGTTCTTCGATACTATGTTTACATTCAAAATATTCATTCGTTCCTTCTTTCATGTTCACCACGGAAGTGGGTAGTGAAGTCCCATCATTCCAACATGGGCAAGTACCTTGTGATTATTATTGTTGGTGAATGCTGAGTGCTTGTTGTTCATACTGTTATTTCTATGATCCATGAGTAGATTCAATGCTTCATGTTCTTTTCATGTTCGTTACTCCATGTTTAATGAGATGATGTCTTTCATTATTCATAATTTATTCCATTCATTCATTGTTCATGTTTCATCCACGGGAGTGGAATGAAAAGACCCATCAATTCGGTATGGGCACGTAAGACCCACCATTCCAATGTGGGCGATTTGGATCCCGTATGAAATGTTCTTCATACGGGACTTGGATCTCGTATTTTGTTAAATGCGGGCCTAAGTGAACACCGACGGGTATGTCATTGGCTATCTGGTAATGCAGTGGAGTTTATGCATTTCATTCATTCATATGATTTCATCCATTCTACCTTCAATTTCTATTCTATGATGTTATGCTCTTATTCATACATTCTACATTCGCATTCTACTCCGTGATTGATATGTTCATATTCAGCATGGTTCGGTTTATTCTGTTGTACTTGCTTGAGTCGTGGACTCATTCTTGCCATGTTTATTTGTTTTAGGTAACCATTGAAGGCGTCATGCATGGGAGGGCTTAGTCACGTGGATCACATCATTCACTTCATATTCTTTTTTTCACTTCACAATATTCAGTTTTCATTGAATTGAACTTGTCCTTGCCTTTCATTCGTTAAAGCTAAACTGTAATACATAGGGTATGATGGTGGATGATATCATTACCTATGTTTTGGTTGATTAAATAACTGCTTGTAATTTCTGATTAGTCTAGTAATTGAATTATCTTAATTGATTCAGTAGACTTGGATATTTGGAATTTGTGATATGTGGATGGATTCAGATTATATTCTTGCAATCGTGCCAATAGATGATGATCTTTATACGCTATTGGATTGAGGTATTGTTTAAATTATTCCGCAATGTGGTTGTATGTTAGTTCTTTAGGTAACATTTTGGCTTCCAAATAGCCAGGGTGTTACACCAACACTCTCTAACATGGCATAACCAATTCTATTAGTATTCGGTTTTTCCTCTTAGCTACCCCATTTGATTGGGGTGAATATGGTGGTGTAAATTCAAGGACTATTCCATGCTCAGAACAGAATTAGAAAAATTCATGAGAGATGTATTCTACTCCACGATCAGACCTTAGTCTTTTTATTTTCTCCTCTAGTTGGTTCTTAACCTCGGTATAATAAGTCTTAAAGAAGTTTAAAGCTTCATCCTTAGTTTTTATCAAAAACACATAGCAATAGCGTGTTGCATCACCAATAAAAGGTTAAAAAAAAATCTTTTGCCTCCTTTTGTCTACAATCCATTCATTTCACACAAATCTGAATGAACAAGATCTAATGGTGCCATGTTCTTTTCATTCTCTAATCCCTTAAAGGGTTTGCGAGGTTACTTTGCTTGCATACATGACTAGCACTTTGATCCTTTGACAATTTTACATTTTGGAATTAAATCTAATATGGACTTTATAACAATACTATCAAAAGCAATATGACAGAAACGAGAATGATAAATATTTTCTATAACAATACTATCAAAAGCAATATGACAGAAACGAGAATGATAAATATTTGTCTCACATTTATTTAAACCAATTGCAACATCTAGATTATAACAAGACTCTAAAGTATTTAGGCGGAACAAACCTCCTCTCTCATAGCCTTTTTACCAACAAAATTCCCAAACTTAGACATTACAATTTTATTTGACTCATAGACTAGCTTATAACTGTCCCTGCATAGTACAGAACCACTAACGAGGTTGTTGTTTATTGTAGGAGCGTACTGACAATCTTTCCTGAAGTAAGCTTCAGATTCACCGTGCCAACACCAAGAACAGAAGCTTGTGACCAATTTCCCATTAGGACGGAGGAAGCCCCTGCTGTCTGGTAAGAAGAAAATAAGAAAATATCAGAACATACGTGAACATTAGCACCAGTATTAACCCACCAATCAGTGGATTGATATGTTGAAAAAACAATAGGAGAATTACTATACCCTCCTGAAGTCAAGGCCTCGCCTATGATCACGTTGACAGCCTTCTTCTTTGGCTGTTCACCATCTCTGCTCTTGCGGAAACGACAGTCTTTCGCCATATGACCGTTTTTCCCACACACAAAGTAGGTGATGTTCCTCATATCCTTCTTCTAAGTTTTCTTCTTAAAGCTAGTTGTTTTGTTCAGTTTGTTGGATTTGTACATCTTTGCAACAGTCTTTTTCTCTATGAAATTTGCATTTTTCTGACCAGAAGTGCTGGGTGTATCTTTTGCTCTTGCCTTTTCTTGCACATCGAGGGCAACAATGAGATCTTCAGCGGAAATATCTTCCCTCTTGTGTTTCAAGCTAGTGGCAAAATCTCGCCAAGAAACATAAAGTTTGGCGATAATGCCCGCAGCCACAAACTTAGGAGGCAACACACAGCCCAAGTGTGCAATCTCACCAACCAATAGCTGGAGATCATGAGCTTGTCCAACTATGGACTTAGCCTCATCCATGCTAAAGTCGAAGAATTGTTCACACATGTAGAGCCAGCGACCGGCCTCTGCCTCTGCATATTTGTGCTCTAATGCATCCCACAACTCTGTAGCGGACTTATAGTCCATATACACATCGTAGAGCTGATATGCCGGAATGGTCAGAATGCAGCCAAGAGCAGTGTTGTTCGCATTATCGAACTGCATATATTGGTCAATTGTTAATGGATACTGCGGGTGGATTACCCACCACAACCCCGACGACATGAGCCAAAACTTGGCTCTAGTTTGCTATCTACAAAAATTATGACAAGAAAACCTCTCAGGATTCATAGCATCAGAAGCTACAACCATAGTTGTGTTGCAACAAAGTTTACCATAAAGTTTCTGGAATGTTTAAAATGAGGGCAATATTTTAATTCCAGATTTTAATAGAAGAGAGATATTGCAAAAGACTAATGATATGTAAATCAATACTAACAGCAGACAACTCATTGTACTTTATAATATATGCAAAAATAGAATATAAACAAGTCAATCAGTCACTCAAAAGACTTAGAGATGAGTTCAATGAATAACGAGAAGCGTGAAGGCGCAAAGTCAATGCGGTCGAAAACATAGATGAATCAATGAAACAAGTGGTCGCAGATGTACCTTGCCCAAAAACTTTATTGCCACCCCTCGTGCATGTCTTCACAGCAACAACGGTTCGAAGATACCACCACCCTTCTTCAAAGTGCACGCTGAGAAGAAGAGTTGATGAGGTTCAGACGGCGCAATGCAACATCACAGGTTTGCAGAAGGAAGAAAAGAAGGAATGGAGGCAGTTATTACGCGCTATGCTTTAGGCGTCTCGGGCATATATATGATGCGGTTGTGGCGATTGATTAAATGGTCATTTACCCACTGGTAACTGACACACTTAACTATCCATTTACCCACTGGTAACTGCCCGTCATCATCACCCAATAAAGCTTCAAATTCAAACATTTGAATCTCATTCAAATAGAGAAAGAGAGAGATGCATGGTTTCAGAAAAAATAAGGTGGACTTGGTCTGCCAAGTGGCGCACCATGTTACGACGCGGTGCACATCGCAAGTCACAAGTCACATGATTTTTGATGCGAAAATACGCGAATGCGCGTGCGTACGTGTGTGTTTAGCCAAAGCCCTCCTCGTGCCACCCTCATCCACGTGTTATATGTTTCAAAGAGTCGCAAGGACTCCACCTTATATGTTGCTCACCTCTACCATATCTCAGCAATATGGTACTAAACCATACATGCTTTGGAATTATAGAAAATGGTTCTCACTCATATGAGCCAATTTTCAACAATCCCCCATCAATTCCAAAGGAAGAAACAAAAAGATATCAAAGATATTGTGCTGAAGTACTGTTAATATACTAGTCTTTTAGTGTAAGTCCAATACGGGTTGAACTTGCACCTAGAATGACAAGATTCATCTTCTCACAAATTGTTGAATGGATTATGCCTTGAATTCATAGCTTTTGTGATTAGATTTCACTTAAAATCTCAAGCGATACTAAGTTGTCAAAAAATCGTGCCTAATCGGACATTATTTGGTCATGCTCCTTATTTGCTCATGAGCTTTCTAGAGAACGTCCTATTCTCGTGAACTGCGACCTCACAGTTAAACTCAAGTAGATGTATTCATTTTAGGTATCCTGTAGGCTAATAATACATTTCCCCCTCATTGGACACTAGAATACATTAAGGCTTTAAGCTACCCTTCCATACAAATAAGAGTAATCTGTCTATTAGGACACGAGTACATATATTTTAAAATGTACTCTCTTGTTCAAACATCAACTTGTTTTTTTCCATTACCTAACTCACGGGATCTCCGATCGAGTAGGTATGGGTTACTGCTGAGTTGTAACTCCAATGTGCCTCATTCCCATGTCCATAGACGCAACGAAAATCACCTTTCATGCTATCCCCTTTGTGAAAGGGTCTGTCAGATTTTTCTCAGTGCGTTTATAATTCACAGAAATCACTATAGAGTTTTTTAGTTTTCTAACAGATTTAAGCCTACGCTTCATATGTCTGGAGGACTTCATATTATCCTTGGTACTTGTGACTTTAGCCAACACTGTTTGATTACCATAGTACATCAAGATTGCCGGTATTGGTTTCTCAACCAACAGTAAGTCCAACAGAAGCTCTCTTATCCACTCAGCCTCAACAGTGGCTGTGTCAAGTGCTAAAAGTTCTGCTTCTATGGTTGAACTTGTCAATATGGTCTGTTTGCAAGACCTCTATGAAACTGCAGCACCAGCTAAAGTAAACACATGGCCACTTGTAGCTTTGCTCTCATCCGTTTCAGAGATCCAATTGGAATCACTTCTAATACAGAAGGATATCCAATAAAAGTAATTCAAAGAGATGTTGTGCCTTTCAAGTAACACAACACTCTTTCAAGTGCCTCCCAGTGATTATCTCCTGGATTAGATGTAAACCGACTTAATTTACTCACAGCAAATGAAATATCAGGTCTTGTGGCACCAACTAAATACATGAGTGACTCAATAATTTGTGAATATCTTAATTCATCCTTTCCTGGTCCTTGGTTCTTTCGAAGCTTAATGCTCGCATCATAGGGCGTTGGAGAAGTTTTATAATTCTCACAGACAAAATGGCTTAAGATTTTCTCAGCATAATGGGATTGGCTCAAAGTGATCCCATCCTTATTCTTAATCAATTTAATATTCAGAATGGCATCTGCCTCTTCTAAGTCTTCCATATCAAAACATCGAGATAAGAAAGATTTGACCTTGTCAATTACGATAGTGTTTGTTCCAAATACATGTATGTCAACCACATACAGGCGCAAGATCACTCCTTGACCCTCACCAAAATGATAATATACACATTTATCAGCTTCATTCACAACAAAGCCAGCATATGTCAAAGTTTTATCATACTTCACGTGCCATTGTCTAGGTGCTTGCTTTAGACCACATAAGGATTTCAATAGTCTACATACCTTATTTTCCTATCCAGAAATTACAAAACCATCCGGTTGATCCATATAAATTTCTTCTTCCAACTCTCAATTAAGAAAAGCTGTCTTTACATTCATTTGATGGATATGTAGACCATAGGAAGATGCTAACGCAAGGAGCACTCTAATGGTGGTTAGTCTGACGACAATAGAATAGGTATCAAAGAAATCTTCTCTCTCTTTTTGGGTGTAACCCTTGGCCACAAGTCTTACCTTGTACTTCTCAATAGTGCCATTAGGCCTTAGTTTCTTTTTAAAGATCCACTTACATCCTACAGGTTTACACCTGATAGGACGATCAGTGATCTCCCAAGTTCCGTTAACCAGGATAGCGTTCATCTCGCTGCGGACTGCTTATTTCAAATACTCAGCATCAGAAGATGCATAAGCCTCTGATAGAGTCTTTGGCACATCGTCCACGAGTTATACAGTAAAGTCATCACCAAACGTTTTCTCAACCCTTTGTCTCTTACTCCGGCGAGGAGCTTCTGCGACTAGATCGTTATCCTCCTCAGGGATATCATATATTGGTTCAGAAATGGTGGGAAGTTCAGAAGTTTGATTATTCTCAATTTCAATATTTTCAGTTTGAGCATTCTTGGTTCGTGAAGTACTGCTTGCAGTTCTTTTAGGAAAATAATTCTCAAAGAATGAAGCATCTCTAGACTTCATTATTGTGTTAGCAATAATACCAGGAGTTTCTGATTTAACTACTAAAAATCTATAGATCATGCTATTTTGAGCATATTCTAGAAAAATACAATTGATTGTTTTAGGTCCAAACTTTCTCTTTTTCTGCAATAGTATATTGACCTTTGCCAAACACCCCAAAGTTGGGAGAAAATTGAGATTTTATTTTCTCCCCTTCCACCCTTCATACGGAGTAATATCACTCTTTTTAGTGATTACTCGAATCCCAGAAACTTTATTGCCTCCCCCCATGCAAGTCTTCACGGCGACTTGAATCGGAGATACCGCTCCCATTCTTGAGGTGCAGCAGAAGAAGAGTTGATGATGTTCGACGACGCAATACAACAACACAGGTTTGCAGAAGGAAGAAAAGAAGGAATGGGGGCAGTTATTCTACGCGCTATGCTCTGAACGTCTCCAGGCATATATATATGGATGCAGACTGTGAACTCACTGATTACATAGTCATTTACTCACTGGTAACTGACACACTTAACCAACCATTTACCCATTGGTAACTGCATGTCATCATTACCCAATAAAGCATCAAATTCAAACATTTGTATCTCATTCAAACAGAGATAGAGAGATGCATGGTTCAGTAAAAATAAGGTGGACTTGGTCTGCTAAGTGGCGCGCCACGCCACGGCACGGTCGCAAGTCACAAGTCACGCGAAAATACGTGAATGCGCGCGCATGTGTGTGCATGCGTGTGTGTTTAGCCAAAACCCTTCTTGTGTCACCCTCATCTATGTGTCAAATGTTTCAAAGAGTGGCAAGTACTCTACTTTATATGTTGGTCACTTCTATCTTACCTTAGTAATATAATACTAAACCATACATACTTTGAAATTACCTATAATTAGCATACCAATTTCGACTAGTACAGAACACGTCATCACAGACGGTTTTTGAACCGTCTATATTTGTTCGTCTGTGATAACAAGCAGTTATCACAGACGGTTCAAAACCGTCTGTGAGACTATTATCACGAGCGGTTTCGATTACAAACCGTGCGTGATAAGTGGTTATCACAGACGGTTTACTTTAAAAACCGTCTGTGATATTTCTAGTATCACAGACGATTTACTTTAAAAACCGTCTGTGATACTAGAAATATCACAGACGGTTTACTTAAAAACCGTCTGTGATAAGCACTTATCACAGACGGTTTTATGTTGAAACCGTCTGTGGTAATAGCCTTCACAGACGGTTTCAACATAAAACCGTCGTGGTAGTGGCGATCCTAGCTACATTGTTTGCTGTTTTTTGGCCAGCCTCAGGAATTGCTAGCCATGCCCTCTGAAAACAAGCATGTACAAAAAACAGATACATCGCAGATAATCAATTGTTGACAACTCAAATTGATCATTACTCAAAATAAATTAATAAAGATCGAATTTGTTGAAGTATTTTCGCTATAGTTGTACAATTGGATTACAATTAAGTCAATTGTTTGCGTGAATCTCGGGTCGGCGATGGAGTGAAACTCTCCTTTGTCAACTATTTACGTTATGATAAAGGTGCATAGCTGCCCTCGAACTTCCACGAGCTCTTGCATAGCGAGTCCATGTAAATCTATTATCAAACCTCGCCGCTAGGTCAAGAAAAAATGGTAAGGATATATATTTGAATTTACAATTACAAAAAATTATTTCGAGATTGACAAACCTCCAATTCTTCATCTTAGCACTAATGATTTCTTTGCATATGATGGCAAGCGTAGAATGCACATAGCTCATCATTTTTTCTTGTGACCTTTGCAAAAATAGAATTACATATATACGTATAGTCGATAGAAGACACATTTTTATGAAGTATGATATATATAGGATTATTGTGTTGTAGCGCATCAGGAAATTTAGTCACGTGTGTTAGTTGGTATTGGATCCATCAGATCTTCCTTGTTGGCTAACATAGGAGATGAGCGAACTACATAATTGAAAAAGTTATCCTCGGGCATTTCAAGCGAAGGAAGACTACAATAGAGTTATGTATGGAGGAAAAGATCATACTTGTCGAGTATTCCTTAATGCACACAATACCATCCAAAAATGCCCACGATAGCCGACATTATGCACACAACAAGAAGATCCCCATCTAGTCCCAACCATAATGGATCAACCGCAAAGGTCTGCGCAGTAGTTGCTAGACTCGATTAGTCTCGATGAGGGTGCTGCACGATCTAAATGACTTAATTCTTGTATCCCCATCTTGTATCGATTAATTCAATCACTCTCCACGGCCAATTAACCCATCAAGCACCGGTAGGGAGAGATCTATATAGGTTTGAGGCGAGGATGTATGGGGCACGCATACCGGTGGGAGATGGCTTTGGGAAGAGGTGGTGGTGTCGGCCGGCGGTGGTGGCGGCGGCGGGAGCGCGAACAGCGGAAGTGGAAGTGGGCGGCGCCTTGTGGTCGGGAGCGGGCGCAGGCGGCTCCTCCGTGAACTCCTCCGCCGCCGGGGTCGGGGAGGCGCCGGGGTCGGGGGAGGAGGGGCGCCGGGGTCGGGAAGGAGTTCGGAGAGGAGGCGCGTCGGATTCGGTGGAGGAGGGTGCGGGTTTGGGAGGCGGCACGAGGTCGGGGACCGATAGGGTTAAGAGCAAAACCCTATCGGTTCTTTGAACCTTATAAAAAACAACATCACAGACGGTTCTTTGAGGGAACCGTCTGTGATAGTTTCCACATCACAAACGGTTCTTTGAAGGAACCGCAGCGATTATATCACTGCACGGTTCCCTCAAAGAACCGCTGCGTGATGTTGTTTTTATAAGGTTCAAAGAACGTTACATCACGAGCGGTTCTTTGAGGAACCGTGCTGTGATTACTATCTCGAGGACACAGGAAGTTTTTTTAACCTCTTTGTACAAGTTGATGAGGCAAAGCATGAAATCTTTTATATCTTATACTCCATATGTTCTTAAATAGACGCCGTTTTAGAATGTGTGCAATGAACTTGACCATTGATTTCTAGAAAAAATATTTAGATTTACCACAAGAAAATTATTGTAACACCCCGGCTATTCGGAAGCCAAGATGCCACCTAATGGGAAGACATACTACTCAATTAATAAAAATAATATCACAATAAGAGACAATATCGAATAATTAAGATAACAATCTAGAATTAACTAACAGATCCTCAATGTATTAAAACAAGGAATGACCAGAGAGGAATGGGGGAACATCCAAAGTGACTTTTATTACAATTCAATACTTAATCAATTAAATTAAATAAACTAAAACTGTGTCATAATGAATGAATGATTTATTCAAGTGTGTGGAACGTGCTGGACTACACCCTCCCGCTAGCAACAGTTTCACCGGAATTCACCTAAAACAAACAAAAGCAAGAGTGAGTCGAAACTCAGCAAGCACAACATATAATTCACAAAGAATACTGAATCAGAATAATATACCAAGTGTAACACCCCAGCCCAACACTGAGCCTGGAATGCCACTAAACTACCTTCCAATTAATAATTATTGACACACTTTATAAATATAGCAAGAAATCAATGATAATCAAATCCAAGGACCACAAAAGAGCAATGCATAATTATGGATCATGAGGTAATAAATAAGCAATGGAAATTATAACCAGGTAAATAATCCAAAGCAGCATCAACCAATGAGTCCAAATTAAGAAAGCAAATAGTCTAGTCCAAATGATATCCTAAACATGATTCAATAACTAACATGTCCAAGTGTAAACTAATATTGAATGAAAAGATTATCATGGCGAATGATCATGTGATGCCCATGTGCTCTACTCGCTCTCAGTTACGGCATCCTCGAAGATCACCTAAAGACAACAATAGAGCAAGGGTGAGTCCACGACTCAAAGAAACACATCGTATACAACGAACAATAATATATCAACAGCATTCAATAACTTCATTATCATCACATGCACTTTTATTATCATTCTCATTCATTAATCTCAAATATCAATTCAACTCTAATCTATATGTCCACATGCACTTCTTTTCGCGTATACCGGTATAGCGTGAGTGAATGCTCGCGACAACATTCACTCTCAAGCCCGCTCCTCCTCAAGGATCGGGGACCTCCTCCACTCCCGTGGAGTTGTGATCAATAAAGATCACCTTCTCTTATGCAAAGATGCTTATGAATGCAAACATGCAAACTCCATCATAAACATCATATCCAACTTTTCATCATGCTTGCCAACAAAGATATAAACATACCAATTCATTGTTTGCAGTTAAACCAAATAAAAGCACAACAATAATGGTAATAGAAGATAAAGAAAACAGTGATCGATCATTGATCGCTGTCTACCATGCACTTGCCTGTACTAGTTGTGACGCACGATCTGATTAGAAGACGGCAACAAGCACGACGCCTCTCCTATATTAAATACACACATCTCAATACAAGCTACAGCATCATAAGAATAACAATCAATATACAACGCCCCTACACGTCCCCAAATAAACCACGTTACGCCGGTATCGAAAAGCTACCCATTGCTGTCCGGTTACTAAAAAGAGCGTAACTTTTGACTCGAAAGTCCGATCACCACAAACCACCCCATTCTGGATTCTTTATAAAATTCCCCACATTTTCTTAGATTACGAAGGCTTCTAATTAAATCATCTAACCCTCCGTATTAAGCCCAGAAAGCCGATCTGTCCGCTTCGGAACAGCAGTCTTACTAAATTCATAACTTCTGTTTTACTCAACCAAAATGCGCGTTCTCAGATCCTACAGAACCATGGGACAATTATCTACATCTTTCATGTAGATCAAAAACTCTAATTAATCTGTTTACTATTTTTAATCTACAGTCTACCAAAACAGCGCCTAAAGACGATAACCCTAAAAACAGCGGCCTTCCGAAAAACATAACTCAAATTCTACTTGTCCGATCGACATAATAAAATATGCTAAAGGAAGCTATCGATATTATCTACAATTAACTAGTAAACGAGATTTCCAAAATCCGCCAATAAGGTACCCGAATAAATCGTACAACCGAGCAGCATAATAAACAAATCTATTATTCGACTCTTCGATTAGAAAATTATAAAACCTCACTAATTACTCTAGATCATAATCTCTAATTAACAGCACAAAGAAATCGGTAAAAGAATTACCAACCAAAACACGTCGGCCAAGCAAGGAATGGATGACGTGCGGCCGCAGCCTTCGGACTCGGCGACGTCCACGCGCCCGGCAGGAAAAACAGCAGCAGCAGATCAATCTTGGTGAGAACGGCAAAGACAAGCGGCGCAGCAATGAAAAAAAGGCGACGCGCTGCGGTCTTCGGCTTCGGCTTCGCGCGCGCAAGCATGCAATCAATCGGCGTAGCTTCACTCGCGCGCAGATCCGCGGTGCGGCAAGAGCTCGCGCATGCAATGCAGGCGAAGACGCAAAGCAGACAACATCAAACGGCAGCGGTAGGGGCGGCCGCAGCGGCAAGACGGTCTGCGCAAAGAAATTGGTGGGCTGGTCCGCAGCGACGATCTGCTACGGCGCGCATGCACAAAGAAAGATTTCGGCACCAATCGCAACGCGACGGCCTTGACGATGCCGCAATGACCAAGCGACGCAGCGACCAGAAATGTAAAAGCAAAAACAACCGTGGCGGTTTGGAAAGAAAAATAGAAAAGAAGCTAGGGTTCTGGAGAATCCAAATTCTATTTATATAGCCCATAAAATTCTGAAATAATCTATTTTTCACAAATTCTCTTTATTTAATTACGCACAAGCCCTTCAGACGTTTTTAATTAATTATTTACTGTTACTATTAAATTAATTATTCTCCGACCATTAAGACGCGATTATTAAAATTATTTTTCAGAGTATTACATTCTACCCCCCTTAACAGAATTCGACCCCGAATTCTACTCGCCGTTCTACTCAAATAAAAACCACACTGCTGAAATTAAACAACAAAATAACACGTACCCGACGTGAACAACTCCGGTATTGCTCGCGCATGCGAGACTCCAACTCCCAAGTCGCCTCTCTCTCGGACTGATGCGTCCACAGCACCTTGACGTATACCAACGTCTTGTGCCTCAGCACTCATCTCGTCAATTTTCGGTACACTCAACTGACGGAAGTCGAAGTGCGGTCTTACTTGGTGGTCAACGGCTCTAAGAAAACCTTGTAATCTGATCTCTCAAATACTACCTTGACATCGGGTTATACAAAATGTTGTGTGCCTGCGCATGGACACGAGGCGGTCCTAACGATACACTTTCTTCCAAAAATCTCTACAACTTCCGAAACAAACTAATGTAACTTGGGCCAAACTCCGTTTTGGTACCAAACCACACAACTGTACATAACACCTCGAACTCCCCGTCTGCCTCCCAATCAACCACTTCACATTTGCAAGGAGTACCTCCTTTAACGAGGACGCACAACCAAACTGGTTTCAAACAACCTCTTTTATAAATAGAACCCAACTGAAAACAAAGGATTCTCATCGCAATCACGCGTTACCAATTCCCCCTCAGAATAGTCAAATCCAAAATCAAAGATTCATCACAAAAACCTTTCCATTTTCCAAATAGGTTTGTTTGCAAATAAACACCACGTAAGCCAAAAGAAAAACATTCAATGCCAAAATCAATCCCTTTTTCTTTCCCTAAATTAGAAAGAATCACATGCCAACGTAAAGCCAACTCAAATTGTAAATGACCTCTGTCATACACACGGCTCAAACAAGAATCAAGAGGGCATTTCACTACCCGAGTAATCATTTTTTTTTTCTCAATTTTTCTTTTAGGAATAAACTCTCTCTCAAATCATAGGATTTCAAATCATCACACTAACTCATTCCTCTTAACTGGTAATCTCAAAGCGATGTTCAACTTTGAGAGCAACAATCATGCCCATTTAGAGAGACTCTACTAACCCATAAAAAGATACTATAGTCCCCTCCTCTACCAAAGAAACTATTTTGACAAATGATTCCCAACACCTCAAATAAAATCTACACCCACAATCACATCACCTCAATCTTTTAGGGATAATCAACTTGAAATTCTCCACACACACACACTGATTTAAAACCAAAGGATTCTATCAATGATCATCATACTATTTGGAATCCACTTTTGTTCTACTACTTCTACACATGATCATTGGGCAACCAAGGTTCTAGCATAAAACACATGCTCAATTTCAACAGCCAGGGCTCCTAAAGTGACTTCTGGTATACTTGATCGAAATCCGCATATTCGCTGTCTAGAATTCCCACAATCCAAACAATATCCTCAATCATTAATATCAACCATCATCACTAATCAATTGACTGCCCAAAACAATTTACTTCACTAATCTTGGACCCTCAATAAACCACACCATTCAATTTCACCTACATAACCTTGCAAAGTATATCATCACAATATCCCATCTATTCGATAATTCCAATACTCCACCATCATGAACAAATATTCTTGGATTACTATTCACTATAGGTTCTACTAATTGTAACAATATAATCAGTTTTGTCCCAACGACCATAATTCCTTTTAGATCCAATTCTCTATGAGATTTATATCATGAAATGAATTCATCCTCTAATGTTCCTCAATTAACTTGCAACCCAGGGTCTCACAACATCATATACTTGACCACTATTAACCAGTTCCCAATATACACTCTTTAAGGTTTTGTAAAACAAATCGACTATTCCTTTCTCAAAAGAAGAGACAAATAAAAAGATTTTTTTTTTTTTTAAAAAAAAAAAACCAAATCACATTAATCACTTAAGAACCAATAAAGCTTTCCGACTCGTCACTTGCTCAAACCAATTTCATCTACCAAATAAATCATGAACTCCAAAAGTTCATGAATTCAAAACTCCAAACCTTTCATTTAAACGATATTACGAAAGGCGATCAAATTACTCTTTTTCTAAAAGAATCATCACCACACGAAGCCACAATCCCTTACAGACAATCTTACTAACATTAAGAATAATACACTCTTCACATGATTCAATATCGTCAACTCTTCCATTAATAAGCCCCGAAAAGTTCACCAAATTGTTCCGTACTACTTTACCATCACCTCATCAAAATGAGATTATACCAAAACCATACGACCTCACTACAACAACTACTTTATATTAGAAGGGATCCACTACACAAATTAAAAGGTTTTATCATAACCCTTTCATCACGGATATGCTATTGTCTGACTATTCCACAATTGTCTAGGTATAAGCCACCTATTAAATCACACCAGCTCAACTCTTAGTGATGCTCAACACCAAACTTTAACACTCAGCAATTGCACTCCAACCATTGTTGTTATCAACTAGCTTTCTTATGAAGTCTAGCTGCTACCTATTTTCATTTACGAATCACTTGAATATTTACCAACACATATTCAGTTGTTCCTCCTCACACTTAGTTTTCAACAAAATCACCCTAAAACTTCAAAAGTCAAAATCTTCTCTCGATCAAAAGTCTCAACAACTCTATAATCAAATTCATCGTGTCATTCTATAAAGAAGAACTATCCAGAACTCCTCCTGTACATTTTAGATCCACTGGTATTCAATCCATTCAACCTTTTGTACACAATTCCAATAATCAATCATACTAAGGTATATGTAAAGCTATCAACCAAATATGATCACCAAGTGTCTACAGTAAAGATAACACCACAAACAATATCTATTAAGGCAATAACCTAGCATCTCCTCAAGTTTCCCTTTACACACAATTAAATTAATCCATTGGTACCAAATCCAATAAATTCAACAAACTAATCAATTTTAATGTCCAAGCCAGTTCATCAACGTTCCATACTTCTTAATAACTCTTATGACTCCAATTAGGTATGGACATACTCTTAGTCACTACTCAACTCGTAATTACTCTATGACTATAATTTGGGTTAAGACCAATCATGCATCACGCTCTGAGACCGACACGATACTCATACCTTATCAATGAACTTCTATGTTTACCACCTCTAGCTTAAACATAACAAGTAAACACAGAAGGATTTTAACTCTTTTCAGAAAAAAATAGGCATTAAACTTCAGCACTCGAAATAATCCAAAAGAAATACACAAAGACAAAGTTTTCACATGTTAAAGAACTTGCAATAGAAAACTTTCAGTATCCAGAATACCAAGTGAATAAATAAGTCATATTTTCCAATAGAAAGGGCGGAACTCCCACGAAAAGATCAATCTTGCTGTTAACCGATGTTCACACAAAGCAACAATAGATCAACAGTCATGAGAACGAGTAATGGCTTTATGGAACCAAAGGAGACCAATGAAATATCACCCGCTGTATTGTAAACACTATCTCAAGGAAAATTCATCAACCGCAACTATAACTGAATTGCCCAAAATTCAAGCTCAAGGAAGAGAACAACTTTTATAAAGAAACTCACACAAATACCTATAACCACTTTGTAATCAAAGTAGCTACCTCTCTATTCCCATACCACGAATGGTGGTGTAACCGGTAAAACCTGGGGCCACAACCACGATCTCAAGCGCCTCGGGAGGGGCCCCACGAACCACGCCCGCGGCCCCGACCTCCACGACCGTGGCCACCACGACCACGTCATCTATCCCTCGACATAGCTATCAATCACAATCAACATTATATAATGAGTTCAAAGCTCAAAATAAACTCATACGTCAATGAACAACATAACGGAAGCGTAAAACTATATTCGTACCTCTCTCTAACCTACTGTGCACTAGTGTGTCAAATTTTAGGTTAGTTAACCATTAGCAAATTTTAGTTGATTTACTAAAACTAAAACAAATTTTAACAATTTTAGTTTGCCTATGTTGTTAATCTATTCACCACGGACCTAAAACCCGCTCTGATACCAACTGTAACACCCCAGCCCAACACTGAGCCTGGAATGCCACTAAACTACCTTCCAATTAATAATTATTGACACACTTTATAAATATAGCAAGAAATCAATGATAATCAAATCCAAGGACCACAAAAGAGCAATGCATAATTATGGATCATGAGGTAATAAATAAGCAATGGAAATTATAACCAGGTAAATAATCCAAAGCAGCATCAACCAATGAGTCCAAATTAAGAAAGCAAATAGTCTAGTCCAAATGATATCCTAAACATGATTCAATAACTAACATGTCCAAGTGTAAACTAATATTGAATGAAAAGATTATCATGGCGAATGATCATGTGATGCCCATGTGCTCTACTCGCTCTCAGTTACGGCATCCTCGAAGATCACCTAAAGACAACAATAGAGCAAGGGTGAGTCCACGACTCAGCAAACACATCGTATACAACGAACAATAATATATCAACAGCATTCAATAACTTCATTATCATCACATGCACTTTTATTATCATTCTCATTCATTAATCTCAAATATCAATTCAACTCTAATCTATATGTCCACATGCACTTCTTTTCACAGATATCAGGTATAGCGTGAGTGAATGCTCGCGACAACATTCACTCTCAAGCCCGCTCCTCCTCAAGGATCGGGGACCTCCTCCACTCCCGTGGAGTTGTGATCAATAAAGATCACCTTCTCTTATGCAAAGATGCTTATGAATGCAAACATGCAAACTCCATCATAAACATCATATCCAACTTTTCATCATGCTTGCCAACAAAGATATAAACATACCAATTCATTGTTTGCAGTTAAACCAAATAAAAGCACAACAATAATGGTAATAGAAGATAAAGAAAATAAGATCGATCATTGATCGCCGTCTACCATGCACTTGCTCGTACTAGTTGTGACGCACGATCCGATTAGAAGACGGCAACAAGCACGACGCCTCCTATATTAAATACACACATCTCAATACAAGCTACAGCATCATAAGAATAACAATCAATATACAACGCCCCTACACGTCCCCAAATAAACCACGTTACGCCGGTATCGAAAAGCTACCCATTGCTGTCCGGTTACTAAAAAGAGCGTAACTTTTGACTCGAAAGTCCGATCACCACAAACCACCCCATTCTGGATTCTTTATAAAATTCCCACATTTTCTTAGATTACGAAGGCTTCTAATTAAATCATCTAACCCTCCGTATTAAGCCCAGAAAGCCGATCTGTCCGCTTCGGAACAGCAGTCTTACTAAATTCATAACTTCTGTTTTACTCAACCAAAATGCGCGTTCTCAGATCCTACAGAACCATGGGACAATTATCTACATCTTTCATGTAGATCAAACAACTCTAATTAATCTGTTTACTATTTTTAATCTACAGTCTACCAAAACAGCGCCTAAAGACGATAACCCTAAAAACAGCGGCCTTCCGAAAAACATAACTCAAATTCTACTTGTCCGATCGACATAATAAAATATGCTAAAGGAAGCTATCGATATTATCTACAATTAACTAGTAAACGAGATTTCCAAAATCCGCCAATAAGGTACCGAATAAATCGTACAACCGAGCGAAGATAATAAACAAATCTATTATTCGACTCTTCGATTAGAAAATTATAAAACCTCACTAATTACTCTAGATCATAATCTCTAATTAACAAAGACAAAGAAATCGGTAAAAGAATTACCAACCAAAACACGTCGGCCAAGCAAGGAATGGATGACGTGCGTCATAGCAACCGGACTCGGCGACGCCCACGCTACCTAGCGAGAAAAAAAGAAGAAGAGATCAATCTTCTAGTAGAACCGACAAGACAAAGAAAGCAAATAAGAAGAATGAAAAGCGGCGCGCTGCGGTCTTCGGCTCGGCTTTACTTGCGCAGATGCATGCAATCAATCGGCGAGAGCTTCACTCGGCGCGAGATCCAGTGGTGCGCAGCTCAGCAGATAAAGAGGCAAAGACGCAGGCAGATGAAGATCAAACGCAGCGTGGGTCGGTAACAAGAAGAAGGCGCAGCAAAGAATTGGCCGGGCTGGGTCCGCAGCGGCAAAGACGCTGACCAGCGCATGCACAAGAAAGACTTTTCAGAATCAAGAACGCTACAAGCGCAAAGAAGGTGCAATGACCAAGCACGAGTGGCCTTGTGCAGTGCAAGAAGAAATGAAAAGCAACCGTGGCGGTTTGGAAAGAAAATAGAAAAGAAGCTAGGGTTCGGAGAATCCAAATTCTATTTATATAGCCCATAAAATTCTGAAATAATCTATTTTTCACAAATTCTCTTTATTTAATTACGCACAAGCCCTTGAGACGTTTTAATTAATTATTTATCGTTACTATTAAATTAATTATTCTCCCACCATTAAGACGCGATTATTAAAATTATTTTCCAGAGTATTACACCAAGTAACAACATTTACTTCCATGAATTTGTGAAAGCATGATATGAATGAATGCATTGAAGGAGAATGGACTTTTCACACGCTTATACTAAGTATAACTAGTGACACACCGTCGGTGTTCACTTAAGCCCGCCTTAACCAAGAGCGGGACCCAAGTCCGTATGAAGAACGTTTCATACAGAATGTCCAAATCGCCTACATTGGAATGGTAGGTCTTACATGCCCATATTGGAATTAATGGGACTTAATCAAGTTTCCACTCCGTGACTCAGAAAGGAAATATGCGTGCATGGAATGAAATGCATAACTTGAACTTCATCTCAATTTATCACAGAAGAAGGTATTGAAATCTACCACATCATGCTCAAATCACAGGAATATTCATAAGTTACCAAATTATCATGCATTCATCGAATTCACACAAGTTAAACATTTCACTTGCCTTCCGTGCTGTGACGTACTGGGAAGCAACGAACGTGTCCTTCCACTCACCGCCTCACCGCCTATACAATCATTGTCACGGAATAAGGATAACAGGGTATAACATAGTTACACGAGTTCTACGATACCCTCTAATCAACCCACACGCCCAAATGTTCGTTTTGACCTCTACGCTAAAAGTCCAGATTATCGATCTACGGGCAGTTGTACGAGAAAATTCACCATTAATTATCTGTAACTCTAAAAAACCTGAAACTAGTGCTCACTGAATCTTAACATATCAGGCTACAAAACATTAGTTGGCGGAATCCCCTGATTCGGCCAAAACAGAGGGCTTATTATCAGCTAAACACAACCCATCTACGTCTGTCCAGAATACAGATCAGTAATAAAGAAAACGGCGTAACTTTTAGCCTACTGATCCAATGAGAATGATCCTTATCAACCTGGAAATATAATTTCGAGAGCTACAATAACTTAATTGGGTGGAGGTTCTGAATCGGACCATAACTTGATCAAAACTGAGGGACAACACGACTGTCTTCAGTTTACAGACAGACCGAACAGTACGTGGTAAAACAGTCATAACTTTTAATCTACTGGGTGAAAATTCGTGATCCAGGTGCCAAAATAAAGCTAATGAAACCAGGCACGTATCTCCAGAATACGAAGATAACCAATTCGGCCTCTAAGACACCGAAAACTGAGGTACAACGTACTGTATAGAATCAACCCACAGACAGAAATCAGCGATGGTAAAAAATTGCATAACTTTTGATTGGAAACTCTAAAAATTGTGCTATTTATCAACTTGGAAATATTATTGAATTATCTACAACATTCGTTTTGGGTGGCATCTCTGATTCGGCATCTAAATAATTCAAAAACGCCAGACAATACAATCTGTCCAATCTCGTCGGTTCTCACGACATCGCGGTAAAACAACCATAACTCCTAAACCGTACATCCAAATCACATGATCTTGGTGCCAAAAGAAAGATAAAAACAATAACTACAACTTTATAAGAGATGGACAGGATAGAAAACGAACGCATATTACCCAAAATCGACGTACAATGCGGTGCACAACAAGGGGGAAGGGGGGGGGGGGCAGCGGCTCCAAAGGGGGGGAGGGGGAGAGAAATGTGGAGTTTAGGGTTTTGTAATACCCCAAAAGTAAATCGGTGTACTAGAAGAAGTTTCAGAAGAAGGAGCTAATGTGAGAATCTGAATCGTTTTTTTCTTCTTGGGGGTTTTACGTTTTTTCAAAGAACCTGGACTCGGGCCTCGGCCGGGGTGGTCCATGAGGGGCTGGCCAAAGGGGTATCTCTCCCCCCTAAACCCTAAAACCCCTTCCCCCTTCCCCTTTTCCCCTCCCCAAGCCGCCACCCCCTCCTCCCCCTCTCCAACCGGCCGCCACCCTCGTCCCTGCAGTACAACAATTTTGTTCATCAGATTTTGCGAAGTTACGTATGTTTTCTGATCTTCTCACCTCTTAGAAAGTTGTAGCACTTGGTCTTAGCTTTCTTTTGGCACCAAGATCATCTGATTTGGAGTTACGGTTTAGGAGATATGGAAGTTTTACCGCGACTGTCCAGGAGAGCTGATGTGATTTAGCAGATTTTCTTGTCGGGCCATTATGATTTACTTAGAGGCCGAATCTGGTATTTTCGTCTTCTAGAGTTTTGTTCCTGATGTCGTTATCTTTCTTTGGGCACAGAGATCACTTGATTCCACCTTACGGTTTAGGAGATATGAATTTTTAATCGCGCGCTGTCCTGTCTGCCTGAGAATTTGGAACTGTCGGTTTGCCCCTCGGTTTTGATCTAGTTAGAGTCAGATTCAGAACTTCCACCCAACTAGGTTTTTGTAGCCCTTGAAATTATCTTTCCGAGTTGATAAATATCATATCAATTGGATCTGTAGAGTGAAAGTTATTCCATGTTCTTTACTGCTGTTCTGAAATCTGGGCAGATATCTGTTAGTGTTTTCAACTGTTGTTTAGGCCAATGTTTTGGCCGAATCAAAGGATTCCACCAACTAGAGTTTCATAGCGTGTTACGTTAAGAGTATTTGAGCACTGGTTTCAAGTCATTCGGAGTTATAGATATTTAATTATGATTTTTATCGTACTGCTGATCAGAAGGGCCGATATTGGCTGATTAGTTAATTCGTCATTTTGAGTTTTTGGTTATGTTGATTAGATAGAGGGTTATGGTAAAACGCTTGTAGCCACATCATGTCTTGTTATTCTTATTTCGAATAAATATTTGTGTAGGCGGTGGGGCAGGGAGTGGAGAAATTCCGTCGTTGCCTCCTAACTCGTCACAGCGCGGAAGGCAAGTACATGGTAGAGTGGTGAACAATGGGTTGTTCACCATGATCATTGTTGTTACTTATCATGCTATTTATTATGCTTTTGTTCAGCTTATTCTTATACATGATATTGATGACATTGAGTGAATGAGATTATGATATTGAGATAATGAGGAGGAGATATTGAGTTAATGAGATGGAATATGTTGATGAATAAATAAAGATGTTGCATCGTTTACATTCATCATGGTAGGAGTTGCACGAGCCAGGTCGGTGAGAAAGTCATGTAACTATTCCGGTGAGGTCGGTGAGAAAGATACATGACTAATCCGAGTGCTCGTAATGAAATCCTACTTTGGTAGGGACTTCACGGGAGTGAAGGATAGAGTGTGTCATCGACGGGTGAACACTCCGCTATACCCCAGATCACCGATGAGATGCATATGAGTATGAGCATGTTGGTGCATTCGCATATCTAAGTAAATTGTTAAATTGTGCAACTTTACCTATATGGAATATGGCTTGTTTAATTGAGAATGACAATGACATTAACTAAATGGATGATGATGATAACTTTGATTTTGGTTAATAAACTATTGTTTATGGCTTTATTATGTATTTGCTGAGTCTTGGACTCATTCTTGCTCTATTGTTGTTTTTAGGTGACCAAAGATGACGTTTTACTCGGAAGGGCTAGCGCACTTGGAATCATGCACTTCACCCAATTATTTGATTCATTGGACATGAGAAACTTTTAGAATAACATGAATATTTATATCTAGGACATGATGGTATTGAATAACCATAGATACTTGGTTTATGTTAATCTTGGTTTATTATTTTGCTATGCTCCTAGGTCTAATTTATTTATGATTGTCATAGTGTTATGCTTGTGTTAATGCGACCCGTGGATGGGTTTTAATGTTGTTATGCTTGCTGAAATTTCACAGTGTGTTGATGTATAATAGATGATAAGAGTAGTTTGGTGGCATTCTAGGCTCTGTTGGGTTGGGTGTTACAGTTGGTATCGTGCGGGCTTGAGTCCGTGGTGAATAGATTAATAACTCGTTAACCTAAAATTGCTAAAACTTGTTTTAGGACTTGTAAAATAAACCAAAATTTGATAATGGTTAATTAACTTAAAATTTTGACACACTTTGGTGCACGAGGATGGGAATGGGATGAGTATCGCATTTACGCCTGTTATGTTGTATTGATGATTTATGTTATGAATTGATTCTGACTACTTATGATTTGATTATGTGATTGCTATGGGTCATGATAGTCGAGAGGTAGAGATTGTGGTTGTGGCCATAGGCATGGCCAAGTTATATCACTGTTGGTTGTATGATAGTGGTGAATTGTTTACATCGGGTAACTTAGTTACAGGTGTTGAGGTTATGTTTCTTTAGAAAAGTTGTTTTCTTCCTTGAGTTTGAATTTGATTATTCATGTTATAGTTGCGGTTGATGAATTTTCTTGGTTAGTATTTACAATGCAGTTGATGTATTTTTATTGGTCTTTGTTGGTTCTATTAAGTTATTATTTGTTCTCTTGGCTGTTGATCTGTTGTTGTTTCTTGTGAACGTCGTTAATTTGCAATGTTGATCTTTTCACGAGAGATCTGCCTTTCTTGTTGGGAAAAAAATGACTCATTTGTTAGCTTGGTATTTTGGATTACAAAAGTTTTCTTTTTCAAGTCCTTTAACATGTGGAAGCTTTGACCCAATGTATTTCTTTTGGGTATTTTGAGTATTGAAGTTGAATGCTTCTCTGTTATAAAAGAAAATATTAAAACCCTTTAGCGATGTCTTGTTGTGGTTAAGTTAAAGGTTGTAATTAAATAAATTAATGGATGTGGTATGGGTTATCAAGTTGGGTCTGTAGTGTGGTGTATAATCAATCTTAACCAAGAACCTTGGAAGGAAAGTTGATTAACTTGATGGTGTCATGTGATAGTTCTTGATGAACTATGATTAATAGTATGGCTATACCTAATTGGATTAAAAGGAGTTATTAAGAATTGTAGAACATTGATGACCGGTATGATCATTAAAATTATTTAGTTTTGCTAAACTTGTTGGATTAGTTGGTCTCAGTGGATTAATCTTACTGTGTGGGAAGGAAAAGTTGGGGAGATGCTAGATTATTACCATAGTGGATATTAATCTTGGAGTTATCTTATCTGTAGATACTAGATGATTTTATATTATGGAAGGAGTTTCTAGATAGTTATTTTAACTAGAATAATTGGACGAATTTGGTTGCAGAGTTGTTGAGACTTTTTGATCGATGGAAGGCTATGATTTTGGAAGTTTTGTTGGGATTTTGCACTAAAATATGAATATGAGGATGGACAGTTGAACATGTATTTGTGATTGTTCATGTGATTTGAAAAGGAAAGTAGGTAGCATCTAGATTTCTTGATGAAGTTTGGTGTTGAGCATCTATAAGAGGTGAACTGTGGGATTAATTGGTGGCCTATGCTTTCATGATAGTGGAATTGTCAGACGATAGCATGTCCATAATGAAAGGGTTTTGGTATAACATTTTGATTTGTGTAGTAGATCTCTGCTAAAATAAAGTTGTTGTTGTAATAGTTTGTAAGCTTTTGGTGGACTCTCGATTTGAGGACAAGATGATAAAGTAGTATGAAATAATTTGGTGAGTTTTAGAGAGTCGCATAATGGAAGGGTAGACTATGATGAATTTTTGTTAACAGTGTATTATTCTGGATGTTAGTAAGATTATCAGCAATAGATTAGTAGTATGTTGTCGATTCTTATAAAAAGAACGTAATTTGATCGTCACTCGTGGTATCGCTCAAATGAAAATTTTTAAGTTTTGCATCCGTGATCTTTTGTAGTTCATGGTTTATGTAGTAGCTGGGATTGGATTGAGCAAGTGGCTTGTTGGAAAGCTTTATTGGTTCTTAAGTGATTTATGTGATTTGGTCTTACAACTTTTCTTGTTTGAGTGGGCAACGTGACGTTATAATAAAAAAAAAGAATTACTTTCTTTGTTAAAGAAAGAGTGAAGTAGAAGTATTCGAGATCGAAGTCAAGTTTTGTAACTCGCAGTTTACTTGAAGTGTGCCTAAACTTTCTATTTTTGCCCCATAGGAGTTTCTCGATTTTCAAAAGTGGTGCTTTGTAAAATTATACACATTTTCCTAGATTACGAAGACTTCTAATTAAATCATCTAACCCTCCGTATTAAGCCCAGAAAGCCGGTCTGTCCGCTTCGGAACAGCAGTCTTATTAAATTCATAACTTTTGTTTTACTCAACCAAAATGCGCGTTCTCAGATTCTAAAGAACCATTGGACAATTATCTACAACTTTCATGTAGATCAAAAACTCTAATTAAGCTATTTACTATTTTTAATCTACAGTCTACCAAAACAGCGCCGGAAGACGACAACCGTAAAAACAGCAGTCTTCCGAAAATCATAACTCAAATTCTACTTGTCCGATTGACATGGTAAAATATGCTATAGAAAGATATCGAAATTATCTACAATTAACTAGTAGATGGTATTTTCAAAATTTGCCATTAAGGTACCCGAATAATTCGTTCAACAGAACAGCGGGCGAAACCAATCTATTTTCAATTTCTTCCCGACTAAAACATGCTAAATAGTGCTACGGCCAACCAGCTAATTTCTACTTAGCAATAATTAATTCATCTATTTATATCCACTGTATGTAATACCCTTCTCTAATCACAACATTAATTTATCCTAACGCAAATAGCTAATCGGTGCAATAAAACAAAATCCAACCGATCAACTAATGTGATCAACAGATCAACTAACTTTGTCCCATCGCTACCTCGGCGTCCCACACTCGCGGTCGGCGAAAGGAACGCGTCGTGGGCTGCAGACTTTAATGCGGATTGAAGCGGCTTGGACGGCAGCTTCTTGGCGAAGAAGAAAACAAAGAAATTGGCGAAGAGAATCACAATAAGAGCTCGGCTTAAGCGCCCAACATGGCAACGAACAGAACAAAAGAAATGCAAAAGATCGGTGACCAAGAAGAGCGGTAAATGATGCAAAGCGAGCACCTTCCACGCGTTCGGCAAAGCGCAACTCAAAGACAAAGGCAGGTGTAGCCTTGGGCTTTCGAAAGAGCAAGACCAGACACGCCAGCGGCAATTGAAGAAATCCAACAAGCGGCTAGCTAGCGGCAACGCACCAAACCGGATGCAAGAATAAGACAGACTTGGCAAGGACTTAGCGGCACTGACCTACTGGGAGACACTAAGCGGAAAGACAAACACAGATCCCAAGGAAAAAAAATTGGCGGCGGCAGGGGAAAACAAAGTGGAGGCGCGGTGGAAAACTAAATGGCTGTTAGGGTTTCTAGAAAAACCCAAAACTATTTATATAGCTCTAAAAATTCCGAAAATACTATTTTCCATGGATACTAAATCCTTTAATTATGCACGAGCCCTTAATTCTTTAACTAAATTAATTTAATTACACTACGACCCTTAAGACGTTTTTATTAGTATTGATATTATTTTTCAGAGTATTACATTCTACCCCCCTTAACGGAATTCGACCCCGAATTCTACATCGCCGTTCTACTCAAAGAAAAACTGCACAGCTGAAATTAAACAATAAAACAACACGTACCAGACGTGAACAACTCTGGATATTGCTCGCGCATGCGAGACCCCAACTCCCAAGTCGCTTCTCTCTCGGACTGATGCGTCCACAGCACCTTAACGTATACCAACGTCTTGTGCCTCAGCACTCGCTCCGACCTCTCCAAAATGCGCGCCGGACGCGACTCAACTGTAAGGTCTTGCTCAATAGTCAGCGGCTCTAAAGAAATCTTATGCTCTGGATCTCTCAAAAACTTTCTCAGCATCGAGACGTGAAACACATTGTGAACTCCACGCATGGACTCAGGAAGATCCAAGCGGTAAGCTAACTTCCCAATTCTTGCAATAACTGAGAACGGTCCAACGTACCTCGGGCTAAGCTTCCCTTTGGTACCAAACCGAACAATGCCTTTAGTGGGAGACACTCTCAAGAGCACCTGGTCACCCACCGCAAACTCCAAGTCACGTCTTCTCAAATCAAGATAACTTTTCTCATGCGCTCGAGTCGCTAACAGATTCTCGCCTCACCATGGCCACACGCTCAACGGTCTTGAATCCATCCGACCCAAAATTGCCTTCTCTCCAATCGCATCCCAACAAAGTGGCGATCTGCACTTCCGCCATAGAGAACCTCGAATGGCGCGGCTCTAATCATCGAATGGTAACTATTATTATAAGCAAACTCTGCAAGTGGCAACTGGTCCTCCCAACTACCCTTCCAAGATAGAACACAAGATCGCAACATGTCCTCCAAAGTCTGAATAGTACGCTCTGACTGCCCATCTGCTGGGTGAACGTCAGACTAAGGCGGTTGTGTGCCCAATGCACTCTGCAGACTCTCCCGAACTTGGAGACAAACTTAGCATCCCCTCGAAAATGATGGTCTTTGGCACACCATGCGCTCTTACTATCTCACGCACATAAATAGGAGCTAGGTCACTCACGAATTTGTCGTGCGAATAGGAATGAAGTGCGCAGACTTGTCAATCGATCCACCACTACCCAAATCGCATCCTTCCTCTCGCGGCGTGCAGGTAACGCCACCACAAAGTCCATAGAGATATCATCCCAAGGCCATCTGGGTACCTCCAAAGGTTGCAACAACCTCGCAGACGCTTGTGCTCCGCTTTCACTTGCGACAAACACCACAAGAAGCCACATAATTAGCAATGTCCACCTTCATTCTTTTCCACCAAAAATTCTGTTTCAGATCTCGATACATCTTAGTCTCACCAGGTGAATAGCAGTATGGAGTGCGATGTGCCTCCTCAAAATATCATCTTTGATCTCCGCCTTTTGTGGTACGCAAAGACGACCTTTAAACCTCAAAGTACTAAAATCATCCATACTAAAATCACTCTCTTTACCTCCATCCAGACGCTTCCTAACCTCCTGTAGTAGCCGGTCACTCACAGTGCTTCCGCACACGGTCTGGAATAGCTGACTCAAGAATCAACTGTGTCTCAACATGTGTCGTGCCCGCATAACAATAGGATATACCCATGCGATCAAAATCAGCAATGAGGCAATCTAGTGTAGCAGGAGTCGCCTTGCGACTAAGAGCATCCGCAACAACATTGGCCTTGCCTGGATGATACTGAATAGTAAGATCATAGTCCTTGATCAACTCCAACCACCTCCTTTGCCTCAAATTCAGATCCTTCTGAGTGAAGATATACTTGAGACTCTTGTGATCTCGTGAAAATATCACAAGGCTCGCCAGATAGATAATGCCTCCAAATCTTGAGAGCAAAGACAACCGCAGACTAACTCCAAATCATGAGTGGGATAATTCTCGTGCTTCTTTAATCGCCTCGACGATAAGCAATCACCTTACCGCCTTGCATGAGAACACACCAAGACCCACTCGAGACGATCTCAAAAGATCAGAATCGCTTTCCGGCTCGGGAAGAGTGAGAATAGGAGAGGTCACCAACCTGTCCTTCAAAATGCGTAAACTAGCGCCACACTCATCACCCACTGGAACCTCACACCTTTCTGAGTAAGCTGAGACATCGGCTTGGCAATGATAGAGAAATCCTGCACAAAACGCCGATAATAACCAGCCAATCCCAAGAAACTCCTCACCTCCTTCACATTAGTTGGCCTCTTCCAATCCACCACTGTGGAGACCTTACTAGGATCAACAAAGAATACCCTCGAGGGTTAATCACATGACCCGAAAACCCACTTCAAATCCGTAACTCACACTTCTTCAACTTAGCATAGAACTTGTGCTCTCTCAAAGTATCTAAAACCAGCCTCAAATGACGCTCATGATCCTCATTGGTCTTGGAATAGATAAGAATGTCATCAATGAACACCACCACGAAGTCATCTAGATACTCGTGCAACATGTTGTTCATGGTTTCCATAAAAATGGCAGGTGCATTAGTCAATCCAAAAGACATAACTTTATACTCATAATGCCCATACCGTGGAGAAAGCGCCTTCTCTACATCCCGCCACGCACACGGATTTGATTATACCGATCGAGATCAATCTTGGAGAACACTTGAGCTCCATTCAACCGATCAAACAAGTCCTCAATGCGGGGCAATGGATATTTATTCTTGATTGTGACTGCATTAAGCGCACGATAATCAATACACATGCGCCAACTCCCATCCTTCTTCTCTGTGAACAGGACAGGAGCTCCCCATGGCGATACACTACGCCTGATCAAACCTTTAGCCAACAAATCATCCAATTGCTTCTTCAACTCATCCTGAAACGGACGTGCTAGTCGATATGGAGACATCGAGATGGAACGAGTAAATTTAACAAGATCAATGCGAAACTCGTCTCGCGCAGTGGCAAACCCTAAGCTCACCGGGAACACATCCGGTAATCACTAACCACCGGAATTTCCTCAATCTGCGAAGCCACACTCGGTTTCAAAGAAGAGCTAAAAGAAGTCCGAGTTTTCCATCGCACGCCGACCGGAACATCCGACCAACATCGAAAGAGAGCGCGAGGCGCACTCCTGAAAAGTCAAAATCTCCCGCATTTGAGGTCCGCACAGACCGTTCTACGTAAACAGGATATCACGGCACGATAAGAGTGCAACCAATCCATACCCAAGATAACATCGAACGGCTCCATTTGAATAACTATCAAATTCGCCGTGAACTTCTCTCCATCAATGACAATAGAACACCCAGACAAACAAGAGAACTAGCAATAATACCCCGTGAGAACTAACCAACACCGATCGAGAAATCCATCAGATACTCAAGTTCGCTCTCCTAGCAAACGCCGTCGACACAAACGAAAAAGGTAGCCCTGAATCAAAAGGACTAAAGCATCAAACGAATCCACAAGCAAAGTACTGTCACCACGTCAGACGACCCGCGGACTCATTGTGGGCATGGCGTACCCGGTGGCGCCATGGTGAAAGAAGACGCCGGCGGGCGGCGAGCCCCACAATCTGGCGTGGCGGTGCGAGTAAAGCCGGTCGTGCAACTGGAAGCGGTCTTTGAAGGTGGCGGCCGATAGTACCCTCTTTGAGGCGCCAAGTCAAGGAAATGGCATCGCCGAGGAGCGATCATCATCCGGAAAGATCCTCGAGCAGACCCATCAAGAAGAAGACGATGGCACAGCTCCCACTTGATCACGCTTAGCGGGTTCTCGCGACACACCCGCTCCTTGTGACCCGTGGCCGCCACACCGACGGCAATCTCCCGTCCAGTGCATTTCAAGAACAAGTGTCCATCACCGCACTTAAAGCAAAGCATGCCCCGCCTCGACAGACGGCGCCGAGTACCAAAAAAAGGACGAGGCGTCAAGAAGAGAACGGCCTCGATCGCTAGACTGAAAGATCGCGGTCCTCCCTTGAATTTCTTGAAAGCGGTGTTGAATGCACCCACTTCCTCACTAGAGCTCCTCTTCCGTCACCACCGTAAGCAACCACCCACCGAGAGGCTTGTCGCCTTTGTGAGTCGCATCTCCAACTCCATGCCCCTAGCTTGCTCCACAACAGAGCCGTAGTCACGGAGTGGAGTAGCTCCCAACACATGTCGGTACTCAGAATTGAGACCCCGACGGAACCTCTTGGCCTTCTGAAGATCATCGTTCGCTACTCAAGGAACAAAGCGAACCAAGTTGTTGAACTCACCCTCATACTCAAGAATAGACCTCTTCCCCGAGCAAAGGTCGCCAAGGCAACCTCCATCTTCTCAACAAAAGAGTAGGGGTAGAACTTCCCTTGAACCGATCTACAAAATCCTCCCAAGTGATCGACCTTGAGTGGCGGTCCTCAAGACAACACGACCTCCCACCAAATATCCGCTGACTGACGAAGAGCACGGATCTCTCCCACCAACTCTCTCAACAAAGCAGGGTTTCATCCTCGACCCCAACCGGAGGCGGGTCAACAAAGAACCCCCTCACCATCGACTCTCTCTTCGCAGGAGGTGGCTCCACTAACCTCGCCCGCGACCACGACCTCCACGATCACGCCACCACGACCACGCCCTCTACCCCCAAGATAGCTATCAACCACAATCAACAATACACAATGAGCTCAAAGCTCAAAATAAACTCATCCATCAATGAACAACACAACTAAGCGTAAAACTATATTCGTACCTCTCTCTAACCCATCAGGCACTAGTGTGTCAAATTTTAGGTTAGTTAACCATTAGCAAATTTTAGTTGATTTACTAAACTAAAACAAAATTTAACAATTTTAGTTTGCCTAAGTTGTTAATCTATTCACCACGGACCTAAAGCCCGCCTCGATACCAACTCAGTAACACCCTCACCCAACACCGAGCCTAGAATGCCACCACACTACTCTCTAAATTAATAATTAACGACACACTATAATATTACAATAGAAAACAACAATAAACAATTCCAAGGATCACAAAAGAACATGCATAAACATGGTTCAAGTGATAATAAATAATCAATGGGAATGATAACCAGGTAAATAAATCCAAAGCAGCATCAACCAATGAATCCAAATTAATAAAGCAAATAGTCTAGTCCAAATGATATCCTAAACATTATTCAATAACTAACATGTCCAAGTGTAAACCAATATTGAATGAAAAGATTATCATGGCGAATGATCATGTGAGGTCCATGTGCTCTACTGCTCTCAATTACGGCATCCTCAAGATCACCTAAAGACAACAATAGAGCAAGGGTGAGTCCACGACTCAAAGAAACACATCGATATACAACGATAATAATAAATCAACAAAGAATCAATAGCTTCATTATCATCACAGGCACTTTCATTAACATTCTCACCATTAATCTCATTTATGAATGCAACTCTATTCTACATGTCCACATGCACTTCTTTCACAGATACCAGATAGCGTGAGTAAATGCTCGCGACAACATTCACTCTCAAGCCCGCTCCTCCTCAAGGATCGGGGACCTCCTCCACTCCCGTGGAGTTGTGATCAATAATGATCACCTTCTCTTATGCAAAGATGCTTATGAATGCAAACATGCAAACTCCATCATAAACATCATATCCAACTTTTCATCATGCTTGTCAACAAAGGTATAAACATACCAATTCATTGTTTGCAATTAAACCAAATAAAAGCACAACAATAATGGTAATAGAAGATAAAGAAAATAAGGATCGATCATTGATCGCCGCTCTACCATGCACTTGCTCGCTAGTTGTGACGCACAATTTGACTAGCAGAAGGCAACAAGCACGACGCTTCTCCTACATTAAATACACACATCTCAATACAAGCTACAGCATCATAAGAATAACAATCAATATACATCGCTCCTACACGTCCCCAAAAATACCACGTTACACCAGTACCGAAAAGTTACCCATTTCTGTCTTAGCACTAAAACGACCGTAACTTTTGACTCGAAAGTCCGATCACCACAAACCACCCCATTCTGGATTCTTTGTAAAATTATACACATTTTCCTAGATTACGAAGACTTCTAATTAAATCATCTAACCCTCCGTATTAAGCCCAGAAAGCCGGTCTGTCCGCTTCGGAACAGCAGTCTTATTAAATTCATAACTTTTGTTTTACTCAACCAAAATGCGCGTTCTCAGATTCTAAAGAACCATTGGACAATTATCTACAACTTTCATGTAGATCAAAAACTCTAATTAAGCTATTTACTATTTTTAATCTACAGTCTACCAAAACAGCGCCGGAAGACGACAACCGTAAAAACAGCAGTCTTCCGAAAATCATAACTCAAATTCTACTTGTCCGATTGACATGGTAAAATATGCTATAGAAAGATATCGAAATTATCTACAATTAACTAGTAGATGGTATTTTCAAAATTTGCCATTAAGGTACCCGAATAATTCGTTCAACAGAACAGCGGGCGAAACCAATCTATTTTCAATTTCTTCCCGACTAAAACATGCTAAATAGTGCTACGGCCAACCAGCTAATTTCTACTTAGCAATAATTAATTCATCTATTTATATCCACTGTACAGAATACCCTTCTCTAATCACAACATTAATTTATCCTAACGCAAATAGCTAATCAGGTGCAATAAAACAAAATCCAACCGATCAACTAACAGATCAACAGATCAACTAACTCGCCCATCGCTACCTCAAGGCCCACACTCGCGGTCGAGTGAGAGGGGCACGCATGGGTCGCAGACTTTAATGCGGATTGGAAGCAATTTCGGCAGCGATTCTTGGCGAAAGAAAAAAAAAGAAATGGCAGAATAGAATCCACAACAAGAGTTCGGCTTACGTCCAACGCGGCAACAGGAACAAGCAATGCAAGAAGATCGTGACCAAAGAAGAAGCAGCGATGATGCAGTGACCTTCCACGTGGTCGGCAAGAAAGAACTCAAAGACAAAGCGCAGCTGTAGCCTTGGGCTTCGCGCCACAGAGCAAAGACCAGACACGCGCAATGCTTCTTACCAAGAAATCTAACTAAGCGAAGCTAAGCAACGCACTAAACCGGATGCAAGAATAAGACAGACTTGGCAAAGAAGGCCTCTACTGGAGACACTGCAGCAAAGACAAAACAGATCCCAAGGAAAAAAATTACACAGTAGGGAAAACAAAGTGGGCGCGGTGGAAAACTAATGGTCATTAGGGTTTCTAGAAAACCCAAAACTATTTATATAGCTCTAAAAATTCTGAAAATACTATTTTCCATGGATACTAAATCCTTTAATTACGCACGAGCCCTTAATTCTTTAACTAAATTAATTTAATTACACTACGACCCTTAAGACATTTTTATTAGTATTGATATTATTTTTTTAGTATTACATTCTACCCTTAACTAATTCGACCCGAATTCTACATCGCCGCTTCTACTCAAAGAAAAACTCGCATAAATTGAAATTAAACAATAAAACAACACGCACTGACGCGTGAACAACTCGATATTGCTCGCGCATGCGAGACCCCAACTCCCAAGTCGCTTCTCTCTCGACCGATGCGCCCACAAAGACCTTAACGATACCAACGCTCTTGTGCCAAAGACTCGCTCCGACCTCTCCAAAATGCGCCACGGACGCGACTCAACCGTAAGGTCTTGCTCAATAGTCACGCTCTAAAGAAATCTTATGCTCGATCTCTCAAAACTTTCTCAAAGATCGAGACGTGAAACACATTGTGAACTCCACGCATGGACTCGGAAGATCCAAGCGGTAAGCTAACTTCCCAATTCTTGCAATAATCGAGAACGGTCCAACGCACCTCTGCTAAGCTTCCTTTGGTACCAAACCGAACAATGCCTTTAGTGGGAGACACTCTCAAGAGCACCGGTCACCCACCGCAAACTCCAAGTCACGCCTCTCAAATCAAGATAACTTTTCGTCTCGCTCGACGAGCCGCTAATGATTCGCCTCACCATGGCCACACGCTCAACGGTCTTCAATCCAACCGACCCAAATTGCCTTCTCTCCAATCGCATCCCAACAAAGTGGCGATCCGCACTTCCGCCATAGAGAACCTCGAATGGCGCGCTCTAATATCGAATGGTAACTATTATTATAAGCAAACTCGCAAGTGGCAATCGGTCCTCCCAACTACCCTTCCAAGATAGAACACAAGATCGCAACATGTCCTCCAAAGTCCAATAGTACGCCTCGATCGCCCATCTGTCTGTGGGTGAAACGTCAGACTAAGGCGGTTGTGTGCCCAATGCACTCTGCAGACTCTCCCGTAACTTGAGACAAACTTCGATCCCCATCGAAATGATGGTCTTTGGCACACCATGCGCCTTTACTATCTCACGCACATAAATAGGAGCTAGGTCACTCATTGAATTTGTCGTGCGAATAGGAATGAAGTGCGCAGACTTGTCAATCGATCCACCACTACCCAAATCGCATCCTTCCTCAAGGGCGCACGAGGTAACGCCACCACAAAGTCCATAGAGATATCATCCCAAGGCCACTGGGGTACCTCCAAAGGTTGCAACAACCCTGCAGGACGCTTGTGCTCCGCTTTCACTTGCTGACAAACACCACAAGAAGCCACATAATTAGCAATGTCCACCTTCATTCTTTTCCACCAAAAATTTTGTTTCAAATCTCGATACATCTTAGTCTCACCAGGGTGAACAGTGTACGGAGTGCGATGTGCCTCCCTCAAAATATCATCTTTGATCTCCGCCTTTTGTGGTACGCAAAGACGACCTTTAAACCTCAAAGTACTAAAATCATCCATACTAAAATCACTCTCTTTACCTCCATCCAGACGCTTCCTAACCTCCTGTAGTAGCCGGTCACTCACAGCTTCCAGACACGGTCCGAATAGCCGACTCAAGAATCAACTGTGTCTCAACATGTGTCGTGCCCGCATAACAATAGGATATACCCATGCGATCAAAATCAGCAATGAGGCAATCTAGTGTAGCAGGAGTCGCCTTGCGACTAAGAGCATCCGCAACAACATTGGCCTTGCCTGGATGATACTGAATAGTAAGATCATAGTCCTTGATCAACTCCAACCACCTCCTTTGCCTCAAATTCAGATCCTTCTGAGTGAAGATATACTTGAGACTCTTGTGATCTGTGAAAATATCACAAGGCTCGCCAGATAGATAATGCCTCCAAATCTTGAGAGCAAAGACAACCGCACCTAACTCCAAATCATGAGTGGGATAATTCGCTCGGCTTCTTTAATCGCCTCGACGCATAAGCAATCACCTTACCGCCTTGCATGAGAACACAGCCAAGACCCACTCGAGACGATCTCAAAAGATCGTGAATCGCTTTCCGGCTCGGGAAGAGTGAGAATAGGAGAGGTCACCAACCTGTCCTTCAAAATGCGTAAACCGCGCCACACTCATCACCCACTGGAACCTCACACCTTTACGAGTAGGTGAGACATCGGCTTGGCAATGATAGAGAAATCCTGCACAAAACGCCGATAATAACCAGCCAATCCCAAGAAACTCCTCACCTCCTTCACATTAGTTGGCCTCTTCCAATCCACCACTGTGGAGACCTTGCTAGGATCAACAGCAATACCCTGAGGGTTAATCACATGACCCAGAAAACCCACTTCTGAAATCCAGAACTCACACTTCTTCAACTTAGCATAGAACTTGTGCTCTCTCAAAGTATCTAAAATCAGCCTCAAATGACGCCATGATCCTCATTGGTCTTGAATAGATAAGAATGTCATCAATGAACACCACCACGAAGTCATCTAGATACTGTGCAACATGTTGTTCATGGTTTCCATAAAAATGGCAGTGCATTAGTCAATCCAAAAGACATAACTTTATACTCATAATGCCCATACCGTGGAGAAAGCGCTCTTTCTACATCCTCGCCACGCACACGGATTTGATTATACCGATCGAGATCAATCTTGGAGAACACTTGAGCTCCATTCAACCGATCAAACAAGTCCTCAATGCGGGCAATGGATATTTATTCTTGATTGTGACCGCATTAAGCGCCGCGATAATCAATACACATGCGCCAACTCCCATCCTTCTTCTCTCGAATGGACAGAGCTCCCCATGGCGATACACTACGCCTGATCAAACCTTTAGCCAACAAATCATCCAATTGCTTCTTCAACTCATCCTGAAACGGACGTGCTAGTCGATATGGAGACATCGAGATGGAACGAGTACCCGGAACAAGATCAATGCGAAACTCTACGTCTCGCGCAGGTGGCAAACCCTAAGCTCACCGGGAACACATCCGGTAATCACTAACCACCGAATTTCCTCAATCTGCGGCCACACTCGGTTTCAAAGAAGAGCTAAAAGAAGTCCAGCTTTTCACGCCGACCCGGAACAATCAGACCAACATCGAAAGAGAGCGCGGAGGCGCACTCCCCTGAAAAGTCAAAATCTCCCCAGACGAGGTCTGCACAGAGACTGTTCTACAGAAACAGGATATCACGGCACGATAAGAGTGCAACCAATCCATACCCAAGATAACATCGAACGGCTCCATTTGAATAACTATCAAATTCGCCGTGAACTTCTCTCCATCAATGACAATAGAACACCGGGACAAACAAGAGAACTAGCAATAATACCCCGTGAGAACTAACCAACACCGATCGAGAAATCCATCGATACTCAAGTTCGCTTCTCCTAGCAAACGCCGTCGACACAAACGAAAAGGTAGCCCCGTAATCAAAAGGACTAAAGCATCAAACGAATCCACAAGCAAAGTACCGCCACCACGTCAGACGACCCATGACTCATTGTGGCATGGCGTACACCTGTGGCGCCATGGTGAAAGAAGACGCTTACGGGCGGCGAGAGCCCCGACAATCATTGTGGCGGTGCGGTAAAGCCGGTCGTGCAACCCGGAGCGGTCTTGAAGGTGGCGGCCGCCATAGTACCCTACCGAGGCGCCCAAGTCAAGGAAATGGCATCGCTGGAGGAGCGATCATCATCCGGAAAGATCCTCGAGCAGACCCATCAAGAAGAAGACGATGGCACAGCTCCCACTTGATCACGCTTAGCGGGTTCGCGACACACCCGCTCCTTGTGACCCGGTCGGCCACACCGACGGCAATCTCCGTCCAAGTGCACTCAAGCATGGTGTCCATCACCGCACTTAAAGCAAAGCATGCCCCGCCTCGACAGACGGCTACCGAGTACCAAAGAAAGGACGAGGCGCCAAGAAGAGAACGGCCTCGATCGCTTAGACTCGAAAGATCATGGTCCTCCCTTGAATTTCTTGAAAGCGGTCACGAATGCACCCACTTCCTCACTAGAGCTCCTCTTCGGTCACCACCGAAGCAACCACCCACCGAGGCTTGTCGCCTTTGTGAGTGCATCTCCAACTCCATGCCCCTAGCTTGCTCCACAACAGAGCCAGTAGTCACGGAGTGGAGTAGCTCCCAACACATGTCGGTACTCGTAACTGAGACCCCGACGAACCTCTTGGCCTTCGAAGATCATCGTTCACATCAAGGAACAAAGCGAACCAAGTTGTTGAACTCAAATTCATACTCAAGAATAGACCTCTTCCCTGAGCAAAGGTCGTCAAGGCAACCTCCATCTTCTCAACAAAAGAGTAGGGGTAGAACTTCCCCTTGAACTGATCTACAAAATCCTCCCAAGTGACTGGACCTTGAGTGGCGGTCCTCGAAGACAACACGACCTCCCACCAAATATCCGCCTGTTGACGAAGAGCACGGATCTCTCCCACCAACTCTCAACAAAGCAGGGTTTCATCCTCGACCCCAACCGGAGGCGGGTCATCAAAGAACCCCTCGACCATCGACTCCTCCGCTCATGGAGGTGGCTCCACGGAACCTCGCCACGACCACGACCTCCACGATCGCGCCACCACGACCACGCCCTCTACCCCCCAAGATAGCTATCAACCACAATCAACAATACACAATGAGCTCAAAGCTCAAAATAAACTCATCCATCAATGAACAACACAACGGAAGCGTAAAACTATATTCGTACCTCTCTCTAACCTACTGTGCACTAGTGTGTCAAATTTTAGGTTAGTTAACCATTAGCAAATTTTAGTTGATTTACTAAACTAAAACAAAATTTAACAATTTTAGTTTGCCTAAGTTGTTAATCTATTCACCACGGACCTAAAGCCCGCTCTGATACCAACTGTAACACCCCAGCCCAACACTGAGCCTAGAATGCCACCACACTACTCTCTAAATTAATAATTAACGACACACTATAATATTACAGCAGGAAAACAACAATAAACAATTCCAAGGATCACAAAAGAACATGCATAAACATGGTTCAAGTGATAATAAATAATCAATGGGAATGATAACCAGGTAAATAAATCCAAAGCAGCATCAACCAATGAATCCAAATTAATAAAGCAAATAGTCTAGTCCAAATGATATCCTAAACATTATTCAATAACTAACATGTCCAAGTGTAAACCAATATTGAATGAAAAGATTATCATGGCGAATGATCATGTGAGGTCCATGTGCTCTACTCGCTCTCAATTACGGCATCCTCGAAGATCACCTAAAGACAACAATAGAGCAAGGGTGAGTCCACGACTCAGCAAACACATCGATATACAACGATAATAATAAATCAACAGCAATCAATAGCTTCATTATCATCACAGGCACTTTCATTAACATTCTCAGTCATTAATCTCATTTATGAATGCAACTCTATTCTACATGTCCACATGCACTTCTTTCACAGATACCAGATAGCGTGAGTAAATGCTCGCGACAACATTCACTCTCAAGCCCGCTCCTCCTCAAGGATCGGGGACCTCCTCCACTCCCGTGGAGTTGTGATCAATAATGATCACCTTCTCTTATGCAAAGATGCTTATGAATGCAAACATGCAAACTCCATCATAAACATCATATCCAACTTTTCATCATGCTTGTCAACAAAGGTATAAACATACCAATTCATTGTTTGCAATTAAACCAAATAAAAGCACAACAATAATGGTAATAGAAGATAAAGAAAACAGTGATCGATCATTGATCGCTGTCTACCATGCACTTGCCTGTACTAGTTGTGACGCACAATTTGACTAGCAGAAGGCAACAAGCACGACGCTTCTCCTACATTAAATACACACATCTCAATACAAGCTACAGCATCATAAGAATAACAATCAATATACATCGCTCCTACACGTCCCCAAAAATACCACGTTACACCGGTACCGAAAAGTTACCCATTTCTGTCTTAGCACTAAAACGACCGTAACTTTTGACTCGAAAGTCCGATCACCACAAACCACCCCATTCTGGATTCTTTGTAAAATTATACATATTTTCCTAGATTACGAAGACTTCTAATTAAATCATCTAACCCTCCGTATTAAGCCCAGAAAGCCGGTCTGTCCGCTTCGGAACAGCAGTCTTATTAAATTCATAACTTTTGTTTTACTCAACCAAAATGCGCGTTCTCAGATTCTAAAGAACCATTGGACAATTATCTACAACTTTCATGTAGATCAAAAACTCTAATTAAGCTATTTACTATTTTTAATCTACAGTCTACCAAAACAGCGCCGGAAGACGACAACCGTAAAAACAGCAGTCTTCCAAAAATCATAACTCAAATTCTACTTGTCCGATTGACATGGTAAAATATGCTATAGAAAGATATCGAAATTATCTACAATTAACTAGTAGATGGTATTTTCAGAATTTGCCATTAAGGTACCCGAATAATTCGTTCAACAGAACAGCGGGCGAAACCAATCTATTTTCAATTTCTTCCCGACTAAGACATGCTAAATAGTGCTACGGCCAACCAGCTAATTTCTACTTAGCAATAATTAATTCATCTATTTATATCCACTGTACAGAATACCCTTCTCTAATCACAACATTAATTTATCCTAACGCAAATAGCTAATCAGGTGCAATAAAACAAAATCCAACCGATCAACTAACAGATCAACAGATCAACTAACCTGTCCACTGCTACCTCGGGCGTCCACACTCGCGGTCAAAGCGAGAAGCAAACGCGTCGGCGCAGACTTTAATGCGGATTGGAAGCAGCTTCGGACGGCAGTTCTTCGGCGCAAAGAAGAAAACAAAGAATGACGAGAATAGAATCCACAAACAGTTCTTCGCGTAGGCCCAATACAAGAACAGGAACAAAGAAATTTAAGAAGATCGGTGACCAAGAAGAATAGCGATGCAAAGCAGACCTTCCACGCGGTCGGCGAGCGCAAATCAAAGACAAAGCGCGGTAGCCTTGGGCTTCGGCGGCAGAGCAGCACCAGACACGCCAAGCCTTTCTATCAAGAAATCCAACTAAGAAGCGGCAAGCTAGCGGCAACGCGACTAAACCGGATGCAAGAATAAGACAGACTTAGCAAAGCGGCCTCTACTGAGAGACTAAGAAGAAAGACAAACGCAGATCCCAAGGAAAAAATTACAAGGCAGGGAAAACAAAGTGAGGCGCGGTGGAAAACTAATGGTCATTAGGGTTTCTAGAAAAACCCAAAACTATTTATATAGCTCTAAAAATTCCGAAAATACTATTTTCCATGGATACTAAATCCTTTAATTACGCACGAGCCCTTAATTCTTTAACTAAATTAATTTAATTACACTACGACCCTTAAGACGTTTTTATTAGTATTGATATTATTTTTCAGAGTATTACATTTTAGTTATCCGATCAAAGAATTTCCTATCAAGTATACCAAAAGTTCATTGTAAGAGTCTTAGAGGTTGAATCTGGGCTTTACATTTTTTTATGCTAGACCTTTGTTCACACAATGAGTGTGTGTAAAGAAAGTGGAATAATAGAGTTTCCTAAGCAGTGGAATGATCATTGATAGAACCTTTCTGATGTAGTACATGAGCGTGTGTACTGAGGATTCTGAGTTGTTCTTGAAAATTAGAGGTAATGTGATTGTGTGGGATCTATTTTGTGGCGCTTTGGGTGCCTTCATTCAAATTAATGTTGATTAGTAGAATGAGATGCCTAGAGTAATTGGAGGATTCAATGGAGCCTCTTCACAATGGTGTTAATGATGTATTTCAGGTTGAGCATAATTTGAGGATGTTCAATTAAAAGGTTTAAGCACATGTGGTATGCGATGAATTTGAATTCCAAGGTTCGAGAGAAGTTTTACTCCTAAAAGAGAAACTGAGGAAAAGGATGTTTCTCGGTTAGTGAAGCGTTTATTGATTTCGTTTGAGTTATGTGTTGTTGACGTTGTTTTCCGTAATCGAGTTGGCGTTGTGTTGGCATGTCCGATTCATTTTAATTCGCATAAACCAAAAGAAGTATTTGATTTGGGCATTCGAGTGGTTTCTTCTTTGGCTGTCGTGGTGTTCATTCGTAAACTGCCTATTTAGAAAATGGATTTGTTTTCGTGTTGAAATGTCAAATTTTGGGATTTAACCTTTTTGGTGGAGAGTTAGCATTGCGTGGATGCGATGATGACTCTCTAGTTCCAGTTGGATTCTCTTGGTTTCCGAAAATTTCAGAAATTTGGAAGTTGGCATATCGCGTTGACCGTCTCGGGTCCTTATGCGCACGATCGCTTGGTGTGCTCGAGTGTTAAGTGAGTAATCGAGCAATTCCAAGCTTGGGATATCGTTATTTCATTCCAGCTTGCGCTTTTCTTTGAAGATCGGTGAGTAGATTCGGTCGAATCTCGCTTAAGGGGGTAGAATGTAATACCCCAAAAGTAAATCGGCGTACTAGAAGAAGTTTCAGAAGAAGGAGCTAATGTGAGAATCTGAATCGTTTTTTTCTTCAGGGGGTTTTCTGTGTTTTTTCAGCAACCTGGACTCTGGGCCTCAGCCCAGGGTGGCCCATGAGGGGGCTGGCCAAAGGGGGGTATCTCTCCCCTAAACCCTAAAACCCCTTCCCCCTCCCTTTTCCCTCCCCAAGCCGCCACCCCTCCTCCCCCTCTCCAACCGGCCGCCACCCTCGTCCCTGCAGTACAGCAATTTTGTTCGTCAGATTTGGGTAAGTTACGAATGTTTTCTGATCTTCTCACCTCTTAGAAAGTTGTAGCCCTTGGTCTTAGCTTTCTTTTGGCACCAAGATCATCTGATTTGGAGTTACGGTTTAGGAGATATGGAAGTTTTACCGCGACTGTCCAGGAGAGCTGACGTGATTTAGCAGATTTTCTTGTCGGGCCATTATGATTTACTTAGAGGCCGAATCTGGTATTTTCGTCTTCTAGAGTTTTGTTCCTGATGTCGTTATATTTCTTTTGGCACTGAGATCACTTGATTCCACTTTACGGTTTAGGAGATATGAATTTTTAATCGCGCGCTGTCCTGTCTGCCTGAGAATTTGGAACTGTCGGTTTGCCCCTCGGTTTTGATCTAGTTAGAGTCAGATTCAGAACTTCCACCCAACTAGGTTTTTGTAGCCCTTGAAATTATATTTCCGAGTTGATAAAGATCATATCAATTGGATCTGTAGAGTGAAAGTTATGCCATGTTCTTTACTGCTGTTCTGAAATCTGGGCAGATATCTGTTAGTGTTTTCAACTGTTGTTTAGGCCACTGTTTTGGCCGAATCAAAGGATTCCACCAACTAGAGTTTCATAGCGTGTTACGTTAAGAGTATTTGAGCACTGGTTTCAAGTCATTCGGAGTTATAGATATTTAATTATGATTTTTATCGTACTGCTGATCAGAAGGGCCGATATTGGCTGATTAGTTAATTCGTCATTTTGAGTTTTTGGTTATGTTGATTAGATAGAGGGTTATGGTAAAACGCTTGTAGCCACATCATGTCTTGTTATTCTTATTTCGAATAAATATTTGTGTAGGCGGTGGGGTGGAGTGGAGAAATTCGTCGTTGCCTCCTAACTCGTCCACAAACAGGAAGGCAAGTACATGGTAGAGTGGTGAACAATGGGTTGTTCACCATGATCATTGTTGTTACTTATCATGCTATTTATTATGCTTTTGTTCAGCTTATTCTTATACATGATATTGATGACATTGAGTGAATGAGATTATGATATTGAGATAATGAGGAGGAGATATTGAGTTAATGAGATGGAATATGTTGATGAATAAATAAAGATGTTGCATCGCTTACATTCATCATGGTAGGAGTTGCACGAGCCAGTGCGTGAGAAAGTTATGTAACTATTCCGTGAGGTCGGTGAGAAAGATACATGACTAATCCGAGTGCTCGTAATGAAATCCTACTTTGGTAGGGACTTCACGGGAGTGAAGGATAGAGTGTGTCATCGACGGTGAACACTCCGCTATACCCCAGATCACCGATGAGATGCATATGAGCATGAGCATGTTGGTGCATTCGCATATCTAAGTAAATTGTTAAATTGTGCAACTTTACCTATATGGAATATGGCTTGTTTGTTTGAGAATGACAATGACATTAACTAAATGGATGATGATGATAACTTTGATTTTGGTTAATAAACTATTGTTTATGGCTTTATTATGTATTTGCTGAGTCTTGGACTCATTCTTGCTCTATTGTTGTTTTTAGGTGACCAGTGATGACGTTTTACTCGGAAGGGCTAGCGACTTGGAATCATGCACTTCACCCAATTATTTGATTCATTGGACATGAGAAACTTTTAGAATAACATGAATATTTATATCTAGGACATGATGGTATTGAATAACCATAGATACTTGGTTTATGTTAATCTTGGTTTATTATTTTGCTATGCTCCTAGGTCTAATTTATTTATGATTGTCATAGTGTTATGCTTGTGTTAATGCGACCCGTGGATGGGTTTTAATGTTGTTATGCTTGCTGAAATTTCACAAAGGTGTTGATGTATAATAGATGATAAGAGTAGTTTGGTGGCATTCCGTGCTCAGTGTTGGGTGCAGGGTGTTACAGTTTGGGGGGGAACCCCTTATGGCCTGCCACCACATGGGCCCCTCTGGGCCGTGGCCTGTGCCCAGTTGTCGAGTTTATGGAAAACCCTTCTATTTTTATGAATTTCTACTCCTTTAATTGTCTTTTCTCCTCCCGGCTATTTTCTAATTACCCGATTCAATTCCGGGATATTACATCTTTCTCCCAAATATTCTTCTAACCGACCGAACAAATTTCGGGGTATTACATTCTACCCCCCTTAAACAGAATTCGACCCCGAATTCTTTCTGTCGTTCTACTCAAGTACATTTACAATTAGCATGCGAGATCAGAACTCCCATGTCGCGTTCCGCTCGGTCTCACCGCACCTTGATGGATTCCAACATCGTACACCACCACGCTCGTATTGACCTTATCTGGTATACTCAACGAACGGGACTCGGACGTAATATTTTACTCGTGGTTCGTCATCCCTAATGAATCTCACACTCCAGACTCTCAAATACTCCCTCGACATCGGGTCATACGAAACGTTGTATATCCCGCGGATGGACCCGAGATGGTCAAAGCGATACACCAACTTCCTAATCTCTGCAACTTCCGGAAACGAAGAAAATCCAACTTGAAGTGGAGAGTCCTCATTGCATCCACGCAATGTTAACTCTGCCCAAAATGTTAAATTCCAAATTTGACAACTCATCTGGAAAATAAATCCATTTTCTAAATAAGCAGTTTCCCAATGAACACCACGACAACCAAAGGAGAAATCACTCGAACGCTCAAAACAAATACTTGCGGTTTGTCCGAGTTGGAAAGAATCAACACATACCAACACCCCAACTCAAATTGCGGAAAACACCGGTGAACAACACAAATCTCAAACGAGAATTAAGAAAATGCCTCATTATCCGATGAAACATCTTTTTCCCCGTTTCTTTCTTCGAGGAATAAAACTTCTCTCAACTACATGAATTCGAACTCATCGCATACTACATGAGCTTAAACCTTTTAATTGAATATGCTCAAATTATACTCAAACTAAAACACATCATCCACACCATTGTGGAGAGACTCCATTGAATTATTCGAATACTCTAGGCATCTCGTTCTACTATTCAACAATAATTTGATTAAAGGCACCCATAGCGCCACAGGATAGATACCACACAATCATATTACCTCAAATTTTCAAGAACAACTCGAATCGTCAAGACACATGCTAATGTACTACTTCAAAAGGGTTCTAGCATAAACATGCTCTAAAAACCATTTACTCCACTCTCTCTACACACAATCAGTGGGTGAACAAAGATCTAGCATAAACAAATGCAAAGCCCAGATTTAACTTCCAAAACCTCTACAACGGATTGCCCTTATAACTGATAGTTAAATCATCGAATTAAATCTCTAACATTCCCACAATTCTAACATACTCACTCATTGACATCATCAGAAATCACCCACACCATCTCGCAATGCTATCCAATTGCGTTACTCTATAATTTCAATCAAGGTTTCCATACCTCCGATAATCACCAACCTTTCAATCCTGAATTGAAGTTCGAATTTCACTATACCAGGTGTTAATCAGCCGTAACACTTTTCAGACTTACTTCGAAGTCAAACATCTCAGGTGAATCAATTTCCCTCCAAGGGATACAGATCAAAACCATTTCACATTCTACAACTCCTCCGATAACTTGGTAGCAAAATATCATCGCTACGATTACTCATCCACCACCAAACAGTTGCCAAACTTTCACCTTGCAAACACTTCGCAACACAAAACTTGATCCCTTTCTCAAAGGAAGAGGCGAACAAAAACAAGTTCATTCATACAGAAAGCGTTGCTCACCACTGCGCCAAGAAACCAAAAGAAATATTCGCTAAAGGTGATCTTGGAAAACGAAAACTAAGTTCGTGGTTGAGGAACACATTCCTCGTAAGATAATAGCAAATAACAACCGATAAGAAAACGGCATTACGATTGAAACTCGAAATCTTTTGAGTGAAAAGGGCAGAAAATTTAGGCAATGAACTCATTGAACCTAGGTGGAGTCCACAATTGAAAACATGAGCCTCACAAGAAGAGAATGTCGGATCTTTACAGATAAGAACAACGAGCATTCAAGATCAAAACGCCGATCATCAAGAACCATTGTAACTCGCAACAAATCGTTTTACGTGGCAAACTTCGCTTATCATAATTAATCGGACCTCCAATAGGTCATGAACACAAAACTTGAAATTGAATCATTTTGGAAACATCAAGAAAGGTGGTCAAACTTCTTTCTCTATAAAAGAATCAACCTTACTCTCACATTACTGATCGTGTCAATAAACCTTCTAAAGGGAACATGACAAATCGGGTCATAAAAATTTTCAAAGATCAAATGGAATTGTAATAACAACTTATTCTAGAAAAGAATTCGCACGAAAATCACAAAGTTGAACAAACGTCACACCCAAAGACTACAAAACTCTAGAGAAAGGGGGTTTCGACACTTTTCTTTTCAAAGGGAGGTTCTAAACTCCAATACTCCAAAAATTCCAAAGAAATGAACATAGTCGAAATTTTCTTCAATGAACTTTGTGAAAGGAAATTTTCATTCTCCGAACTGTCAAATGGATAACCGAGCTGCCCTTATCAACAAGAGAGATAGGGCTAACATATAGAGAACTATCTTGTCAAGAATAACGTTCACAAACAGCAATGAGAGCTCCGCAGCCAGAAAGGCAAGAAACTATTTTGAAAAACAAATAGGGTCTAATAGAAACCCGTAGCCCACAATCTTTGTTTGGGTGCAACCCCCGACTTACATAACCAAGCACTCCAAAAGGGTTTTAACGCTTTTCTTCAGAAAAGAGATGCATCAAATTTCAACAAGCAGAGGGTTCCAAAAGGAATACATTGAGCCAATGCTTTCTCGTGTTAACGATCTTGCAACAAGAATTCTCATTAGGCAAACCATCAAACGAGTAAATGAGTCACTCTTTTCCAATGAGAAAGAAAGAACAACCATGAAAATATCAATGTTGCCAATTTACAAAGATCATTCGTAGTAAAAACAATTCGACAATCGAAAAACAATAATGTTTTTGGAGTACCATTAAAGGCCTATTTAAACTCGTCTACCAAAATCATGAACCCAAGAGAAATTCATCAATCGCCACCGGACAAGAATTTGTCAAATTCGAAAATCAAGGAAGAGAACGACTTACTTAAGCAGCCCAAGAGAAATATGCAAGATCAATACACACTTGATAAAGAACTTGCAAAAGAAGTCTTCCAATACCGAGATTCCAAACGAACGAATGAGTTAAATTTCCCCAACAGGGGTAAAACAAGTCTTTTGTGAAAAGAGGAATCTTGCATTTGAACTATGCTCACGTGGAGCAGAAATATCACAATAGTCGAAGGGCAATATTTGTTTCAAAGAACGAATCAGAGAACTGCTGGAGCTTGCCTTCTTCATTAAAACTCCAATTTCAAAAGAATTCACGAACCGCCAGAACCACAACCAGAAACCAGATATCGCTTCGAGAAAGGCAACAAGTTCATCAATGAGCTCATGCTCAATACAGAGCTTATGGAACAGAGGTAAGAAGTTCTCTAATATCATACTACAAACAATGGTGTAGCCTGGCAAAACCCAGGACATCAACCACGAACTCAACTGATCAACGCCCGCTAGCGAAGTGCATAACTAATGCAATCAATTATGAATATATATATTTATATCGGATCATCTCATGACGATCATAGAATAATTTCATAGATAGAGGTTATCACATCATATCATGGATTAACACATCATAGCACAACACAATTTAACAACGACTCAATACTCGAGTCACCACAATTGAAATGCGAAGCAACGGTTTACCCAACCCCTCCTAATGTGCACAAGGTGTCAATTTAATATGTTTGAATGAACCACGGACCTAAAGCCCGCCTCGATACCAACTGTAACACTCGGCTATTCGAAGCCAAGATGCCACCTAATGGGACGACATACTACTCAATTAATAAAATAATATCACAATAAGAGACAATATCGAATAATCAAGATAACAATCTAGAATTAACTAATGATCCTCAATGTATTAAAACAAGGAATGACCATAGAGGAATGGAGGAACATCCAAAGTGACTTTTATTACAATTCAATACTTAATCAATTAAACCAAATAAACTAAAATCGTGTCATAATGAATGAATGATTTATTCAAGTGTGTGGAACGTCTTTGGACTACACCCTCCGCTTGCAACAGCTTCACCGAATTCACCTAAAACAAACAAAAGCAAGAGTGAGTCGAAACTCAAAGAAGCACAACATATAATTCACAAAGAATATCGAATCGTAACAATATACCAAGTAACAACATTTACTTCCATGAATTTGCGAAAGCATGATATGAATGAATGCATTGAAGGAGAATGGACTTTTCACACGCTTATACTAAGATAACTAGTGACACACCCGTCGGTGTTCACTTAAGCCCGCCTTAACCAAGAGCGGGGACCCAAGTCCGTATGAAGAACGTTTCATACGGAATGTCCGAAACTGCCTACATTGGAATGGTTGGTCTTACATGCCCATATTGGAATTAATGGGACTTAATCAAGTTTCCACTCCCGTGGACAGCAAAGGAAATATGTGTGCATGTAATGAAATGCATAACTTGAACTTCATCTCAATTTATCACAGAAGAAGGTATTGAAATCTACCACATCATGCTCAAATCACAGGAATATTCATAAGTTACCAAATTATCAAGCATTCATCGAATCCACATAAGTTAAACATTGCACTTGCCTTCCGTGCTGTGACGTACTGGGAAGCAACAAAGGTGTCCTTCCACTCACCGCCTCACCGCCTATACAATCATTGTCACGGAATAAGGATAACAGGGTATAACATAGTTACACGAGTTCTACGATACCCTCTAATCAACCCACACGCCCAAATGTTCGTTTTGACCTCTACGCTAAAAGTCCAGATTATCGATATACGGGCAGTTGTACGATAAAATTCACCATTAATTATCTGTAACTCTAAAAAACCTGAAACCAGTGCTCACTGAATCTTAACATATCAGGCTACAAAACATTAGTTGGTGGAATCCCCTGATTCGGCCAAAACAGAGGGCTTATTATCAGCTAAACACAACCCATCTACGTCTGTCCAGAATACAGATCAGTAATAAATAAAACGGCGTAACTTTTAGCCTACGGATCCAATGAGAATGATCCTTATCAACCTGGAAAGATAATTTCGAGAGCTACAATAACTTAGTTGGGTGGAGGTTCTGAATCGGACCATAACTTGATCAGAACTGAGGGACAACACGACTGTCTTCAGTTTACAGACAGACCGAACAGTACGTGGTAAAACAATCATAACTTTTAATCTACTGGGTGAAAATTCGTGATCCAGGTGCCAAAAGAAAGCTAATGAAACCAGACACGTATCTCCAGAATACGAAGATAACCAATTCGGCTTCTAAGACACCGAAAACTGAGGTACAACGTACTGTATAGAATCAACCCACAGACAGAAATCAGCGATGGTAAAAAATTGCATAACTTTTGATTGGAAACTCTAAAAATTGTGCTCTTTATCAACTTGGAAATATTATTGAATTATCTACAACATTCGTTTTGGGTGGCATCTCTGATTCGGCATCTAAATAATTCAAAAACGCCAGACAATACAATCTGTCCAATCTCGTCAGTTCTCCTGGACAGTCGCGGTAAAACAACCATAACTCCTAAACCGTACATCCAAATCACATGATATTGGTGCCAAAAGAAAGATAAAAACAATACCTACAACTTTCTAAGAGATGGACAGGATAGAAAACGAACGCATATTACCCAAAATCGACGTACAATGCGGTGCACAACAAGGGGGAAGGGGGGGCGGCGGCTCCAAAGGGGGGGAGGGGGAGAGAAATGTGGAGTTTAGGGTTTGGTGGGTGGGAACCCCCCTTATGGCCGGCCACCACATGGGCCCCTCCTGGGCCGTGGCCCAGGCCCAGGTTGTCGAGAGTTTATGGAAAACCCCTTCTATTTTTTATAAATTTCTACTCCTTTAATTGTCTTTTCTCCTCCCGGCTATTTTCTAATTACCCGATTCAATTCTGGGATATTACATCTTTCTCCCAAATATTCTTCTAATCGACCGAACAAATTTCGGGGTATTACATTCTACCCCTCTTAAACAGAATTCGACCCCGAATTCTTCCTGTCGTTCTACTCGAAGTACATTTACAATTAGCATGCGAGACTGCAACTCCCATGTCGCGTTCCGCTCGGTCTCACCGCACCTTGATGGATTCCAACATCGTACACCACCACGCTCGTATTGACCTTATCTGGTATACTCAACGAACGGGACTAGGACGTAATATTTTACTCGTGGTTCGTCGTCCCTGATGAATCTCACACTCCAGACTCTCAAATACTCCCTCGACATCGGGTCATACGAAACGCTGTATATCCCGCGCATGGACCCGAGATGTCAAAGCGATACACCAACTTCCTAATCTCTGCAACTTCCGGAAACAAAGAAAATCCAACTTGAAGTGGAGAGTCCTCATTGCATCCACGCAATGTTAACTCTGCCCAAAATGTTAAATTCCAAATTTGACAACTCATCTCGAAAATAAATCAATTTTCTAAATAAGCAGTTTCCCAATGAACACCACGACAACCAAAAGAGAAATCACTCGAACGCTCAAAACAAATACTTGCGGTTTGTCCGAGTTGGAAAGAATCAACACATACCAACACCCCAACTCAAATTGCGGAAAACACCGGTGAACAACACAAATCTCAAACGAGAATTAAGAAAATGCCTCATTATCCGATGAAACATCTTTTTCCCCGTTTCTTTCTTCGAGGAATAAAACTTCTCTCAACTACATGAATTCGAACTCATCGCATACCACATGAGCTTAAACCTTTTAATTGAATATGCTCAAATTATACTCAAACTAAAACACATCATCCACACCATTGTGGAGAGACTCCATTGAATTATTCGAATACTCTAGGCATCTCGTTCTACTATTCAACATTAATTTGATTAAAGGCACCCATAGCGCCACAGGATAGATACCACACAATCATATTACCTCAAATTTTCAAGAACAACTCAAAATCGTCAGTACACATGCTAATGTACTACTTCAAAAGGGTTCTAGCATAAACATGCTCGGAAAAACCATTTACTCCACTCTCTCTACACACAATCAGTGGGTGAACAAAGATCTAGCATAAACAAATGCAAAGCCCAGATTTAACTTCCAAAACCTCTACAACGGATTGCCCTTATAACTGATAGTTAAATTATCGAATTAAATCTCTAACATTCCCACAATTCTAACATACTCACTCATTGACATCATCAGAAATCACCCACACCATCTCGCAATGCTATCCAATTGCGTTACTCTATAAATTCAATCAAGGTTTCCATACCTTCGATAATCACCAACCTTTCAATCCTGAATTGAAGTTCGAATTTCACTATACCGTGTTTAATCACCCGTAACACTTTTCAGACTTACTTCGAAGTCAAACATCTCAGGTGAATCAATTTCCCTCCAAGGGATACAGATCAAAACCATTTCACATTCTACAACTCCTCCGATAACTTGGTAGCAAAATATCATCGCTACGATTACTCATCCACCACCAAACAGTTGCCAAACTTTCACCTTGCAAACACTTCGCAACACAAAACTGTGATCCTTTCTCAAAAGGAAGAGGCGAACAAAAACAAGTTCATTCATACAGGAAAGCGTTGCTCACCACGGCGGCCAAGAAACCAAAAGAAATATTATGCTAAAGGTGATCTTGGAAAACGAAAACTAAGTTCGTGGTTGAGGGAACACATTCCTCAGAAGATAATAGCAAATAACAACCGATAAGAAAACGACATTACGATTGAAACTCGAAATCTTTTGAGTGAAAAGGGCAGAAAATTTAGGCAATGAACTCATTGAACCTAGGTGGAGTCCACAATTGAAAACATGAGCCTCAAAAGAAGAGAATGTCGGATCTTTACAGATAAGAACAACGAGCATTCAAGATCAAAACGCTCGCATCACTGAAGAACCATTGTAACTCTGCAACAAATCGCATCACTGAAGAACTAGCTATAATACCCCCAGGAGAACTAACCAACACTGACTGAGAAATCCACTGCATACTCAAGTTCGCTCTACTAGCAAACGCCGTCGAGACAAACGAAAAGGTAGCCCCTGAATCAAAAATAACTAAAGCATCAAACGAATCCACAAGCAAAGTACCTGTCACCACGTCAGGACGACCCGCGGACTCTGCAGTAGGCATGGCGTACACTCCAGGTGGCGCCATGGCGAAAGAAGACGATGCCGGGGCGGCGAGAGCCCCAACAATCTGCTGTGGCGGTGCAGGTAAAGCCGGTCGTGCAACCTGAAGCGGTGTCGAAGGTGGCGGTGCCGAGAGTACCCTACCGAGGCGCCAAGTCAAGGAAATGGCGGTGCAGGAGGAGCGATCATCATCCGAAAGATCCTCGAGCAGACCCATCAAGAAGAAGATGGCACAGCTCCCACTTGATCACGCTTAGCGGGTTCTCGCGACACACCCGCTCCTTGTGACCCGGCCACCACACCGACGGCAATCTCCCGTCCAAGTGCACTCAAGCAGCCAGCGTGTCCTCGATCGCTAGACCGAAAGATCATGTCCTCCTTGAATTTCTTGAAAGCGGGTCACGAATGCACCCACTTCCCTCACTAGAGCTCCTCTTCCGGTCACCACCGTAAACAACCACCCACCAGAGGCTTGCTGCCCCTTTGTGAGCTGCATCTCCAACTCCATGCCCCTGGCTTGCTCCACAACAGAGCTGTAATCACGGAGTGGAGTAGCTCCCAACACATGCCGGTACTCAGAATTGAGACCCCGACGGAACCTCTTGGCTTTCTGAAGATCATCGTTCGCTACTGAAGGGACAAAGCGAACCAGTTTGTTGAACTCACCTCATACTCAAAGAATAGACCTCTTCCCCTGAGCAAAGGTCGTCAAGGCAACCTCCATCTTCTCAACAAAAGAGTAGGGGTAGAACTTCCCCTTGAACTGATCAACAAAGTCCTCCCAAGTGACTGGCCCTTGAGTGGCGGTCCTCGAAGACAACACGCCCTCCCACCAAATATCTGCTTGCCCTTTCAGCTGAAAGGCTACAAAACGGACCCTCTGAGGTGAAGACATCTCCAAAGCTCCAAACTGCCTCTCCATGTAGCGCAACCAGTCCGCTGCCTAGACCGGTGTGCCTGACCCGTCAAACGGATCCAACCTCAACCCCAACCACTCTCGAAGTGTCATCCGTGCCTCAGGAACCGGTGGATGCGCGACAGGAGCAACAATAGATGCCGCAAAAGAATGGGTGCGGCGCGCCGCTGACGAAGGGCACGGATCTCTCCCACCAACTCTCTCAGCAAGGCGGGGGTCTCATCCTGGACCCCAACCGGAGGCGGGTCAACAGCAACCCCCTCAGCTACTGACTCATCTGCTACAGAGGTGGCTCCACGGAACCTCGCCCGCGGCCACGACCTCCACGACCGCGGCCACCACGACCACGTCCTCTACCCCTCGGCATAGCTATCAACCACAATCAACAATACACAATGAGCTCAAAGGTCAAAATAAACTCATGCATCAATAAACAACATAACGGAAGCGTAAAACTATATTCGTACCTCTCTCTAACCTACTGTGCACTAGTGTGTCAAATTTTAGGTTAGTTAACCATTAGCAAATTTTAGTTGATTTACTAAACTAAAACAAATTTTAACAATTTTAATTTGCCTAAGTTGTTAATCTATTCACCACGGACCTAAAGCCCGCTCTGATACCAACTGTAACACCCCAGCCCAACACTGAGCCTAGAATGCCACCACACTACTCTCTAAACTAATAATTATTGACACACTATAAAATTACAGCAAGAAAACATCAACAAACATATCAATGGACCACAAAAAGGACATGCATAATTATGGATCAAGCGACAATAAATAAGCAATGGGAATTATAACCAGGTAAATAATCCAAAATAGCATCAACTAATGAATCCAAATTAATAAAGCAAATAGTCTAGTCCAAACGATGTCCTAAACTTTATTCAACCTCTAACTTGTCCAAGTGTAATCCAATTCTGAATGAAAAGATTATTAAGATAAATGATCATATGTTGTCCATGTGCTCTATTCGCTCTCGCCATTCACCTCAAGATCACCTAAAGACAACAATAGAGCAAGGGTGAGTCCACGACTCAGCAAACACATCCATAAACAACGAGCAATAATAAATCAACAGCATTCAATAACTTCATTATCATCACAGGTACTTCTATTAATATTCTCATGCAGTTATCTTCTCTTTGATTCACATCCAATAATTTCATGTATCAATGCAAATCTAATCTACATGTCCACATGCACTTCTTTCACAGATAATGGTATAGCATGAGTGAATGCTCATGCGACAACATTCACTCTCAAGCCCGCTCCTCCATAAGGATCGGGACCTCCTCCACTCCGTGGAGTTGTGATCATTCATGATCACCTGCTCATATGCAAAGATGCTTATGTATGCAAAATATGCAAAACTCCATCATAAACATCATATCCAACTTTCCATCATGCTTGTCAACAAAGATATAAACATACCAATTATTTGTTTGCAATTAAACAGAATAAAAGCACAACAATAATGGTAATAGAAGATAAAGAAAATAAAGATCGATCAATGATCGCTGTCTACCATGCACTTGCCTTTACTAGTTGCGACGCACAATTTGACTAGCGATGGCAACAAGTACGACGCCTCCTACATTAAATACACAAATTTCAATACAAGCTACAGCATCATAAGAACAACAATCAATCGACATCGCTCCTACACGTCCCCAAATATACCACGTTACGCGGTATCGAAAAGTTACCCATAGCTGTCCTGTTACTAAAAAGAGCGTAACTTTTGACTCAAAAGTCCGATCACAACAAACCACCCCATTCTGGATTCTGTATAAAATTATCCACATTTTCTTAGATTACACAGTCTTCTAATTAAATCATCTAACCCTCCGTATTTAGCCCAGAAAGCCGATCTGTCCGCTTCGGAACAGCAGTCTTACTAAATTCATAACTTTTGTTTTACTCAACCAAACTTTGCGTTCTCAGATTCTACAGAACCATTGGACAATTATCTACAACTTTCATGTAGATAAAAAACTCTAATTAAGCTATTTACTATTTTTAATCTACAGTCTACCAAAACAGCGCGAAAGACGACAACCGCAAAAACAGCGGTCTTCCGAAAATCACAACTCGAATTCTACTTGTCCGATCGACATGTTTAAATATGCTATAGAAAGATATCGAAAATATCTACAATTAACTAGTAGATGAGATTTCCAAAATTCGCCATTAAGGTACCGAATAAATCGTTACAACGGACAGCGAGCTAAACAGATTCATTAGTCGGCCCTTTTACTAAAAATTCTAAAACCTCTAATTAATCTAAATTCTAATCTCTAACTAACTTAGTAAAATAGAGGAAATAAAAATACAGATCGTTACCCACAAGAACCCGGATCCCGCGCCTTTCTTCTAATTTTTTTCTATCTTCCTTCTCTTCTGGTTTGCCCAAATTGATGCTCTAGCTTTTCTCTTGATTTTTCCCTTGAGTTTCTCCCGGCTTCCACGCGCGCAGGCACCAAAGAAGAATCGGCAAGCAGCAGCTCTCCGCACACGGCACAGCGACAGCAACGCAGCTTCGCGGCTCGGCTTCACGCGCCAGAAAGACGCAGCAAGAAGAATGGCCTTCGGCCAGCAGCAGAAATCGGCAATGGGTCCACGCGACAATAGAAGACACCACCCGGCTCGGCTCGCAAGCGAGCAAAGCAACTCGGCTTCAGCGTAAGAAGGCGTCAATGGCAAGGCAAAGAAGCGGAAGAACGCAAAGCGAACCACGCTGCAGAAATTGGTCAAGGCGCTGGCGGAGAGAGAAAATGTGGAGGCGGCGCGGTGGGAAAAAGAAACTATTAGGGTTTCTAGAAAACCCACAATTTAATATATAGCTCTTAAAAATTCTGAAATTCTATTTTTTGTGTGTACTATTTTATTTAATTGCACACAGGCCCCTTGAAGACGTTATTAGTTATTTATTTAATTATTTCAGAATATTACATTCTACCCCCCTTAACGGAATTCGACCCCGAATTCTACTCGCCGTGCTACTCAAATAAAAACTACACTGCTAAAATTAAACAATAAAATAACACGTACCCGACGTGAACAACTCTGGATATAGCTCGCGCATACGAGACTCCAACTCCCAAGTCGCCTCTCTCGATCGATCGTCCACAAAGACCTTGACGTATACCAACGCGTCTTGTGCCTCGGACTCGCTCCGACCTCTCCGAATCGCGCGGACGCGACTCAACCTGTGAGGTCTTGCTCAATAGTCAGCGGCTCCAATGAAATCTTATGCTCTGGGTCTTTCAAAAACTTTCTCAGCATCGAGACATGAAACACATTGTGAACTCCATGCATGGACTCAGGAAGATCCAAGCGGTAGGCTAACTTTCCAATTCTTGCAATAATCGAGAACGGTCCAACGTACCTCGGGCTAAGCTTCCCTCTGGTACCAAACCGAACAATGCCTTTAGTGGGAGACACTCTCAAGAGCACCTGGTCACCCACCGCAAACTCCAAGTCACGCCTCCTCAAATCAGCATAACTTTTCTGTCTGCTCTGAGCTGCTAACAGATTCTGCCTCACCATGGCCACACGCTCAACGGTCTTCTGAATCCAGTCCGGACCCAAAATTGCCTTCTCTCCCGCTGCATCCCAATAGAGTGGTGATCTGCACTTCCGCCCATAGAGAACCTCAAATGGCGCGGCTCTAATACTGGAATGGTAACTATTATTATAAGCAAACTCTGCAAGTGGCAACTGGTCCTCCCAACTACCTTTCCAAGACAAAACGCAAGATCGCAACATGTCCTCCAAAGTCTGAATAGTACGCTCTGACTGCCCATCTGTCTGTGGGTGAAACGCTGTACTCAGGCGGAGTTGTGTGCCCAATGCACTCTGCAGACTCTCCCAGAACTTGGAGACAAACTTCGCGTCCATGTCAGAAACGATGGTCTTTGGCATACCATGCAGTCTTACTATCTCACGCACATAAATAGGAGCTAGATCACTCGCTGAATTTGTCGTGCGGATAGGAATGAAGTCTTGTGAGACTTCTTGAATCGATCCACAACTACCCAAATCGCATCCTTCCTCGCGCGAACGAGGCAACGCCACCACAAAGTCCATAGAGATATCATCCCAAGGCCACTGGGAACCTCCAAAGGTTGCAACAACCTGCAGGGCGCTTGTGCTCGGCTTTCACTTGTCGACAAACACCACAAGAAGCCACATAATTAGCAATGTCCACCTTCATTCTTTTCCACCAAAAATTCGCTTTCAGATCTCGATACATCTTAGTCTCACCAGATGAACAAAGCGATTATGCAGTGCGATGTGCCTCCTTAAGATATCATCTTTGACCTCGCCTTTTGTGGCACGCAAAGCGGCCTTTAAACCTCAAAGTACCGTAATCGCCCATGCTAAAATCACCCTCTTTACCCTCATCCAGCGCTTCCTAACCTCATGTAATAGCCGGTCACTCTGTTGTGCTTCCGACACGGTGCGGAATAGTGACTCGTAATCAATCGTGTCTCAACAAGTGTCGTGCCCGCATAACAATAAGATATTCCCATGCGATCAAAATCAGCAATGAGGCAATCTAGAGTAGCGGAGTCGCCTTGCGACTAAGAGCATCAAGAACTACATTGGCCTTGCACGGTGATGATCTTGAATAGTAAGATCATAGTCCTTGATCAACTCCAACCACCTCCTTTGCCTCAAATTCAGATCCTTCTGAGTGAAGATATATTTGAGACTCTTGTGATCTGTGAAAATATCACAAGGCTCGCCGTATAGATAATGCCTCCAAATCTTGAGAGCAAAAACAACCGCAGCCAACTCCAAATCATGAGTGGGATAATTCTGCTCGTGCTTCTTTAACTGCCTCGACGCATAAGCAATTACCTTACCGTCTTGCATGAGAACACAGCCAAGACCCACTCGAGACGCATCTGAAAAGACTGTGAACCGCTTCCCCGGCTCGGGAAGAGTGAGAATAGGAGAGGTCACCAACCTGTCCTTCAAAATGCAGAAACTGCGCTCACACTCATCAGTCCACTGGAATCTCACACCTTTCTGAGTAAGCTGAGACATCGGTTTGGCAATGATAGAGAAATCCTGCACAAAACGCCGATAATAACCAGCCAAACCCAAGAAACTCCTCACCTCCTTCACATTAGTCGGCCTCTTCCAATCCACCACTGTGGAGACCTTGCTAGGATCAACAGCAATACCCTGAGGGTTAATCACATGACCCAGAAAACCCACTTCTGAAATCCAGAACTCACACTTCTTCAACTTAGCATAGAACTTGTGCTCTCTCAAGGTATCTAAAACCAGCCTCAAATGACGCTCATGATCCTCATTGGTCTTGGAATAGATAAGAATATCATCAATGAACACCACCACGAAGTCATCTAGATACTCGTGCAACATGTTGTTCATGGTTTCCATAAAAATGGCAGGTGCATTAGTCAATCCAAAGGACATAACTTTATACTCATAATGCCCATACCTGGTGGAGAAAGCAGTCTTCTCTACATCCTGCTACACACACGGATTTGATTATACCCTGACTGGAGATCGATCTTGGAGAATACTTGAGCTCCATTCAACCGATCAAACAAGTCCTCAATGCGGGGCAATGGATATTTGTTCTTGATTGTAACCGCATTAAGCGCGCGGTAATCAATACACATGCGCCAACTCCCATCCTTCTTCTCTGTGAATAGAACAGGAGCTCCCCACGGCGATACACTACGCCTGATCAAACCTTTAGCCAACAAATCATCCAATTGCTTCTTCAACTCGTCCTGAAACGGACGTGCTAATCGATATGGAGACATCGAGATGGGACGAGTACCCGGAACAAGATCAATGCGAAACTCCACGTCTCACGCAGGTGGCAAGCCCGGAAGCTCAGCCGGGAACACATCTGGGTAATCACTAACCACTGGAATCTCCTCAATCCGCGAAGCCACGCTCGGTTTCTCAGCAAGAGCTAAAAGAAGTCCGCCATCGCACGCGGCCGAAACAATCCAAATAATATCGAAAGAGAGCGCGGAGGCGCACTTCCCTGAAAGGTCAAAGCCTCCCGGGCGGGTGCGCACAGAGATTCTCTGTAAACGAGATATCACGGCTCGATAAGAGTGCAACCAATCCATACCCAAGATAACGTCGAGCGGCTCCATTTGAATAACTATCAAATTCGCGTGAACTTCTCTCCATCAATAACAATAGAACACCGGGACAAACAAGAGAACTAGCAATAATACCCCGGAGAACTAACCAACACCGATCGAGAAATCCATCAGATACTCAAGTTCGCTCTACTAGCAAACGCCGTCGAGACAAACGAAAAGGTAGCCCCTGAATCAAAAATAACTAAAGCATCAAACGAATCCACAAGCAAAGTACCTGTCACCACGTCAGGACGACCCGCGGACTCTGCAGTAGGCATGGCGTACACTCCAGGTGGCGCCATGGCGAAAGAAGACGATGCCGGGGCGGCGAGAGCCCCAACAATCTGCTGTGGCGGTGCAGGTAAAGCCGGTCGTGCAACCTGAAGCGGTGTCGAAGGTGGCGGCTGCCAGTAGTACCCTACTGGAGGCGCCCAAGCTGAAGGAAATGGCGGTGCAGGAGGAGCAGTCATCATCTGGAAAGATCCTCGGCAGACCCATCAAGAAGAAGATGGCACAGCTCCCACTTGATCACGCTAGCGGGTTACGGCGACACACCGCTCCTTGTGACCTGGTCGCCACACCGACGGCAATCTCCGTCCAAGTGCACTCAAGCAGCGGTGTCCATCACCGCACTTAAAGCAAAGCATGCCCCGCCTCGGGGCAGACGAAGAGCCGGAGTACTGCAAAGGACGAGGCGCCAAGAAGGAACGGCATCGATCGCTTAGACTGAAAGATCTGCGGTCCTCCTTGAATTTCTTGAAAGGTCGTCGAATGCACCCACTTCCCTCACTAGAGCTCCTCTTCCGTCACCACGAAACAACGACCCACCGAGGCTTGTCGCCTTTGTGGCTGCATCTCCAACTCCATGCCCCGGCTTGCTCCACAACAGTCTGTAATCACGGAGTGGAGTAGCTCCCAACACATGCCGGTACTCAGGTGAGACCCGACGGAACCTCTTGGCTTTACGAAGATCATCGTTCACTCTTGAAGGGACAAAGCGAACCAAGTTGTTGAACTCACCTCATACTCAAAGAATAAACCTCTTCCCACGAGCAAAGGTCGTCAAGGCAACCTCCATCTTCTCAACAAAGAGTAGGGTAGAACTTCCCTTGAACTGATCAACAAAGTCCTCCCAAGTGATCGGCCCTTGAGTGGCGGTCCTCGAAGACAACACGCCCCCACCAAATATCCGCTTGCCCTTTCAAAAAGGCTACAAAGCGGACCCTCCGAGGTGAAGACATCTCCAAAGCTCCAAATCGCCTCTCCATGTAGCGCAACCACCATTTGCTTAGACCGGTGTGCCCGACCCGTCAAACGAATCCAACCTCAACCCCAACCACTCTCGAAGTGTCATCCGTGCCTCAGGAACCGGTGGATGCGCGACAGGAGCAACAATAGATGCCGTAGCAACAGGGGCTGCCGGCGCCTGTTGACGAAGGTCACGGATCTCTCCCACCAACTCTCTCAGCAAGGCGAGGGTCTCATCCTGGACCCCAACCGGAGGCGGGTCAATAGCAACCCCTCGGCATCGACTCATCTCACACGAGGTGGCTCCACGGAACCTCGCCCGCGGCCACGACCTCCACGACCGCGGCCACCACGACCACGTCCTCTACCCCTCGGCATAGCTATCAACCACAATCAACAATACACAATGAGCTCAAAGGTCAAAATAAACTCATGCATCAATAAACAACATAACGGAAGCGTAAAACTATATTCGTACCTCTCTCTAACCTACTGTGCACTAGTGTGTCAAATTTTAGGTTAGTTAACCATTAGCAAATTTTAGTTGATTTACTAAACTAAAACAAATTTTAACAATTTTAATTTGCCTAAGTTGTTAATCTATTCACCACGGACCTAAAGCCCGCTCGATACCAAGCTGTAACACCCATTAACACCGAGCCTAGAATGCCACCACACTACTCTCTAAACTAATAATTATTGACACACTATAAAATTACAGCAAGAAAACATCAACAAACATATCAATGGACCACAAAAAGGACATGCATAATTATGGATCAAGCGACAATAAATAAGCAATGGGAATTATAACCAGGTAAATAATCCAAAATAGCATCAACTAATGAATCCAAATTAATAAAGCAAATAGTCTAGTCCAAACGATGTCCTAAACTTTATTCAACCTCTAACTTGTCCAAGTGTAATCCAATTCTGAATGAAAAGATTATTAAGATAAATGATCATATGTTGTCCATGTGCTCTATTCGCTCTCGCCACTGGCTACCCTCGAAGATCACCTAAAGACAACAATAGAGCAAGGGTGAGTCCACGACTCAAAAACACATCCATAAACAACGAGCAATAATAAATCAACGATTCAATAACTTCATTATCATCACAGGTACTTCTATTAATATTCTCATGCAGTTATCTTCTCTTTGATTCACATCCAATAATTTCATGTATCAATGCAAATCTAATCTACATGTCCACATGCACTTCTTTCGCGTATACCGGTATAGCATGAGTGAATGCTCGCGACAACATTCACTCTCAAGCCCGTTCCTCCATAAGGATCGGGGACCTCCTCCACTCCCGTGGAGTTGTGATCATTCATGATCACCTGCTCATATGCAAAGATGCTTATGTATGCAAAATATGCAAAACTCCATCATAAACATCATATCCAACTTTCCATCATGCTTGTCAACAAAGATATAAACATACCAATTATTTGTTTGCAATTAAACAGAATAAAAGCACAACAATAATGGTAATAGAAGATAAAGAAAACAGTGATCGATCAATGATCGCTGTCTACCATGCACTTGCCTTTACTAGTTGCGACGCACAATTTGACTAGCAGATGGCAACAAGTACGACGCCTCTCCTACATTAAATACACAAATTTCAATACAAGCTACAGCATCATAAGAACAACAATCAATCGACATCGCTCCTACACGTCCCCAAATATACCACGTTACGCCGGTATCGAAAAGTTACCCATAGCTGTCCTGTTACTAAAAAGAGCGTAACTTTTGACTCAAAAGTCCGATCACAACAAACCACCCCATTCTGGATTCTTTATAAAATTATCCACATTTTCTTAGATTACACAGTCTTCTAATTAAATCATCTAACCCTCCGTATTTAGCCCAGAAAGCCGATCTGTCCGCTTCGGAACAGCAGTCTTACTAAATTCATAACTTTTGTTTTACTCAACCAAACTTCGCGTTCTCAGATTCTACAGAACCATTGGACAATTATCTACAACTTTCATGTAGATAAAAAACTCTAATTAAGCTATTTACTATTTTTAATCTACAGTCTACCAAAACAGCGCCGAAAGACGACAACCGCAAAAACAGCGGTCTTCCGAAAATCACAACTCGAATTCTACTTGTCCGATCGACATGTTTAAATATGCTATAGAAAGATATCGAAAATATCTACAATTAACTAGTAGATGAGATTTCCAAAATTCGCCATTAAGGTACCCGAATAAATCGTACAACGGACAGCAGGCTAAACAGATTCATTAGTCGGCCCTTTTACTAAAAATTCTAAAACCTCTAATTAATCTAAATTATAATCTCTAACTAACTTAGTAAAATAGAGGGAAATAAAAATACAGATCGTTACCCACAAGAACCCGGATCCTGGCGTCTTTCTTCTAATTTTTTTTTCTATCTTCCTTCTCTTCTGGTTTGCCCAGCCGATGCTCTAGCTTTTCTCTTGATTTTTCCCTTGAGTTTCTCCTGGCTTCCACGCGCGCAGGGCACCAGCAGCAATCGGCAGCAGCAGCTCTCACGCGGCCACAACAAGGCACGCGCAGTTTCTTCGGCTCGGCTTCACGCGGCCAGAAAGACGCAGCGGCAGCGGCCTTCGGCAAAGCGGCAGAATCGGCGTGGGTCCACGCGACAAAGAAGACACTGCACGCTCGGCTCGGTGGCGAGAGCGGCGAAATGGCTCGGCAGTAAGAAAGCGTCCAATGGCGCAGAGCCAAAGAAGAACGCAGCAGCAGCAGCCCACCACGCAGAAATTGGTGAGGCGGCGCAGTGGAGAAAAATGTGGAGGCGGCGCGGTGGGAAAAAGAAACTATTAGGGTTTCTAGAAAACCCACAATTTAATTATATAGCTCTTAAAAATTCTGAAATTCTATTTTTTGTGTGTACTATTTTATTTAATTGCACACAGGCCCCTTGAAGACGTTATTAGTTATTTATTTAATTATTTCAGAATATTACATCAATACACACTTGATAAAGAACTTGCAAAAGAAGTCTTCCAATACCGAGATTCCAAACGAACGAATGAGTTAAATTTCCCCAACAGGGGTAAAACAAGTCTTTTGTGAAAAGAGGAATCTTGCATTTGAACTATGCTCACGTGGAGCAGAAATATCACAATAGTCGAAGGGCAATATTTGTTTCAAAGAACGAATCGAGAATCACTGAGCTTGCCTTCTTCATTAAAACTCCAATTTCAAAAGAATTCACGAACTGCCAGGAACCACAACCAGGAAACCAGATATCAGTTCGAGAAAGGCAACAAGTTCATCAATGAGCTCATGCTCAATACAGAGCTTATGGAACAGAGGTAAGAAGTTCTCTAATATCATACTACAAACAATGGTGTAGCCTGGCAAAACCCAGGACATCAACCACGAACTCAACTGATCAACGCCCGCTAGCGAAGTGCATAACTAATGCAATCAATTATGAATATATATATTTATATCGGATCATCTCATGACGATCATAGAATAATTTCATAGATAGAGGTTATCACATCATATCATGGATTAACACATCATAGCACAACACAATTTAACAACGACTCAATACTCGAGTCACCACAATTGAAATACGGAAGCAACAGTTTACCCAACCCCTCCTAATGTGCACAGTGTGTCAATTTAATATGTTTGAATGAACCACGGACCTAAAGCCCGCTCTGATACCAACTGTAACACCCGGCTATTCGGAAGCCAAGATGCCACCTAATGGGACGACATACTACTCAATTAATAAAAATAATATCACAATAAGAGACAATATCGAATAATCAAGATAACAATCTAGAATTAACTAACAAATCCTCAATGTATTAAAACAAGGAATGATCATAGAGGAATGGAGGAACATCCAAAGTGACTTTTATTACAATTCAATACTTAATCAATTAAACCAAATAAACTAAAACTGTGTCATAATGAATGAATGATTTATTCAAGTGTGTGGAACGTGCTGGACTACACCCTCCTGCTTGCAACAGTTTCACCGGAATTCACCTAAAACAAACAAAAGCAAGAGTGAGTCGAAACTCAGCAAGCACAACATATAATTCACAAAGAATACTGAATCAGAACAATATACCAAGTAACAACATTTACTTCCATGAATTTGCGAAAGCATGATATGAATGAATGCATTGAAGGAGAATGGACTTTTCACATATTTATACCGGTATAACTAGTGACACACCCGTCGGTGTTCACTTCAGTCCGCCCTTAACCAAGAGCGGGGACCCAAGTCCGTATGAAGAACGTTTCATACGGAATGTCCGAAACTGCCTACATTGGAATGGTAGGTCTTACATGCCCATATTGGAATTAATGGGACTTAATCAAGTTTCCACTCCGTGGACAAGCAAAGGAAATATGTGTGCATGTAATGAAATGCATAACTTGAACTTCATCTCAATTTATCACAGAAGAAGGTATTGAAATCTACCACATCATGCTCAAATCACAGGAATATTCATAAGTTACCAAATTATCATGCATTCATCGAATCCACACAAGTTAAACATTGCACTTGCCTTCCGTGCTGTGACGTACTGGGAAGCAACGAAGGTGTCCTTCCACTCACCGCCTCACCGCCTATACAATCATTGTCACGGAATAAGGATAACAGGGTATAACATAGTTACACGAGTTCTACGATACCCTCTAATCAACCCACACGCCCAAATGTTCGTTTTGACCTCTACGCTAAAAGTCCAGATTATCGATATACGGGCAGTTGTACGATAAAATTCACCATTAATTATCTGTAACTCTAAAAAACCTGAAACCAGTGCTCACTGAATCTCAACAGATCAGGCTACAAAACATTAGTTGGCGGAATCCCCTGATTCGGCCAAAACAGAGGGCTAATTATCAGCTAAACACAACCCATCTACGTCTGTCCAGAATACAGATCAGTAATAAAGAAAATGGCGTAACTTTTAGCCTACTGATCCAATGAGAATGATCCTTATCAACCTGGAAAGATAATTGCGAGAGCTACAATAACTTAGTTGGGTGGAGGTTCTGAATCGGATCATAACTTGATCAAAACTGAGGGACAACACGACTGTCTTCAGTTTACAGACAGACCGAACAGTACGTGGTAAAACAGTCATAACTGTTAATCTACTGGGTGAACATTCGTGATCCAGGTGCCAAAAGAAAGCTAATGAAACCAGGCACGTATCTCCAGAAGACGAAGATATCCAATGGGGCCTCTAAGACACCCAAAACTGAGGTACAACGTACTGTATAGAATCAACCCACAGACAGAAATCAGCGACGGTAAAAATTGCATAACTTTTGATTGGACACTCTAAAAATTGTGCTCTTTATCAACTTGGAAATCTTATTGAATTATCTACAACATTCGTTTTTGGTGGCATCTCTGATTCAGCCTCTAAATAATTCAAAAACGCCAGACAATACAATCTGTCCAATCTCATCAGTTCTCCTGGACAGTCACGGTAAAACAACCATAACTCCTAAACCGTACGTCCAAATCACATGATCTCGGTGCCAAAAGAAAGATAAAAACAATACCTACAACTTTATAAGAGATGGACATGACAGAAAACGAACGCATATTACCCAAAATCGACGTACAATGCGGTGCACAGCTAGGGGGAACGGGGGGCGGCGGCTCCAAAGGGGGGGAGGGGGAGAGAAATGTGGAGTTTAGGGTTTGGGGGGTGGGAACCCCCTTATGGCCGGCCACCACATAGGCCCCTCCTGGGCCGTCGCCCAGGCCCAGGTTGTCGAGAGTTTATGGAAAACCCCTTCTATTTTTCAGGAATTTCTACTCCTTTAATTGTCTTTTCTCCTCCCGGCTATTTTCTAATTACCCGATTCAATTCCGGGATATTACATCTTTCTCCCAAATATTCTTCTAATCGACCGAACAAATTTCGGGGTATTACAATTATATGGATAGAAATATCATGGATAGAAATATCCATACACTGCGCACTATAGCCTCCAAGCAAATTTGCTTGGCATTGCCTCTAAGGCTAGAGGCAACCTCTAACAAATAAAAAAACTTGTACAACCTTACCTGTCACTTATGATAGATGGTCGTTGGAGTAGGGATTATGATGGATGGTAGTTGCAGTAGGGATTTATATATATATATAGTTGTACTAGTAGCCTTTATACACACAATAAAATTATGCTAGACTTAGATCATGTACAATAAATTTACATTATCTGTCTATAGACTCTGCTACGTAGGATTTAAACTGACGTGGATGAAAAAGAATAAAAAGAAAGAAATGTGATATCTACAATCCTGTAGTCGACTGTATCACTCGAACCAAGGAACATCCACATTGTCATCAATTTAAAGATCATAAGTCCATAACACATTAACACATGACAATGGAATAAATTAGTTAATTACAATGGAGTAAATTCTTAATTAAAATATAGCCCTTCATGATGATCGACGCGCATATAGCTAGCTTCCTCACTGGGTTCTTCCTCTAGCTCGATGCCGTCTCGAAAGGTGGCAACTCGTCAAATTGATTGTATTCTTCCTCGTCCACTACATTCTCAACTCCGACAATCCTCCTTTTTCCATGAAGAACTACGTGACGCTTCTTATTTGCTGGGTCGGTTACATAGAAGACTTGAACAACTTGGTTAGCCAGTACGAATGGTTCGTCTTTGTATCCGACACGTTCGAGGTCCACGGTAGTGACGCCGTACTTGTCGACCTTCACCTGTGGGAGATGGACCCAACGGCACCGAAATAGGGGGATCTTGAAAAGCACATAGTCGATCTCCCATATCTCCTCTATTTGCCCATAGTACGAGCTCCTCAGCCCATCGGTACTGAATGCATCTATGCGGACACCGCTGTTCTGCACTGTGCTCTTCCTATCCTGAGCTGCCGTATAAAATGTGTACCCATTTATGTCGTATCCTTGCCATGTGACAATTGTAAAATGTGGCCCTCTTGCCAACCATAGCAGCGTATCATCACTTGATGACCTCCGAGTGATTCGCACCTTTAACCATTCGTTGAACCGACGGTTGTGCTCTCTCGTGATCCAAACCTCCGACCGGTCTGGATTCAGTTGGCGTACCATGTCTTTGTGCTCGTCGATGTACGGGGACACTTGGGTCATGTGTTGCAAGACCGTGAAATGGGCTTGAGCGTACGTATCGAGATCGGGAGTGATTGATTTCCTTCCGATGATCCCGATACCATCCAGTCTCCCCTCATGACGAGATAGAGGCACACCAATTGGATCCACCTGAGCCATGTAGTCGACGCAGAATTCAATGACCTCTTCCGTTGCATAACCTTCGATGATGCTGCCCTCCGGTCGAGATCGATTCCGTACGTAGGACTTGAGAATTCCCATGTACCTCTCGAACGGGTACATATGACGTAGAAACACAGGGCCGCATATCTTTATCTCTTTCACAAGGTGAACAATGAGATGGACCATGATATCGAAAAATGACGGAGGGAAATACATCTCAAGATGACACAGAGTCGTCACTACCTCGGCCTGCAGAGCATCTAGTCCTTGGGGATCGATGACCTTCTGAGCAATTGAGTTGAAGAAATAACACAGCCTCAAGATTGCCACTCGGACCTTGTTCGGCAAGATACTCCTAATTGCAACAGGAAGCATTTGTGTCATCAGCACACGATAATCATGCGACTTCATACCAATTAATTTCAAATCTTGCATAGAAACAAGTTTCTTAATGTTAGCGGAGTAACCAGACGGGACTTTCACACCGTGCAAGCTCTGGCACAGTTCATTTCTCTCGGCCTTGGACAGAGTGTAGCAAGCTGGGGGAAGGTACGTTCGTCCTGTATCGGTCTCTTTCGGTGCTAACTCGGTCCTTATGTTCATATCGACCAAGTCACGCCGTGCGTTAACATCATCCTTTGTTTTGCCACTAATGTTCACCAAGAGACCAATCAAGCTATCACATACATTCTTCTCTACGTGCATAACGTCGATGCAGTGGCGAACTTCTAAGTACTCTCAATAAGGCAAGTCCCAAAAAATTGACCGCTTCTTCCAGATGTTCTTCTCACGGGTTCTTAATTTACGTCCCTTCCCAAGCACAACATCGATATCCTTAATCATATCATAGACCTCTTTCCCACTAAAAGCCCTTGAAGCTGAACCGTATTCCTTATTTCCGTCGAATTGTTTCTTCATCTTGCGGTATGGGTGACTCCTCGGAAGGAACCTACGGTGACGCATATACACAGTTTTGCGCGAGTTGTTCAGCCATACACTCTCCGTAGCATCTAAGCAGTGCGGACAGGCTTTGGCTCCTTTTGTACTGAAGCCCGACAGGTTACCAAGGGCAGGAAAATCATTGATGGTGCAGAACAACATGGCGCGTAAAGTGAAGTTCTCTCGTTTGTACGCATCCCATACCTATACCCCTTCGTTCCACAGTGTCACAAGATCTTCCAGCAATTTTGCTAGGTACACATCAATATCATTCCCAGGTTGCTTCGGCCCTTGGATAAGTAGTGATATCACAGACGGTTCTGAAATATAACCGTCTGTGATATTACACAGACGGTTATTATTAGGAACCGTCTGTGATAATTTACTATCACAGACGGTTCACAATAACAACCGTCTGTGATAGGCTCGCTGCGCCAAAACAAAGCCCAGACAGACCCAACAGAACCGTCTGTGATGGGCCGTCTGCTATAGCCTCTTTTGTTGTAGTGTTCCAACATATCTTACTAGGTCCGTGTCACCGAAGTGCAACCGCGCCACGACAACCACCTGACCAGCTATCCGGAATACAAGCGCCGTTGCGGTCGCTACCGTCGACCGGCGACTCATGGCTGAACGTATAGGATTTAAATGCGAAAACTTAAAAATCCTCTCGATGAAATTAAGCTGATATTTTCTAGTTGAAAGTTCGCTTTCCATTTTGAAAGCTAAAAAAAATTCAGTTGGCACTTTGTACCTTCAGTGCCATTAGTGGCTTCTCAATGTTGTTCAACCTGACTGGTGGGCCAGCCCGACAGCCCTAATGCGTTTGGGTCGCATTAGCATGAAGAGAAGTAGCAATCCTATTCCTACCGTGTTGGAGGCTTCCGGCGAGCTAGATTTAGTATAAAAAAAAAAAGGAAGAATGTATTAATTAGCTTTCATCATTCTTACTGCTTGCTGTGTTACGCACAAGAATATATATGGAGTGGCACTGTAACTTGTTGCAGGTTGACCTCGGGCGGGTCGCATATAGTTGTCGTGAGCTGCGGAATGAATCGATGCGATCTCTGGCTGCGGCGGGTGCGTGGCTGCGTGCGGGAGCAGCCGGGAGCAGCGGCGGTGCAACCGCGGTGCCGCGCCACAGCCACCGGCCTACGCATCGACGTGGTTTCTTGGCCAGGACACCACAGGCTGCGTTGCTAACTGCCTAATAATGCTCTTATTCAAGAGCTCTGCCAGGGTGTTAATGGTGGGTACAGAATGGTGCTGGTTGGAGTATCACCTCTCTCTTAAGCAAATGGCAGAGTTCTAAGAGAATGTCTCAATTTTAAAGGAAATAATAATGGTCTGTTTAATTTCTTGAAACATGCAATACTTTGTCCATTCATCCATTGATGTAACAGGCATTTCCTTAGGCTAGCCTCGTCAATGCGATCGAGCTACAAGCTTTCAGTAATGGCTTTGTAGTAGTTCTTCTATTATAAGAGCAATTCCCACCAGATACATTCGCTAATATAATAACCTACTTCAGTAATGGTTATCACATGCAAAGCATTTTATATTACCAAAACTTTCTAAATTTATGTATTATCCTTTTAATATTTTGTAAAAGGAAATGCTAAGTTTTGTGGTATTGTCAAATGTCAAGGGCTGCCTCTGTTGTTCTAGGAAGATAAGAACTAACACTGGTACAAATACTCTTGTTTAGGTCATGCTAGCAATTTTGCTCCATCTTTGCTAAGGACTATTCGAATGCAAGAACTTCACAAGAATACTACGAAAGCTCTTGCGGGGAATAGTGTGCAACTCCTACAGGGATCCATGGAAATTTCCATACGAGCCTTATATTTTTAATCTTTGAGTTGTGCCCAACCATGTCGTCTCTCCAACAACTGTTACAATAAATTAGAGTTCAGGATTAATATCGTTGGTCCTTCCATCAGCATATTGTTGAGTGTGAAGCAACTCTGGAATCAATAAGCTAATTACATGTGATAAAGAGGAGATGGTTAGGTAAAATCGAAACTATATGCTGAGAATAGAACCAGTGTTTTAAAGCTTCACGGCTGCAACGACTTGGCGATTGGATGGCGCTGAGGAGAAGTGAAGGGAGCAATTGGATTGGCGACATCTTGAGGATCACATATGGGGCTCGGGAGGTCCGGAGGTCAACGAGCGACAACGATGAAGAGTTGACCAGAGAAGAAAGAGATGACCAGTGACACATCCCAGCGGTGAAGAAACCAAGAGAAGGTAGGGGATTAGATGAGAATAGCATGGAGCACATCCTGACGCACATGGAAGACAAAGGAGCTCACCAGAGAGTAGATCGGAAAAAGAGGCGGTGATCGGATTTGATGATGAAACCGAAAATGGCGGTCCGGTGATCTTCGGAAGGAGATGGTGAGAGCACGACGAAGCTCGCGTCGATGCGAATCCAACGGCGGTGGAATCTCGGGCAGAGGTGCACTGTCGGTGACGAATTTTGACGATGAAGCAACTTCGTTGGCCGGCGGTTCTTTGGTTGATTGCGGCGCAACGAAGACAAGAATGGGGAGGAGCCTTTAGGGTTTTGGGAGAGGAGAAACAGGTGAACAAATTGACACGGGGAGGCGGCCTTATATAGCACCGGAACGGAGGAGATTGAGAGAGACAAGGCGCGGTCTCGTGATGAACACAGATGCAGGAGAATCCCGACTAGGGAGGAAGACAATGCACAGAAGAAGGGGCCATCGGTCAGAGGGAGAACACGAGGGAGGCTGTGGCTGCTTCGGCTAGGCTTCGGAAATAGAGATGGGCCAAGGGAAAGAGGACTGGGCTAAAGGAAAGAAGGAATGGGCCGAAGCAATGGGTTTCGGCCCATTAATATTATCTGAGATTTAAACTAGTTTTCTTTTTAGAAAATACTAAAAATCCAAATAACAAATAGGAAAGAGCAAATGCACTCGAAAAAATTCTAGAAAGAAAGAGCAAATGCACTCGAAAAAATTCTAGAAAATATATCCAAGCACATAAAATCGAAATAAAATAATTTTTTTATAATAGTTGATGTTGAAATTAATCATATTAAATTATTTTGCTTTTGAAAGTCCATATTAAAAATTATTAAATTTCAAATAAGACTTTGGTGAATTTTTCTACAGAACTAAACTACTCAAAAAGATTTTTAACCTTCAGAAAAATTTGGATGTTACAAATTTACCCCCCTTAAAAGTAATATCGTCCCTGAGATTCGGGCTAACTAAAGAATATGTTGAAACCAAACCTTGCTCAACCTTCGAAAAGATTTCTCTTATGAGTAAAACAAAGATGCAACTGACTCAGGTCTAACTTAAAGACTTACCACAAGTGACGTTCTGAACTGGTGGAACTTCTTCCACAGTGACGTGATTCAGTCTTCCTCTTGCTGTAGTCGATGGAGTCCTGGTGGCTTGATTTGGAGTATGAGTATTCCTCTTCCTGCTCCTAGCAAAGATGTCCTGGCTGGTGCACAGGGAAGGAGGGTGAGTGGGAATCTCCGAACCATTATCACAGAGTTGACCTGCATGGGGCGACAATAAGGTTTCTGTGCAGTTCTTCTGCGTAGCCGCTCGCTGCGCTGCATCATCTACAGTCTGCGCTACTTCCTGTTCTACATCGAACCACTGCTTCGAGTCTACGTTACGTTCACTGCTTTGAGTCTGCGCTACTTCATGTTCTACAACGAACAACTGCTTCGAGTCTGCGCTACTTCATGTTCTACATCGAACCCGACTGTAAGTGTAACACCCCAGCCCAACACTGAGCCTGGAATGCCACCAAACTACTCTTATCATCTATTATACATCAACACACTGTGAAAATTCAGCAAGTATAACAACATTAAAACCCATCCACGGGTCGCATTAACACAGGCATAACACTATGACAATCATAAATAAATTAGACCTAGGAGCATAGCAAAATAATAAACCAAGATTAACATAAACCAAGTATCTATGGTTATTCAATACCATCATGTCCTAGATATAAATATTCATGTTATTCTAAAAGTTTCTCATGTCCAATGAATCAAATAATTGGGTGAAGTGCATGATTCCAAGTGCGCTAGCCCTTCCCGAGTAAAACGTCATCACTGGTCACCTAAAAACAACAATAGAGCAAGAATGAGTCCAAGACTCAAAGAAATACATAATAAAGCCATAAACAATAGTTTATTAACCAAAATCAAAGTTATCATCATCATCCATTTAGTTAATGTCATTGTCATTCTCAAACAAACAAGCCATATTCCATATAGGTAAAGTTGCACAATTTAACAATTTACTTAGATATGCGAATGCACCAACATGCTCATGCTCATATGCATCTCATCACCGATACTGGGGTATAGTGGAGTGTTCACCGTCGATGACACACTCTATCCTTCACTCCGTGAAGTCCCCACCAAAGTAGGATTTTATCTAGAGCTCTACGGACTAGTCATGTATCTTTCTCACCGACCTCACCGGAATAGTTACATGACTTTCTCACCGACCTGGCTCATGCAACCCATGTCATGATGAATGTAAATGATGCGACATCTTTATTTATTCATCAACATAGTCCATCTAATTAACTCAATATCTACTCGTTATCTCATTATCATAATCTCATTCACTCAAGGTCATCAATATCATGTATAAGAATAAACTGAATGAAAGCATAATAAATAGCATGATAAGTAACATCAATGATCATGGTGAACAACCCATTGTTCACCACTCTACCATATACTTGCCTTCCGCGCTGTGACGAGTTAGGAGGCAACGACGGAATTTCTCCACTCCCTACCCCACCGCCTACACAAATATTTATTCGAAATAAGAATAATAAGTCATGACGTGGCTACAAGCGTTTTACCATAACCCTCTATCTAATCAACATAACCAAAAACTCAAAATGACGAATTAACTAATCAGCCAATATCGGCCCTTCTGATCAGCAGTACGAGAAAAATCGTAATTAAATATATATAACTCCGAATGACTTAAAACCAGTGCTCAAATACTCTTAACGTAACAGGATACGAAACTCTAGTTGGTGAAATCCTTTGATTCGGCCAAAATAGTGGCCTAAACAACAGTTGAAAACACTAACAGATATCTTCCCAGATTTCAGAACAGTGGTAAAGAAAATGGCATAACTTTTAATCTACAGATCCAATTGAGATGATCTTTATAAACTTGGAAAGATAATTTAAAGGGCTACAATAACCTAGTTGCGTGGAAGTTCTTAATCTGACTCTAACTAGATCAAAACCGAGGGGCAAACCGACAGTTCCAAATTCTCAGGCAGACAGGACAGCGCGCGATTAACAATTCATATCTCCTAAACCGTAAGGTGGAATCAAGTGATCTCGGTGCCAAAAGAAAGATAACGACATCAGAAACAAAACTCTAGAAGACAAAAATACCAGATTCGGCCTCTAAGTAAATCATAATGGCCCGACAAGAAAATCTGCCAAATCACGTCAGCTCTCCTGGACAGTCGCGGTAAAACTACCATATCTCCTAAACCGTAACTCCAAATCAGATGATCTTGGTGCCAAAAGAAAGCTAAGACCAAGGGCTACAACTTTCTAAGAGGTGAGAAGATCAGAAAATATACGAAACTTACCCAAATCTGACGAACAAAAGCGCTGCACTACAGGGAGGAGGGTGGCGGCCGGTTGGAGAGGGGGAGGGGGGGTGGCGGCTTGGGGAGGGGAAAAGGGGAAGGGGGAAGGGGTTTTAGGGTTTAGGGGGGAGAGATATCCCCCCTTTGGCCAGCCCCCTCATGGGCCACCCTGGGCTGAGGCCCAGAGTCCAGGTTGCCAAAAAAACACAGAAAACCCTCTGAAGAAAAAACGATTCAGATTTTCCCATTAGCTCCTTCTTCTGAAACTTCTTCTAGTACGCCGATTTACTTTTGGGGTATTACATTCTACCCCCCTTAAACAGGATTCGACCCCGAATCTACTCACCGATCTTCCCGAAAGAAATCGCAATCGAATGAAATAACGATATCCCAAGCTTGGAATTGCTCGATTACTCACTTAACACTCGAGCACACCAAACGATCGTGCCGATAAGGACCCGAGACGGTCAACGCGATAAGCCAACTTTTAAATTTCTGAAATTTTCGAAACCAAGAGAATCCAATCTGAACTAGAGAGTCCTCATCGCATCCACGCAGCTAACTCTCCACCAAAAGGTTAAATCCCAAAATTTGACATTTCAACACGAAAACAAATCCATTTTCTAAATAGGCGGTTTACGAATGAACACCACGACGACCAAAGAAGAAACCACTCGAATGCCCAAATCAAATACTTCTTTTGGTTTGTGCAATTAAAATGAATCGACATGCCAACACAACGCCAACTCAGTTACGGAAAACAACGATCAACAACACATAACTCAAACGAAATCAGGAAAACGCTTCACTAACCGAGTAAACATCCTTTTCCTTAGTTTCTCTTTTAGGAGTAAAACTTCTCTCGAACCTTGGAATTCGAATTCATCGCATACCACATGAGCTTAAACCTTTTAATTGAACATCCTCAAATTATGCTCAAACTAAAATACATCATTAACACCATTGTGAAGAGGCTCCATTGAATCCTCCAATTACTCTAGGCATCTCATTCTACTAATCAACATTAATTTGATTGAAGGCACCCAAAGCGCCACAAAATAGATCCCACACAATCACATTACCTCTAATTTTCAAGAACAACTCGAATCCTCAAGACACATGCTCATGTACTACATCAGAAAGGTTCTATCAATGATCATTCCACTGCTCAGGAAACTCTGTTATTCCACTTTCTTTACACACACTCATTGTGTGACCAAAGGTCTAGCATAAAAATGTAAAGCCCATATTCAACCTCTAAGACTCTTACCATGAACTTCTGGTATACTTGATAGGAAATTCTTTGATCGGATAACTAAAATTCCTGGAATCCAAACAATATCCTCAATCATTAATATCAACATTCCTCACTAATCAAGTAACTGCCTAATGTGATTAGCTTCACCAAACTTGAACCCACTAAACCACACTATTCCATTTCACCCACACGACCGCAACATACACATTCGCAAGACTCTAACTAATTGACCAAGTTACAAACTTTTGAATATTTCAATATTCCACCGACATGAACAAGGGTTCTTGAATTACAATTCACTATTGGTTTTACTAGTTGTAACAACATAATCAGTTTTACCTCAACGACCATCATTCCTTTTGGATCCAATTCTCTACAAGATTTATATCACAAAATCAATTCTTCCTCCAATGCTCTTGAAATAACTTACAACCTCAGGTCTCACCTCAACATATACTTGACCACTACTAACCGGATGCCATCAGATACCCCATAAGGTTTTGTAAAACAAATTGATGAAGTGGCAAATAAAATATTTTTTTTTCAGCACCCGGGAAAAAATGTTTTCCTTTTGCAACAAACATAAGATCGGGAGAAATAGACAAATAACAAGGATCTCGGAAAAGCAAAAGCGGAGACCACAATTGAGGGCACAAGTCCCACAAAAAGAGAATATAAAATCTTAGATAAAACAAAGCACCACTTTTGAAAATCGAGAAACTCCTATGGGGCAAAAATAGAAAGTTTAGTCACACTTCAAGTAAACTGCGAGTTACAAAACTTGACTTCGATCTCGAATACTTCTACTTCACTCTTTCTTTAACAAAGAAAGTAATTCTTTTTTTATTATAACGTCACGTTGCCCACTCAAACAAGAAAAGTTGTAAGACCAAATCACATGAATCACTTAAGAACCAATAAAGCTTTCCAACAAGCCACTTGCTCAATCCAATCCCAGCTACTACATAAACCATGAACTACAAAAGATCACGGATGCAAAACTTGAAAATTTTCATTTGAGCGATACCACGAGTGACGATCAAATTACCTTCTTTCTATAAGAATCGACAACACACTACCAATCTATTGCTGATAATCTTACTAACATCCAGAATAATACACTGTTAACAAAAATTCATCATAGTCTACCCTTCCATTGTACAGCTCTCTAAAAACTCACCAAATTGTTTCATACTACTTTATCATCTCGTCCTCAAATCGAGAGTCCACCAAAAGCTTACAAACTACTACAACAACAACTTTATTTTAGCAGAGATCTACTACACAAATCAAAATGTTATACAGAAACCCTTTCATTATGGACATGCTATCGTCGACAATTCCACTATCATGAAAGCATAGGCCACCAATTAATCCCACAGTTCACCTCTTATAGATGCTCAACACCAAACGTCAACACACAATTGTTGCACTCCAACCACTGTTGCTATCAACTGGCTTCATCAAGAAATCTAGATGCTACCTACTTTCCTTTTCAAATCACATGAACAATCACAAATACATGTTCAACTGTCCATCCTCATATTCATATTTTAGTGCAAAATCCCAACAAAACTTCCAAAATCATAACCTTCCATCGATCAAAAGTCTCAACAACTCTGCAACCAAATTCGTCCAGCTTATTCTAGTTAAAATAACTATCTAGAAACTCCTTCCCTAATATAAAATCATCTAGTATCTACAGATAAGATAACTCCAAGATTAATATCCACTATGGTAATAATCTAGCATCTCCCCAACTTTTCCTTCCCACACAAGAAGATTAATCCATCGAGACCAACTAATCCAACAAGTTTAGCAAAACTAAATAATTTTAATGATCATACCGGTCATCAATGTTCTACAATTCTTAATAACTCCTTTTAATCCAATTAGGTATAGCCATACTATTAATCATAGTTCATCAAGAACTACCACATGACACCATCAAGTTAATCAACTTTCCTTCCAAGGTTCTTGGTTAAGATTGATTATGCACCACACTACGACCCAACTTGATAACACATACCATATCTATTAATTTATTTAATTACAACCTTTAACTTAACCACAACAAGACATCGCTAAAGGGTTTTAATATTTTCTTTTATAACAGAGAAGCATTCAACTTCAATACTCAAAATACCCAAAAGAAATACATTGGGTCAAAGCTTCCACATGTTAAAGGACTTGAAAAGAAAACTTTCGTTATCCAAAATACCAAGTCGACAAATGAGTCATTTTTTCCCAACAAGAAAGGCGGATCTCTCGTGAAAAGATCAACCTTGCAAATTAACGACGTTCACAAGAAACAACAACAGATCAACGATCGGAGAACAAATAATAACTTAATATAACCAACAAAGACCAATGAAAATACATCAACCGCATTGTAAATACTAACCCAAGAAAATTCATCAACCGCAACTATAACAGAATAATCAAATTCAAACTCAAGGAAGACAACAACTTTTCTAAAGAAACATATCCTCAACACTTAGAACTAAGTTACCCGATGTAAACACTTCACCACTATCATACAACAAACGGTGATATAACTTGGCCATGCCTATGGCCACAACCACAATCTCTACCTCTCGACTATCATGACCCATAGCAATCACATAATCAAATCATAAGTAGTCAGAACCAATTCATAACATAAAACATCAATACAACATAACGGAAGCGTAAATGCGATACTCATCCCATTCCCATCCTACTGTGTACCAGTGTGTCAAAATTTTAAGTTAATTAACCATTATCAAATTTTGGTTTATTTTACAAGTCCTAAAACAAGTTTTAGCAATTTTAGGTTAACTGAGTTATTAATCTATTCACCACGGACCTGAAGCCCACTCTGATACCAACTGTAACACCCCAGCCCAACACTGAGCCTGGAATGCCACCAAACTACTCTTATCATCTATTATACATCAACACACTGTGAAAATTCAGCAAGTATAACAACATTAAAACCCATCCACGGGTCGCATTAACACAGGCATAATACTATGACAATCATAAATAAATTAGACCTAGGAGCATAGCAAAATAATAAACCAAGATTAACATAAACCAAGTATCTATGGTTATTCAATACCATCATGTCCTAGATATAAATATTCATGTTATTCTAAAAGTTTCTCATGTCCAATGAATCAAATAATTGGGTGAAGTGCATGATTCCAAGTGCGCTAGCCCTTCCCGAGTAAAACGTCATCACTGGTCACCTAAAAACAACAATAGAGCAAGAATGAGTCCAAGACTCAGCAAATACATAATAAAGCCATAAACAATAGTTTATTAACCAAAATCAAAGTTATCATCATCATCCATTTAGTTAATGTCATTGTCATTCTCAAACAAACAAGCCATATTCCATATAGGTAAAGTTGCACAATTTAACAATTTACTTAGATATGCGAATGCACCAACATGCTCATGCTCATATGCATCTCATCAGCTGATACCGGTATAGCGGAGTGTTCACCTGTCGATGACACACTCTATCCTTCACTCCCGTGAAGTCCCCACCAAAGTAGGATTTTATCTAGAGCTCTACGGACTAGTCATGTATCTTTCTCACCGACCTCACCGAATAGTTACATGACTTTCTCACCGACTGCTCATGCAACCCATGTCATGATGAATGTAAATGATGCGACATCTTTATTTATTCATCAACATAGTCCATCTCATTAACTCAATATCTACTCGTTATCTCATTATCATAATCTCATTCACTCAAGGTCATCAATATCATGTATAAGAATAAGCTGAATGAAAGCATAATAAATAGCATGATAAGTAACATCAATGATCATGGTGAACAACCCATTGTTCACCACTCTACCATATACTTGCCTTCCGCGCTGTGACGAGTTAGGAGGCAACGACGAAATTTCTCCACTCCCTACCCCACCGCCTACACAAATATTTATTCGAAATAAGAATAATAAGTCATGACGTGGCTACAAGCGTTTTACCATAACCCTCTATCTAATCAACATAACCAAAAACTCAAAATGACGAATTAACTAATCAGCCAATATCGGCCCTTCTGATCAGCAGTACGAGAAAAATCGTAATTAAATATATATAACTTCGAATGACTTAAAACCAGTGCTCAAATACTCTTAACGTAACAGGATACGAAACTCTAGTTGGTGAAATCCTTTGATTCGGCCAAAATAGTGGCCTAAACAACAGTTGAAAACACTAACAGATATCTGCCCAGATTTCAGAACAGTGGTAAAGAAAATGGAATAACTTTTAATCTACAGATCCAATTGAGATGATCTTTATCAACTTGGAAAGATAATTTAAAGGGCTACAATAACCTAGTTGGGTGGAAGTTCTGAATCTGACTCTAACTAGATCAAAACCGAGGGGCAAACCGACAGTTCCAAATTCTCAGGCAGACAGGACAGCGCGCGATTAACAATTCATATCTCCTAAACCGTAAGGTGGAATCAAGTGATCTCGGTGCCAAAAGAAAGATAACGACATCAGAAACAAAACTCTAGAAGACAAAAATACCAGATTCGGCCTCTAAGTAAATCATAATGGCCCGACAAGAAAATCTGCCAAATCACGTCAGCTCTCCTGGACAGTCGCGGTAAAACTACCATATCTCCTAAACCGTAACTCGAAATCAGATGATCTTAGTGCCAAAAGAAAGCTAAGACCAAGGGCTACAACTTTCTAAGAGGTGAGAAGATCAGAAAATGTACGGAACTTACCCAAATCTGACGAACAAAAGCGCTGCACTACAGGGAGGAGGGTGGCGGCCGGTTGGAGAGGGGGAGGGGGGGGGGTGGCGGCTTGGGGAGGGAAAAGGGAAGGGGAAGGGGTTTTAGGGTTTAGGGGGGGAGAGATATCCCCCCTTTGGCCAGCCCCCTCATGGGCCACCACTGGCCGAGGCCCGAGTCCAGTTGCCAAAAAAACACAGAAAGCCCCCTGAAGAAAAAACGATTCAGATTTTCCCATTAGCTCCTTCTTCTGAAACTTCCTCTAGTACGCCGATTTACTTTTGGGGTATTACAGTAAGTTGGTCGTAAGACCACCCTATTCTGTTATAGTCCTATTCTTGTGTATATTTAGAGTGTAATGAGTTTCCTACTGTTGATATCGTTTTATATATCTCTAGTTATTTGTGATTTTTGCCTCATACTAAAATCTAGAATTAAAATATCGTCCACATTTCTAACATTGTCGATTGTCAAGTGCTACCTCTGTAATTCTAGGACGATAAGAACTAACACTTGGTACAAATACTTGTTTAGGTCATGCTAGCAATATTGCTCCATCTTTGCTCATGGCTATTGGAACGCAAGAACTTCACAAGAATACTACAAAATCTTCTGCGGGGAAGAGTGTCCATACAGGGATCCAGGGAAATTTCCGTACGAGCCTTATATTTTTTATCATTGAGTCGTGCCCAACCATGTCGTACTACAAAAGCTTCTGCGGGGAAGAGTGTGCAACTCCTACAGGGATCATGGGAATCCGTACGAGTCTTATATTTTTAATCATTGAGTCGTGCCCAACCATGTCGTCTCTGCAACTACTGTTACAATAAACTAGAGTTCAGGATTAATTAACCGTTGGTCCTTCCATCAGCGTATTGTTCCATCAGCGTATTGTTGAGTGTGAAGCAACTCAGGAATCATGAAGCTAATTAAATGTGATAAAGAGAAGATGGTTGGGTAAAATAACCAGTGTTTTAAAACTAGTCGTGCCAGTTTTGGTCTAGTTGATAACACAGCGCCAAGCTTGTGGGTTACAAGAATGATGCACTTCACAACTGCCAATTTGACAGAATGTATTTGACGCGGTTTTGGATGAACTAATTAAAGAATAGATAAGAGCCAGTGTTTTAAACTACTTATTCGCCTGTTGCAGCTTCGATAAATGTTGGGATCCAAAAATATATCTCAAGAATGCTCTATGTATTCTTAACTAGTCCCAGCTCAGTAGCTAACTCACACAGGAAATAATGATGAAATATCATCAATTTATTCGATTTAACTAAAAATATCTATAAAAAAATAAATAGTAATAATAACTGGACCTTATGGTTAATGTTTACTTTACTTGTCATGCAGGCTTAAAGAAACAAATAAACTCTTGCAGCGGAACGAGAAACTTAGAAAGACCAATCAACATGCCCACAGGCAATCGACTGGAGAACGTATTCTAATCCGTAAAACCTTCATAGTTCTTCTGAAAAAACTCTTTAGCAGCTTGGTATTCTTCAACTGATCAACAATGGCATAAAGCCTTGAGTATATAAAGTTCTCGACAAGCCGTAGGGAAATGTATACAGATAGTATTCATGTAAGGCTTGCCAAAGGTTAGCTGTATAGTTCTTTTGCAGAAAGCAACATTTACGATAAATACAATAAATAAATTAAAATGTGTAGTTGAAAAGAATAGTAAATAAGTAAACAATTGCTTTGAAACAACCAGTGAACTTCCCATTCACTTCCCAACCAAACCAATGATAAGTGAATCCCCAATTCAACAATCGACACAAACCACCAAGTGAATTACCCGTTCAACAAACGAATATTATATTCATCAAGTGAACTTCCCCTTCAAACTCCGACACATTTTATGAAGAAACTCTATCTCTCGTGTGAAATCCCCGAGCACGTCCATAACCGCAGACACGATTATTCGAATAGTTTTACACTCTGCAGAGGTTGTACAGCTTGTCCCACAAGAGATAATCATCTTATACTGTCTGCTCACAGACTTCCAAGGTGTGCGATCACTACTACAGAAAAGCTCATCACAGACGGTTCTAAACCATCATCACGCAGCGGTTTTGAACCGCTCGATTTTTGTGTCTGTGATGACACGAGGTCATCACAGAGCGGTTTTTAACCGTCAGGAAAAATGATATCACGAGCGGTTCTATTCACGAACCGTCTGTGATAGCGACTATCACAGACGGTTTGAGAATAGAACCGTCTGTGATAATCTGTTTTCACATACGGTTCTATTCACGAACCGTCTATGAAAACAGATTATCACAGACGGTTCTATTCTCGAACCGTCTGTGATAGTCTATTTTCACAGACGGTTCGTGAATAGAACCATCGCGATATTCTATTTTCACGAGCGGTTCTAAAAAGTACTATCACGCATTTGTTCTTGTTTAGAACCGCTCGTGATAGTTTTTTCTATGGCAAAAAAAACGAAAATGGATTTTCACTTCGTATGGAGCCTCCCGAGTCTCACGAATGAATCTGATATTGATTTTCGGATTTCACTAGCTTTCCCACAATAGCCAGAGCATCACAGTAGCATCAACTCAATCCATTCACAGAGCACTAAAAACAACACGACATGCATCACCCACATCACCCACATCACAGTAGCATCAACTCAAACAATTCACAGAGTACTAACACATCACAGTAGTAATCTACATCACAGAGCAAAAGGGGGGAGTAGAGAAAGTGAGGTCGTGGGAGGCTGGGGTGACGAGGTCATGGGAGGCCGGCGATGATGAGGCCGGGGCAAGGTGGAGGAGGCAGTAGGCGACGAACTCAGGGGAGGACGGGGCGACGAAGTAGAGGAGGCCGGGGGCGACGAAGTAGAGGAGGCCGGGGGCTACGAGGTCGTGGGAGGCCGGGGGCGACGAGGTCGTGGGAGGCCGGCGGCGACGAGGTGGGGCGAGCCGCGGGAGGGGAGGCCAGAGGAGAAATGACAGGGGGGAGAAATGGCAAAGGACGGGATGGAGATGGCAAAGGGGGAGATTTATGACTCTGTTAATATAGAGAGATTTTCGGGAGCCCGCCATTATGTGCAAATTTTTGTTTTCCGCCTAACTAAATTAGTATCACGACGGTTTTATACAAAACCGTCTCGTGATGACATATCACGCACGGTTCGTACCACGAACCGCTCATGATAAGTGTCTCATCACGCATTCGGTTCTAACCACGAACCGTCAGGATGAGGTTTTACCATGGCAAAAATCAAGCCATGGTAAAACCTAAAATCACGCATTTGTTAGAACCGCTCGTGATATTCTCGATATCACGCATAGCTCGTGGTTAGAACTGTCAGGAAGCATCACAGACGGTTCTAACCACGGACCGTCTGTGATACTCTTGGTATCACGGTGGTATCACAGACGGTTCGTGGTTAGAACCGTCTATGATGGTTCACAGACGGTTCTAACCACGAACCGTCTGTGATATGTAGATATCACAGACGGTTCTCTAGAACCGTCTGTGATAGTGACATACCACAGACGGTTCGTCTTGGAACCGTCTGTGATTACTTTATCACAGACGGTTTCCAAGAACCGTCTGTGATGAGGCATCTTCTATGGCCGGTTTTGTAGTAGTGGATTAAGAGATTATCACAAGGCCTTTATAGAGTTCTGTTTTGACCCGGTTTTGCTCGCTAAGGTTTCAACACTGAATGTCTAACCGCCCAGATAGGTCTCCCCTCGTGAGCAAAACACAACCTAAACAGAACCAAATCAAAACATCGCTAATTAATTAGTCAGGTCCCGCCCATACATGATATGTGATTGTATGGTTAAGGCCTAGTTCAATGGCGTATAAGATTAAGTCCTTAACAAATTACTCATACTATCTTACTACGACCCACAACATGCTAACCACACCCTCAATCCACCATCCACTCGCCAGAGCAAAAATCATTTTGTTTCACTAAAACCAATGGCATACCATTTCATGGTAAACAATTTTTAACAATAGTGGCTAATCACCACAATTCCATATATCATTAAGTCAAGATTAATCATTATGACTTATGTGACAATGAACCCATCGTAACTAAGCTTGACTAAGCATTAATATGATGCCCATGTTGGTGTTACAAATATGTCCAACTAAAGTTATTCATGCTAGGGTGACAAATGATTCATGACACTCAAATATTCAAATTAGGAATAATGACAAGTAGGTGATAGCTAATCCCAAAATAGTTTGTATATAGATAGTATGCAGCTGTATAAAATAAAATACTTCTAAAATCATAGGTTTAATATGATCAAAGGACACCAGCTTGCCTTGGAATAAATCCTGGTACTGGTCTTTGTCTCGATGTACTCCTCCTTGCTCAAAATTCCCCGAAGTAGCAATGTTTACTCGCAAACAAAGCAAATAAACTAAGTAAATACAAAACAAAGATAAATAAACTCAAAAAATTAAATACAAATCTCAGATAAATAGATCTCGAATTTAGAAATTTGGATGGGCTCAAATGGAGTTCGGATGAAAAAGATATGGCCTCTAGATGATTAAAATCACATAAAATGATGAAAATCATAATTGATGCATTTACTAGAATTATTTTTCCAAAGGGAAAAACAATTATTACATCATGCTGACGTTAGCACGGATTATTCGGCAGAAAAGAAAAGGAAATGTAAATTGAAAATCTCCTGACATGTGGGACCGACACGTTAGAGACTCAGTTCACCGTGGACCAAGTCCACGAAGGTTTAGAACTGGTTTAGGGGTGGGAGTGCCATGCGTGCTGACATATGACTACCAAGCCAGCTGGAAGGCTGAGATGGCGGATGACTAGGCTGCCACAGTTGCACAGAGAGCAAACGGAGAGAGAGAGAGAGAGAGAGAGAGAGAGAGAGAGCAGAGGACAGCACTGGCCAGCGACATTGACGACAGTGGCGACGACGAACGGCGGTGAGCTAACGGTCGAGAAGTGGCAAAACAGAATGCCGAAGAAGCAAGGATGCCAAGGGAGGTGGCAGTTTGGCGATGGCGACAGTGGTTCGTCGGCGGCGGCGACATTGACGGCGATGAGCTTCACGGCGTCGACGACTTCAGCAATTGGATGAAGCTAGAGGAGAAGTGAAGGGAGCACTGGGTTGGCGATGTCCTGAGGATCATAGAGAGGGGATCAGGAGGTCCGGAGGTCAATAATGGCGACGATAAAGAGTTCACCAGAGAAGAAAGAGATGACCGGTGGTGGCATCCCGGTGGCAAAGAAACCAAGAGGAGGTAGGGGATTAGATGAGAATAGCAAGGAGCACATCTTGACCCACATGGAAGACAAAGGAGCTCATCGGAGATTAGATCGGAAAGGAGAGGCGACGGTCGGATTTGATGATGAAACCGAAAACAGCGGTCCGGTGATCTTCGGAAGGAGATGGTGAGAGCACGGCGAAGCTCGCGTCGATGCGAATACAACGACGGTGGAATATCGGGCGGAGGTGCACTGTCGGCGACGAATTTTGACCATGAGGTAGCTTCGTTGGCCAACGGTTCTTTGGTCGAGTGCGGAGCAACGAAGAGAAGAATGGGGAGGAGCCTTTACGGTTTTGGGAGAGGAGAAACGGGCGAACAAATTGACACGGGGAGGCGGCCTTATATAGCACCAGAACGGAGGAGATTGAGAGACACAAGGCACGATCTCGTGATGAACACGGACACAGGAGAATCCTGACTAGGGTGGAAGACAATACACAAAAGAAGGGGCCACCGGTCAGAGGTAGAACGCGAGGGAAGCTGCGGCTACTTCGGCTAGGCTTCGGAAATAGAGATGGGCCAAGGGAAAGAGGACTGGGCCAAAGGAAAGAAGGAATGGGCCGAAGCAATGGGTTTAGGCCCATTGATATTCTCTGAGATTTAAATTAGTTTTCTTTTTAGAAAAATACTGGAAATCCAAATAACAAATAGCAAATAGCAAATGCACTCGAAAAAATTCTAGAAAATTCTAGAAAATATATCCAAGAACATAGTATCCAAATAAAATAATTTTGATAATAGTTGATGTTGTGATTAATCATATTAAATTGTTTTTCTTTTGAAAGTCCATATTAAACATTATTAAATTTCAAATAAGACTTTGGTGAATTTTTCTACGTAACTAAACTACTCAAAAGATTTTTAAACTTCGAAAAATTTGATGTTACAAATTTACCCCCCTTAAAAGTAATCTCGTCCCTGAGATTCGGGCTGACTAAAGAATAGGTTCAAACCAAACCTTGCTCACTATTCCAAAAGATTTCTCTTATGAGTAAAAGAAAGATGCAACTGACTCAGGTCTAACTTAAAGACTTACCAGAAGTGACGTTCTAAACTGGTGGAACTTCTTCCACAAAGGACGTAATTCGCCTTCCTCTTCTTTGTAGTTGATGGAGTCCTGGTGGCTTGATTTGGAGTATGAGGTATTCCCCTTCCTGCTCCTACAAAGATGTCCTGGCTGGTGCACAGGGAAGGAGGGTGAGCGGGAATTTCGAAACCATTGTCGCGGAGTTGACCTGCACGGGGCGACAATAAGGTTTTTGTGCAGTTCTTCTGCACACACACATGCGATCTTGTCACATCCCCAAATTAATAAGGAAGATTACTATGCATCTCATTAGCATGCATCATGTTTTTCAAGCATTTTTATCATACATTGCATTTGGAAAAACTTATCCAAATATGCGAACCTACACTTACCAAAAACAAAACTTAAAAGAAACAGAGCAAACACATATGAACACCCTCTGAAAATAATTTATTCAAATACTATATTAATTATCAGGATTAATATAATTTTTCCAAATTTTGGAATCCCACTTGACCCTCAGAAAATTTCAAACTCCATTATCAACTTATGCTTTTGGGAATTTGAAATATACCAAATGAATGATGAACATTGGGGTTTCTGAATTTTTATGGATACTACGTCACCCAGAACCCTCGAATTATTTCACATTTTTATAAATTTTATTGTTATATTTTGGAGCCTGGTCAAACTAGGAGGTTTAAAATTCAAATCGGTCAATTAGAGCACTGTTCCTGCTCAAACCCATTGCACATGAGTCCGACCGAGCCGCTTGGCGAGCCGATTCGCCGAACCAGTTAGAACGTGGACCGTCCGATTTAATCGAACGCCCACGAGCGAGCCACGTGATCGCGCCGCGCCTCCCTCAAGGCCACGACATGTGGGCCCACCTCCTGCCGCCGTCTACCTCGCTACACCTCGGCGCGCCAGCAGGCCAAGCGCCACGCGCCGCCATGCTCGCGGCTCCGACGCCGTGACCGCACCGCCCTACCCGACCAATCCTCGAGCTTCACTAGCTCACGCCGCCTCTGCTCCGTCCCTCGCCCGCTTAAACCACCCCGCCCCCCACTCTTGGCCATTCTTCCTCTCGGCACTGAGGAAGGAGAAGCTCGTGTGCCGACTCTCGGGTAAGCCTCGCGCCTTTCCCTCCCTCTTCAATTCCGACCAATGGCCATTCCATTTTGCTAATTCCAAACCTTACTGTGCCTTGTAGCTCCTTAACGTGATCGTGTCTTCCTCGGCCCGGCTCACGCCCGAGCTTGCATCCGAGGACACCGCTTTCTATCCTTGCCTCCGTGAGCTACTTGCTAACTTGTGCGCGTCATATCATGTCTTTGAGCTCGTGGATGAGTTCCTCAACTAATTTTTGCAATGCATGCCAGAAACCGTAATTGAGAGTTGAACCAAATCGGCCAAATCCAAACTTTTCGCCTCCCACCTTGGTCCGGTAAGCCATTCGCCAATTCCCTGCTCCTGAAGCATCCCCTAATGGTACTTGGGCTATCCTGGGGCATTCACTCGTCCTAGTTCTTCGCAGGGCCCTCTCTCCTCGGTGGACCTTACTATCGCCGTGGCCATTGCCGACGCCAAGCAAGCACTGACCTCCACTGCCCCAGTCCGAACCACAGGTAGCTTCCTGGTAGTCCTTAGAACCCCAGGCACCCGCTATTGGACTCTTGCGGAGCTTCATTTCTCGCCTGCACGTTTGCCGTATCACCGTCGCCGCTCCTCTCCGACGAGTTGCCGGCACATACCACCTCAAGGGCCGCCACCACCACCCAAAGTTGCGCAAGGATATTGCGCAGCTGTAGCCGCCCTTGGCCGGCCTCGCCGTGGCGCATAGCGCCGGCGAGCCGCCGGGCAATCGCACGGGCGCGTTGTCGGACGCGTCCGACACTGTAGCAAAGTCGTTATGGCGCTGATTCGATCATTAACTGCCTAATGATTGCTTACTGTTATTAATGGTGTCTTAAGTGAGCATATGAGTCTATGACATGCGGGCCCCAGTAACAGAAACCTGAGGAGATAAGCAGCGGCTGACAAGTGGGCCTAGCCACTTAAACGCATACTTACTGTGCTGTGAGCCGGTCATGGACTCGTGGTCCATGCACTATGTCAGAAGCCGCCTCGCTTATACGCGGCCCCGCTTGTCGACGGAAATTAAATCCTCGGGGGTAAATAAGAAATGGCACTGTGACTGGCCCCACATGTCAGTAGCAGTGGCTAGGTGCAGCTCGGTAAGAAAAGGAATAATCAATTAAGAAAATCAGAATGTATTTATTTATAAACTGAAAAATAGGATTAACTTCCAAAATGCATAACAAAATCATTTTAACTCCAATTGGGATAAAACCAGTGCAGGTATTTTTCATTTTTGATGAACTTTATTTCAAAATAGGTTGCACATTTATCTCGGTAACAGAAAAGATAGATTTGGAAAATGAGCATTTAATTGATTATCTTTACAATAGAAAAATGGCTATAACTTTGTAAATTCATATCTTTTGCTTGGAAGCTCCAAATAGGATGAACAAATTTTTAGTGGACTCACAATAATATGCCCAAATTATCTATAAATTCAATTGCCTTCCCTCTGTTCTACAAAATTTAGCCAAAACGTTAAATTGGATAAACTGCATTATCGGGACATACAAACTTCAAATGACCATAACTCTCACCTACTGAATCCAATTGGAATAATTCTTGCACCTATATTCATCTCATGGCATAAACATTCTACTGTAGAAAAATCATGCATGTTGGAGCACTTTGATTTTTGGGTTATTTCTCGATGTTTATCGATTTTCTCGTTCTATAGATACCGTCGAATTCAACGTAGATTCTTACGCTACCGAGAGTGAACAACTACTCTTCCAGCAAGGCAAGCATCATTTGAAATTTCTTTTGCATCATATTGATCCCAGTTTTCTTACATTAGTATTTGAAATGCAATGATATTGCCTGCATGCTATTTTCGGTATGCTTTATGTTTTGAGTAGATTAGTTATATCCTATGCTTGATGGTTATCCCTGATATTTCACATACACTTATGCTTAAGATAGGTTTGTGATGATATGATTGTTGTGTGTCAATTGCTTAGCCATTGCGGGTCTAGATAACGCAGTAGATCTATTGACGGGACTAGCTCGTCAATTGTGGGAGACACATAACAATTCTTATTCTTTTATTAATTTTCGTCCAGATTGTTATATCTGGTTATTTTGGTTCAAAACTTGTTGTTGTTTAATGGTTTTGGGTCCGGACAAGTGGTTGTAGTGTGGGTGCTGTTATGCACGAGATTCGGGTTTGTGGTTGTCTTGTGCGACCATTAAGGACCGAGCCATGGACGTTACACTCCAAGTACCGAGCGCATTATCACATGCGGGATATGGGTACCGTGCGGTTAAGTAAGGGAATGTTTTATTGGGTAAGACTGCAGGCGGTGTGAGGACATAGAGACCGTGAAATCCTATGTTCCTTAGGAACCCCAGTGTGATATATACTGTGCTTAATGAGCACGATTACCTATGTTGTGGGATGCAACATACTAACTACCTCACACCGCCACTCCAAAGACAACGTGTGTGCCCGCTTAGCATTTGCTATATGCTTATGTCTAAGTTGGGATTCCCACATATGGGTGGTACATCCCAATAAGATTTTCTTGCTAAAAATGATCAGATCTCGATTCTCCCTACGGCATACCTAAGGAAGTGTGCTATTTTCCTGAGGCATCCGGAGGCTTACTGCTAGTCGGGTCATGTGGGTAAAGTAGTACACCTCTGCAGAGATAATCTATTCGAATAGCCGTGTCCACGGTTATGGACAACACTTGGTTTAAGTATGCTTCATCGTTATACTTCAAAAATTAAAAGTTGACATGGTTACAATTGGTTTCGCATGAATGGGATGTTCATGTACTTTAGTTTATCAAAGTGGACAGCCACCTTGATATTGATTGATCCATATTATTACATATGTCTTGTGAAACCCTCTCTTGAATAAATGATTTATAACTTGGCTTTCAAAACTAGATGGTCTAGGAATGTAAGATGTTGCGTTTATGCAAAACTAGAACCACTAATGCTATCCCTTGATTGCCCAATATGCATAACTACTTTTCTTTGTGTAAGACTTGCGAGTGCACTTGTACTCAGCCAGATGTTGGTGGCCTTTTTGTTTTCTTTTCAGTGAGGACGATATCGAGCTCGATGAGCTCGCTGCTGCCGATTTAGGCGACAACGACGAGTAGTGCTATCTTTAACCCCATCGGTTGCCTTGGGTTATGGGCATACCTTGCTGGACCTTTTGGTTTATTTATCTTGCTTCCGCTGTTATTTATCACTCTTATTTGAATTTGGCCGGTCGGCCGTTATGTAATAGTGTAGACTTAACTATTATGTTGTATGTCTTTTGGATTGATAATGTACGTTGTTGTATGGATGTGATCAACGTTGAATGAGAGTATGAGCGTGTTGGTCGCTGATCCCGGAGCCAACACGCCCTCATACTGCTGTGATGAATCCCCTTAACTTGTCTAAGTGTTGGCTTTGACCGTTTGGAGAACCGATAATCATGTAGTGCTTGCAGAGGAGCAAGGCATGATCACCGGGCTCTAGTTTGATCGGGCTCCTCGCTTGGATGGAGTTAAGGTGGAATTCATTTACTTGAGGCCCAGAGTTATTTCCTTAAGACCAGGTAAACCTCGGTCTTACGGAAATAACCCGGGGGTCCTCACAGCGTTGGTATCAGAGCCATACTGACTGTAGGTTAGAAATAGCATGGGCGTTAGTATTAGTAAGTCTCTTGAGTCAAAATATTTTTGACCATCAAATTATTTCATAAAGATAAGTAATAATCTCTTTTATTCCTCATCCATCTTAGTTTCATCCCTCACCTTACTCTCATTTGATTTGCAAAACTAACTTACCTGGGTTATTCTTGTCTTTAGATGGGACATCAGTATCTGGTCAGAGAGACTCAAGCTGAAGGTGTGGATGGATACCCGGCACTTCTTCGAGATATGATGTGGAGGGCGAACTTCACATACCAACCCGTATACTTCATCTACCGTCGAGATCTAGGTCCCGGGATGGAAGACTACCGGGCTGTGATCCATATCGTTGCAAGACAAGTTACGGAAGTATCCCGCACGCTTTCAGCACATGGGACTTCGAGGCCATGGCTTTGCAAGAGGTGGCCCGTATGGCCATGAGTCGCCTTCGTTATGACTTAACGGAGTTGTCTCAGCCACCATACGACCACTTCCCTATGCAAGCACATGGCGTGGAGGTGAACACCTTCGCTGGGATTCAGTACGGGGAGGATCCCCATGTTCGGCAACTCGCAAGGTTGGTTCGCATCACGGACCAGATGCGCCGATGCGTCATTCATGAGCTTTGGGAGACGCGGCGTCGTCTTCTTGTAGCTCAGGAGCATCTACAACCCCTATGCATTATGGGACTTGTAGCCCGACATGTACTTTATGGGGGAAACGAAATCTCCCCCTATGCCTCTGCGCCATCAGAGTACCGTCTCCCTGAAATTGGAGGACAAGTTCTCAATCAGGAACAACGGCGTCAGGCTCGCATGTCGGTGGGTTTTTCCCGCACTCAAAGGTCGGAGCCTGCGGAGGGACGCATCATAGGATCCCCTTTACGCCTCACCAATCCACATGACCCTGATGATACGGGATCTTCTGGGTATCACCTTCTGGATGAGTTTCCGGTGAATTTCGATCGTGAAAATAGATAGGGTGTTAGAATAGTGCGCTCGCTGCCCTTACGTGTGTCCAGCGAGTATGTATCTTTCTATTTGTACTGTCGATTAGTAGTTGTTGATCCAGATGTGTTTCTTTTGCAAAGACTTTAGTTCGGGTAGTTACCATTCGCCTACGGGCCTCTTTGATGTTATCACTCTTGAACTCTGCGAGTTAAGTATTGGATTTTGTACTGGCCTTAGTGCTTTTGTACCCTATTTGACTTTGAGTTCTTGTGCCTCATTTACCCTCCCGCATGAATAATTTCTTATAAAATGTTTGTGTCTTTAATTTGGATTTCCCCTAACAAGTAAGTATCCTAGCCCTTTTCTCTAACTCTCCTTGTCACCTCAGAATGATAGGGCCTAACACTCGTTCAAGGGCACAACAACAAGAGCAAGGGTCACCACCTCCGCGGGCTCGCTCTATCGATGAGCTTTACGCCTGGGGAGGGTTAACGAGCCCCTCGTTGGCAAAATCAGCCGATGACCAGCGGAAGAAGTGCCTCCACCACCTCCCACAATGGCGTAAGTCTTGGCTCGGATCGAGAGGAACCGCATGGATCAAACGCGATTCTCGGCCATTGCTCGCAACACCTCTCCGGCTCCCGTCACATCTGGGGGAGCGGGAGCATCCAGGACACGTGGAGGGCTCGCTGATTTTCAGCGAACCAATCCTCCCACCTTTTCTAGCGCTGAGGATCCCATGGAGGCGGAAGATTGGCTCCGCACTGTGGAGAAAAAGTTAACTATCGCCTGATTGCACCGGCGGGCGGGTCCTTTCGCCACCTATCACCGGAGGGCGCGCAAGTGCATGGTGGGATAACTTTTCCGCCATGCACCCGACGGAGACGCCCCATCATGGGATGAGTTTAAGGCGGCCTTCCGTGAAGCTCACATTCTGAGAGGGAGTATCACGATCAAGCGGCAGCAATTCCTAGCCCTCAAGCAAGGGAAGAAAATCACACGAGTACTTACACGAGTTCAACTTCTTGGCTCGTTCGCCCGATGATGTCTCTATCGATGCACGCCGACAGAGCGGTTCACCAACGGCTTGATGAAGAAATGCGATTAGCCCTCGCGTCCACGATTTCCGCAACTTCCAACACTTGGTCAATAAGGCCATAGTGGTGGAACACAAAAGCGTGGCTGTGGAAGAATCAAGGAAGAGGAAGAGGGCGCCAAATTTCAGCCGGCGGCGCTTTTTCTAGACGGCACTCGGACAACCCCAAGCACCCCGAGCCCAGCCTCCACTCCACCGAGACCACCAACCTTGTACCAAGGCCTCCCAACCTTTTGTGCAACAAAGGAGCGGAGCATGCAGCCCGAACAGCGGCCATGTCCGCCAAGTGTTACGATGCTTCCATTGTGGACGCCGGGGCACTATGCGCATCGATGCCAGCAAAAGCGCGGGATGCCGCGGGTCTATAATGGTTCCACCCCAACTCCTACCTCGGCCCGACGAGACCTTCACCACCACCAAGGGCTGCATCCACGCCTCCCAAGTCACGGCGACGCGTGGCCGCATCAACCACGTCACTGCCGAGGAAGCAACAGACGCACCGGACGTCATTTTGGGTACTCTCTTGGTTAATTCCAGCCCGACTACTGTCTTATTTGATTCTGGGGCATCTCATTCATTTATCAAGAAATCATTTGCTGCACTCCATCAAATTGAAATGCATACCCTCCAACCACCCCATCGCATACAGTCTCCGGGATCGATTTTTCATACCGATCAAGTCTGCCGGGACATAATTGTGCAAATCCAAGAAATTGACTTCTTGGCCAACCTCATAGTGATAAATTCAGTAGGCATTGATGTGATCCTAGGAATGGATTGGATAACCAAGAACCAAGGAAAAATCGACTGTGCTAGGCGGTCTATTTCCGTCACAAACAAAGATGGCAGTCAAGTCATGTTCTCGCCCGTTCTGGGCAATTCTCTTCTCTATGCCTTGGAAGTTAATATCCCTCTTGAATTAGGGAAGGTACCAGTGGTATGTGAATATCCCGATGTATTCCCTGAAGACCTTCCAGGCATGCCTCCTGACCGAGAAGTGGAATTCGTTATCGAACTTACACTGCATCGCTACCGATTTCAAACGGCCATACCGGATGCCTCCAAATGAGTTGGTAGAGTTAAAAGAGCAACTCAAGGAGCTCCAAGATAAGGGGTTCATCGACGAGCTCCTCCCTTGGGGATGCCCGGTTATTTTTGTTAAGAAGAAAGATAAGAGTCTCAGATGTGTGTGGACTACCGCCTGCTAAATGAAGTCACTATCAAGAACAAGTATCCGCTTCCGCGGATTGACGATCTATTTGACCAATTGAATGGAGCCCAAGTATTCTCCAAAATTGATTTGAGGATGGGTTACCATCAAATTAAGGTCAGAGCCGAAGATATACCGAAGACGGCTTTCTCCACTCGTTACGGGTTGTACGAGTACACTGTTATGTCCTTTTGATCCACCAATGCTCCTTCCTACTTTATGAACCTAATGAATTCGGTTTTTATGGAGTATTTGGATCAATTTGTTGTCGTATTCATTGATGACATCCTTATCTACTCCAAGTCCGATGGAGAGCACGAGCAACATCTACGACTTGTGTTAGAAAAACTTCGTCAACATCAACTGTATGCTAAATTTAGCAAATGCGAGTTCTGGCTTCGCGAAGTCAGCTTCTTGGGCCATGTTCTGTCCAAGGGAGGTGTCGCTGTCGATCCTAGTAAAGTCCAGGATGTGTTAAATTGGGAGCAACCCAAGAGCGTCACCGACATCCGCAGTTTTCTTGGGCTTGCAGGGTATTACCGCAGGTTCATCAATAATTTCTCCCGTATTGCCAGGCCCATGACCCAACTGTTGAAAAAGGAAAAGAAGTTCGTCTGGTCGCCTGACTGTGCAGTTAGCTTTCAGACTCTAAAAGACCTCTTAACCCGAGCACCGGTGCTTATCTTGCCCGATATTCACAAGAGCTTCGACATTTATTGCGATGCTTCTCAACACGGGGTCGGATGTGTCCTTATGCAAGAAGGTCATGTGGTGGCATATGCGTCAAGACAATTGAGACCGCATGAAGCCAATTATCCCACCCATGACTTGGAGCTTGCAGCAGTAGTCCATGCACTGAAGATTTGGCGGCATTACCTTATCGGTAATCGTTGCGAGATCTACACCGATCATAAGAGTCTCAAGTACATTTTCACTCAGGCCGACTTGAACTCGAGATGAGAAGGTGGCTTGAGTTAATCAAGGACTATGATATGGGGCTCCATTATCACCCAGGGAAGGCCAATGTGGTGGCCGACGCGTTGAGTAGGAAAAACCAATGCAACTGTTTGTCGGTAACTCCCTTTTCGGCAAGGTTGTGTGCTGACATGCAACGTCTGCACCTGGGAATTATTGAGGAGGGTACCCTTGCTGCTCTCAAGGTGGATTTCACCTTAGAAGATCAGATCAAGGAAGCTCAAAAGACCGACATGGAAGTCGCCCAAATCCGGGAAGAAATGAAGAAGGGTAAGGCCAAATGTTTCAACCATGATGCTGAGGGCACCCTACGATTCGGAAGTCGTTTAGTAGTGCCATTCAATGGCAACCTGAGGGAGTTGATTCTTAAGGAAGCTCATGATTCACGATTCTCTATACATCCCGGGAGTACCAAGATGTACCATGATTTGAAGAAACGATTGTGGTGGAGCCGGATGAAATGACAGATCGCGCAGTATGTCGCCGAGTGCGACGTATGCCAGCGGGTCAAGGCTGAGCACTTAAAGCCAGCGGGTACTCTGCAACCCTTACCTATTCCCCTGTGGAAATGGGAGGAGGTTGGGATGGATTTCATTACCGGGCTTCCAAGGACCCAAACTGGCTCCGATTCTATATGGGTGATTGTTGATCGGCTGACAAAAGTGGCTCACTTCATTCCTGTCAAGACCACCGACGCTACGGCTAAATTAGCAGAGCTATACATCGCCAGGATTGTGTGTCTCCACGGCGTACCGAAGAGGATTGTTTCGGATCGCGGTGCGCAGTTCACATCCCATTTTTGGGGATGCCTCCATCAAGCCATAGGGACCCATCTGTCTTTCAGCTCTGCTTACCACCCCCAAACAGATGGACAGACTGAGCGGGTGAATCAGGTGTTGGAGGACCTTCTACGAGCATGTGTGCTTTCCTATAGCAAAAATAGGAAAAAATGCTTACCCTTCGCAGAGTTCTCCTATAACAATAGCTATCAATCCAGCATTCAGATGTCACCATTTGAAGCATTGTATGGGAGGGCTTGTAGGACACCCTTGAACTGGTCTGAAGCTGGGGAAAGGTCACTCTATGGCGCAACCTTGGTGGAGGATGCTGAAGAACAAGTTCGCATCATTCGTGAACGACTTCGTACGGCCCAATCTCGTTAGAAGTCCTACGCTGACCGCCGCCGTCGTGAATTGAGCTTCGAGGTAGGTGATTTTTTTTACCTCAAGGTCTCACCGATGAAAGGGACCTGTCGTTTCCAAGTGAAGGGTAAATTGGCACCCCGCTATATAGGGCCTTACCAGGTCCTAGACAAACGAGGTTCTGTGGCTTATCAATTAAAGCTTCCACCTTCCCTATCAGAAGTGCACGATGTCTTCCATGTATCCCAACCGAAAAAGTGCCTCCGTGTTCCAAATTGAGGTCATCGAGTCAAATAACCTCGACACGCAACCCGACCTTACTTATCGGGAGCACCCAATTCGCATCCTTGAAGAGGCCGAGCGTAGAACGAGAAAAAGTAACATCAAATTCGTCAAGGTTCAATGGAGCAACCATTCCAAGGAAGAAGCCACCTAGGAACGGGAAGATCGAATGCGGGCCGAATATCCCGATCTTTTCCCTTCGGCATGAAGTGCCTTCGTATTACGGAGGAGAGGTTAAACAAGATTGTGGAATGAAAATAGCCTTTTTAGGTGACCCGGGTAGAATGCCATAACTCTTCCTTTTAAGGAAATCAAGACAACAGATGTTGTATCTTCTTTAGAATCTTACATACCTACTTTCCGCTCTACCCAGATCTCGGGGTCGAGATCTTTTGTAAGGGGGGGAGATTTGTCACATCCCCAAATTAATAAGGAAGATTACTATGCATCTCATTAGCATGCATCATGTTTTTCAAGCATTTTTATCATACACTGCATTTGGAAAAACTTATCCAAATATGCGAACCTACACTTACCAAAAACAAAACTTAAAAGAAACAAAGAGCAAACACATATGAACACCCTCTGAAAATAATTTATTCAAATACTATATTAATTATCAGGGATTAATATAATTTTTCCAAATTTTTGGAATCCCACTTGACCCTCAGAAAATTTCAAACTCCATTATCAACTTATGCTTTTGGGAATTTGAAATATACCAAATGAATGATGAACATTGGGGTTTCTGAATTTTTATGGATACTAGGTCACCCAGAACCCTCGAATTATTTCACATTTTTATAAATTTTATTGTTATATTTTGGAGCCCGGTCAAACTAGGAGGTTTAAAATTCAAATCGGTCAATTAGAGCACTGCTCCTGCTCAAACCCATTGCATGAGTCCGACCGAGCCGCTTGGCGGCTGATTCGCCGAACCAGTTAGAACGTGGACCGTCCGATTTAAATCGAACGGCCCACGAGCGGAGCCACGTGATCGCGCCCGCGCCGCCTCGCTCTACATGTGGGCCCACCTCCTGTCGCCTTCGTCTACCTCGCCGGGCGCCCGCCATGCTCGCGGTTCACGTCGACGCCGTGACCGCACCGCCCTACGACCAATCCCGAGCTTCACTAGCTCACGCCGCCTGCTCCGCCCTCGGCCCGCTTAAACCACCCCATGCCCCCACTCTGGCCATTCTTCCTCTCGGCACGGAGGAAGGAGAAGCTCGTGCCGACTCTCGGGTAAGCCTCACGCCTTTCCCTCCTCTTCAATTCCGACCAATGGCCATTCCATTTTGCTAATTCCAAACCTTACTGTGCCTTGTAGCTCCTTAACGTGATCGTGTCTTCCTCGGCTCGGTTCACGCCTGAGCTTGCATCCGAGGACACCGCCGTTTCTATCCTTGCCTCCGGTGAGCTACTTGCTAACTTGTGCGCGTCATATCATGTCTTTGAGCTCAGGGATGAGTTCCCCTCAACTAATTTTTGCAATGCATGCCAGGAAACCGTGTAATTGAGAGTTGAACCAAATCGGCCGAAATCCAAACTTTTGTCTCCCACCTTGGTCCGGTAAGCCATTCGCCAATTCCCCGCTCCCAAGCATCCCCTAATGGTACTTGGGCTATCCTGGGGCATTCACTCGTCCTAGTTCTTCGCAGGGCCCTCTCTCCTCAGTGGACCTTACTATCGCCGTGGTCATTGCCGACGCCAAGCAAGCACTGACCTCCACCGCCTCGATCCAACCACGGTAGCTTCTGGTAGTCCTTAGAACCCGTGCACCCGCTATTGGACTCTTGCGAGCTTCATTTCGCCGCACGCTTGTCGTATCACCGCCGCCGCTCCTCTCCGACGAGTTGCCGGCACAGACCACCTCAAGGGCCGCCACCACCACCCAAAGTTGCGCAAGGATATTGCGCAGCTGTAGCCGCCCTTGGCCGGCCTCGCCGTGGCGCATAGCGCCGGCGAGCCGCCGGGCAATCGCACGGGCGCGTTGTCGGATGCGTCCGACACTGTAGCAAAGTCGTTATGGCGCTGATTCGATCATTAACTGCCTAATGATTGCTTACTGTTATTAATGGTGTCCTAAGTGAGCATATGAGTCTATGACATGCGGGCCCCAGTAACAGAAACCTAAGGAGATAAGCAGCGGCTGACAAGTGGGCCTAGCCACTTAAACGCATACTTCTCGTCTTTGTGAGCGGCCATGGACTCGTGGTCCATGCACTATGCTGTAAGCCGTCTCGCTTACATGCGGGCCCCGCTTGTCAGTCGGGAAATTAAATCCCCGGGGGTAAATAAGAAATGGCACTGTGACTGGCCCCACATGTCGGTAGCAGTGGCTAGGTGCAGCTCGGTAAGAAAAGGAATAATCAATTAAGAAAATCAGAATGTATTTATTTATAAACTGAAAAATAGGATTAACTTCCAAAATGCATAACAAATTCATTTTAACTCCAATTGGGATAAAACCAGTGCAGGTATTTTTCATTTTTGATGAACTTTATTTCAAAATAGGTTGCACATTTATCTCGGTAACAGAAAAGATAGATTTGGAAAATGAGCATTTAATTGATTATCTTTACAATAGAAAAATGGCTATAACTTTGTAAATTCATATCTTTTGCTTGGAAGCTCCAAATAGGATGAACCAATTTTTAGTGGACTCACAATAATATGCCCAAATTATCTATAAATTCAATTGCCTTCCCTCTGTTCTACAAAATTTAGCCAAAACGTTAAATTGGATAAACTGCATTATCGGGACATACAAACTTCAAATGACCATAACTCTCACCTACTGAATCCAATTGGAATAATTCTTGCACCTATATTCATCTCATGGCATAAACTTTCTACTGTAGAAAAATCATGCATGTTGGAGCACTTTGATTTTTGGGTTATTTCTCGATGTTTATCGATTTTCTCGTTCTATAGATACCGTCGAATTCAACGTAGATTCTTACGCTACCGAGAGTGAACAACTACTCTTCCAGCAAGGCAAGCATCATTTGAACTTTCTTTTGCATCATATTGATCCCAGTTTTCTTACATTAGTATTTGAAATGCAATGATATTGCCTGCATGCTATTTTCGGTATACTTTATGTTTTGAGTAGATTAGTTATATCCTATGCTTGATGGTTATCTCTGATATTTCACATACACTTATGCTTAAGATAGGTTTGTGATGATATGATTGTTGTGTGTCAATTGCTTAGCCATTGCGGGTCTAGATAACGCAGTAGATCTATTGACGGGACTAGCTCGTCAATTGTGGGAGACACATAATAATTCTTATTCTTTTATTAATTTTCGTCCAGATTGTTATATCTGGTTATTTTGGTTCAAAACTTGTTGTTGTTAAATGGTTTTGGGTCCGGACAAGTGGTTGTAGTGTGGGTGCTGTTATGCACGAGATTCGGGTTTGTGGTTGTCTTGTCTGGACCATTAAGGACCGAGCCATGAACGTTACACTCCAAGTACCGAGCGTACTATCACATGTGGGATATGGGTACCGTACGGTTAAGTAAGGGGAATGTTTTATTGGGTAAGACCGCAGGCGGTGTGAGGACATAGAGACCGTGAAATCCTATGTTCCTTAGGAACCCCAGCACAGTGATATATACTCGTGCTTAATGAGCACGATTACCTATGTTGTGGGATGCAACATACTAACTACCTCACACCGCCACTCCAAAGACAACGTGTGTGCCCGCTTAGCGCTTGCTATATGCTTATGTCTAAGTTGGGATTCCCACATATGGGTGGTACATCCCAATAAGATTTTCTTGCTAAAATGATCAGATCTCGAATCTCCCTACCGGCATACCTAAGGAAGTGTGCTATTTTCCGGAGGCATCCGGAGGCTTACGGGCTAGTCGGGTCATGTAGGTAAAGTAGTACACCTCTGCAGAGATAATCTATTCGAATAGCCGTGTCCACGGTTATGGACAACACTTGGTTTAAGTATGCTTCATCGTTATACTTCAAAAATTAAAAGTTGACATGGTTACAATTGGTTTCGGCATGAATGGGATGTTCATGTACTTTAGTTTATCAAAGTGGACAGCCACCTTGATATTGATTGATCCATATTATTACATATGTCTTGTGAAACCCTCTCTTGAATAAATGATTTATAACTTGGCTTTCGAAAACTAGATGGTCTAGGAATGTAAGATGTTGCGTTTTATGCAAAACTAGAACCACTAATGCTATCCCTTGGTTGCTCAATATGCATAACTACTTTTCTTTGTGTAAGACTTGAGAGTGCACTTGTACTCACCGGATGTTGGTGGCCTTTTGTTTTTCTTTTCAGTGAGGACGATATCGAGCTCGATGAGCTCGTCGAGCCGATTTAGGCGACAACGACGAGTAGTGCTATCTTTAACCCCATCGGTTGCCTTGGGTTATGGGCATACCTTGCTGGACCTTTTTGGTTTATTTATCTTGCTTCCGCTGTTATTTATCACTCTTATTTGAATTTGGCCGGTCGGCCATTATGTAATAGTGTAGACTTAACTATTATGTTGTATGTCTTTTGGATTGATAATGTACGTTGTTGTATGGATGTGATCAACGTTGAATGAGAGTATGAGCGTGTTGGTCGCTGATCCTGGGAGCCAACACGTCCTCATACTCGCTGTGATGAATCCCCCCTTAACTTGTCTAAGTGTTGGCTTTGACCGTTTGGAGAACCGATAATCATGTAGTGCTTGCGGAGGAGCGTGGCGCATGATCACCGGGCTCTAGTTTCGGTCGGGCTCCTCGCTTGGATGGAGTTAAGGTGGAATTCATTTACTTGAGGCCCAGAGTTATTTCCTTAAGACCAGGTAAACCTCGTTCTTACGAAAATAACCCGGGGGTCCTCACAGATGCATCATCTACAGTCTGCGCTACTTCCTATTCTACATCGAACCACTGCTTCGAGTCTACGTTACGTTCACTGTTTCCAGTCTGCGCTACTTCCTGTTCTATATCGAACCACTGCTTCGAGTCTACGTTACGTTCACTGTTTCGAGTCTGCGCTACTTCCTGTTCTACAACGAACCACTGCTTCGAGTCTGCGCTACGACCACTTCTTCGGGTCTGTGCTACTTCCTGTTCTACATCGAACCTAACTGTAAGTTGGTCGTAAGACCACACCCTATTCTGTTATAGTCTTATTCTTGTGTATATTTAGAGTGCAATGAGTTGCTTACCGTTGATATCATTTTATGTATCTCTAGTTATTTGTGATGTTTGCCTCATACTAAAATCTAGAATTAAAATATCGTCCACATTTCTAACATTGTCAATTGTCAAGTGCTGCCTCTGTAATTCTAGGAAGATAAGAACTAACACTGGTACAAATACTTGTTTAGGTCATGCTAGCAATATTGCTCCATCTTTGCTCATGGCTATTGGAACGCAAGAACTTCACAAGAATACTACAAAAGCTTCTGCGGGGAAGAGTGTGCAACTCTTACAGGGATCCAGGGAAATTTCCGTACGAGCCTTATATTTTTAATCATTGAGTCGTGCCCAACCATGTCGTCTCTGCAACTACTGTTACAATAAATTAGAGTTCTGGATTAATTGACCGTTGGTCCTTCCATCAGCATATTGTTGAGTGTGAAGCAACTCTGGAATCCTGAAGCTAGCTAAATATGATAAAGAGAAGATGGTTAGGTAAAATCGAAAGTAAATCCCGAAAACAGAACCAGTGTTGTAAAACTAGTCGTTCCAGTTTTGGTCTAGTTGATAACACAGCGCAAAGCTTGTGGATTACAAATATGATGCACTTCACAACTGCCAACTTGACAGAATGTATTTGACGCGGTTTTGGATGAACTAATTTAAGAATAGATAAGAGCCAGTGTCTTAAACTACTTGTTCGCCTGTTGCAGCTTCGATAAACTAGAGAAGACGGCAAGGTTAAATTGAAATCGTTTATCAAGAACAGTTTTGGCCAACTTGGTTACACAACACGAGACTTGCGGGTTAGAACAATGATGCATCTCACAATTGGCAACTTGAGAGAATGTGACAGTTGCTTATCTTGGACGAGAAACTTGGGCTACGAGTAGTACTACTATATATATAGGGGACTCTTTCACCACCAATCCATCATAGCACGACCAAATCGTTCTATACAGGGCAGCCAAAGGCTAGAAAATGGTAGCTAATTAAGTGGCCTGTTCTCCTTTGTTGCAATTTCTTTTTGTCTCTTCCCCTGATATTTGCTTTGGTCAAAATTAATCAGGGAAGCAGCCGATCGAAATGTGGTTTACAATTTTAACCAAGTGCTCTTTGATGGTTTCGTACGCAGAGCGCGCAACTCATTAAGATGGGGCCGTGGGGTGGAAGTGGAGGGGCCGGTAGGGACCTCCGCGTGCCACCCCAGAGGTTGGTAAGCGTCACAGTTCGCAGCGGAACAGCCATTGATGCTATTGCTTTCACCTACGTTGGCACCGATGGACGGCAGCATCTCGCTGGTCCGTGGGGCGGCAGCGGAGGAAGCCCTTCCACGGTACTGTTTTTTTTTTTTTTTTTTGCTAGTTTTAAGATTAAGCAATAATTTTGATTGCGGATGGATGCCATAGAACGGACCCAATTAGTTAACTGCTGGATTAGCAACTAAGCAAACATACGATGTGATAGGAGAGTTCAGGAGATGTACGTGATAGTTGAGCGGGGTAGTTGCTGGATACCGTGCATTTGGGATATTGCATGTAGACCTATATCTGTATGGTATGGTATGTCTTGATACAACCTGTAGACACTGTGCATTGGGAGTGGCCCTGTTTAACGGCGTTGTTTGCTTTTGTTCTTGTAGATCCCCCTTGGCTCTCAGGAATTCGTGAAGGAAGTTTCTGGAACTTATGGTGGCACGGTGACATCCCTCAGAATTGTCACCAATGTTACCGCGTACGAATTCGGGAGTAGGAATGGAACAGCTTTCAGGGTCCCGCTGCAGAGCGGTCGTGTCGTCGGTTTCTTCGGGCGCTCGGGGACGCGCGTTGACGCGATCGGCATTTACGTCCACAGGTGATTGCTTAGTCAACTGCTGCTCGCGCTCCCAGTGTCACATGCATGTTGTTGTCGTTGCTGTTGGAATAAGCTGGGGATGGATCCACTCCTCCCTCTGCGTGTCGATCCGATTGATTTGGTCCCTCGTCATGAGTGTGTCACCATTTGTCCAGTTATGTTGTGTTGCAATTACTTTTACTTTTAGGTGTGTGAACGAACGTCTTTGTTTCGTCTACTATGAACAGATGAATTCGCCCGTGTTTTGTTTTGTTTTGTTGCGTCTAATTTTGACTCTCGGGTGTGTGCATCTTCGTCTTTGCATGCTCTAGAGATGTTTCTCATGGAGGTCTGTGTAGCTGCTGCCATATCAATTCCCATATAGATGAAGGCCCGCGTTGTTGGTTCGTTCGATCTGCACGTCCAATTCTAACGTCTCCGATCGTAAGCCTAACACACGTATCGCTGTCAACAACTCGATCTTTATTCATTCCTACGACTCTTTCCCCTTCTCTCTCCACTGCTCCCGCAGCCATGTCCGTGCGCTTGCCACCGCTGCCACCCTGCGCCTGGTGCTGCCCCTGCGCTCGGCTGCGTAGTCTCTCTTCTCCGGCATCGGTGATGCCAGCCCCAGCCAGATCATGCTCGCGTCCACGCTATTCGATCGCCTCCAACCCCGACATTGCCTTCTGCGGCTGTGCCTCATCATTTGCGGCAGGGACCACAAGCTTCACCTAGCTCCTCATCGGCTCCCTTGCGCCTGCCCCGCCTCCGCACCACCACCAGCATGAGGCAGAGACAGGGAGATGCGGGGTCGCAAGGGTCGGGCCAGCGCTGTCAGTGGTGCCACCACGGAGGGCTGTATTGGCGGCAACTGTGTTCTCGGTGCCCCCCAAGGCTTAGCCCCACTACTACAAAAAGCTAATACTAAACATTTCATCATATATCGTTAACCAAAATTATAAGTGTTAAACACAATCACATACGGTTTTGGTTTAGCGACCGTCTATGTTACTGGTTGCGGTAAAAACTGTCTCTGAAGAGATAATATCACAGATGGTTCATGTTAAAAATCGTCTGTGAAGTATCATAGACGGTTCTGATGTTTTCTTTTTCTTAAAACCGTCTGTGATACTTCCCATCTGTGATAATTAACTCATCACACACTGTTTGTGGTTAGAACCGTCTGTGATATGTATCTCTTAAATGCATCAGTGCCGCTTCGGCTCCTCGTTGCGTCACTTCATTTCTCCCTGTAATAACCGGATTCGAATCGGGAGATTTTAAAAGAAATCGGGTACGAAAAGGAATTCAAAGAATTAGATTTTTTGTGGGAGAAGGGAGTTTTTCGCAAAACGGCGGCCGGCCCAAGGGGCCGGCCGGCCAAGGGATGGGGGGGGAGGCGCCCCAACCCTAGCCGCCTCCCCCCATTCCCTCCTTTTTCCCCCTTGTGACCGCCACCCCCATCCCCTCCTCTCCCAGATCTGGTGCCTCCTCCCCTCCCCGGCGCCTCCTCCTCCCCCGGTTGCTGCCCCCAGTGATCCCCGAAGTCACCTCCTTCCGCCGGCGTCTCCGGTCATCCGCGTCCCCGTGGTCGCCGGCCATTGGAGAAGCAAGGGAGGAGAAAGGGGAAAGATCTTCGGGAGGTGGATCAACATCTCCCTGTAGGTCCTCAAGGGTAACGAATGATCCAAGTCGTAGTTTGGTTCGATTTGATTGCTTATTGGTTGATTAGATTTCTTCAATAAAAAAGCATCATCAATTGAACTCATCAGTTAGCTTGAAAATATTAGTTAAATTAGCCCAACAGTGATCCATCAGTTAGCTTCTAGTGAGCCACTTGACAAGCAATTCATAAATTCAAAAGTATTAATAGCCATGCTGCTTCACACATTTCTTCAATAAAAAAGCTTCATCAATTGAACTCATCAGTTAGCTTGAAAATTTTAGTTCAATTAGCCCAACACTGGGCCATCAGTTAGCTTCATCAATCAAACACACAGTGGTCAAGTTTGGTGGTATGTTATAGTTCTTATTCCATCCTATACAGTACAATATTCCAAACTATATACACATATATACTTGCAGATGACAAAGCACAGGAAGCAAAATGCTTGCAGATAACATAAACTGAAAGTAGAGTTGCAGCAATATCTCAGTGCACAACAGATGATCAAGCTCTGTCTAGTCATAGCCGAAAACACTAATAGACAGGATGGCAGAGTATAACACAATACTGATAGTAAAAAAATAACAATAGTAAGCAATTCTATATAAGCTCAAGTCTGATCCTAGTTAACAACTCAATTTCATAATATGGCATCAAGCATCATAGAGCTATTAGCACCCACCAACAGATACACTTGCAATGTCTCTCAGCACAACTATCAAATCGAATTAAGACTTTAATAATTGCAGCTCATATATGCAAAGTGAATACAAAAAGAGTAACGGAGGTACTTACAAAACCAGTGACAAATAAAGTCACTGGAACAACCGGCCAAGGCTCGTCGTTAAGCGTAAGTAAGTACATAGCCCCTAAACAGAATTTTAGTAAATGACATCATGCAGGTAGAATTTTATTGACCTGGGATAGAATTACGAGCCCTCCTTGAGGAGCAAACATCTCCGCATACTTCAACTTTTGCACTATGAATGTCACAAATTTATCCATTTCTCTCTGGGTGAGAAAACCAATGGTCATCAATTTTAAACTCTTTTAACACAAAAAAATGCATACCAGACTTACAAATCTGTGGTTACCTTGAAAGGCTCGTTGTTCACCCGAAATATTATGTGGCCGATCTCCCTAAGCCAATAAGGCAAGCCACTGGGGACAGAACAGACAAAAATAGAAGAAGCATGAAGTAATCAGATGAGCTAAGCATATCAGAATTGCAAAGCACAAAATTAGTTTTGTCACACGAACCAATGCTTCAAATCTGCCTCAATGAAGGGCCCAATGCGCACAATAGCGTACACATTGTTGTCCTGGATCAGCTTGAGGAACTTGATCAGGTCGAACCTGCCTTTGAAATTATACTGCAATGCAACAGGTGAGCAAAAATTAAGGACGACATGCTCCTATTTTTTGCCGTGGTGGAGTACCAATGAAAGATGTACATGATGCTCCACGCATCCCCGCCACGCCCACCGACGGACCCATACCCACGTTCACCACCGCCAGGGCCATGCCCACCATGCTCGCCTCTGCCGTAGCCTCCTCCGTGGCCCTCGCTGCCTTCATGAGAATTGTAGCCGCCTCCGCGAGGCCCGTAACCTCCGAGGCCGCCTCTGCCTCTAGGAGGCTCGTAGCTTCCGCCACCTCCGTGAGGCCCGTATCCAGCTCAGCGGTGGGAGGGAGTGAGGGGTGCCGGGGTGAGACTAACTGGAGGTGGGGGTAAGGGCAGAGGGGGGCGAGAGGCGGTGGAGCAGGCGGAGGGGCGGTTGGGGCGAGATGCGGTGGGCGAGGCGGAGGGGCGTAGGGGCGAGAGGTGGTGGATAAGGCGGAGGGGCGGAGGCGGACGAGGGCGAAGGAGGGGCGAAGGGCCGAGAGGGGCTAGGCGGAGGGGCGGAGGCCGGAGAAGAAAGGAGGGGCGGAGGGGGCGAGGGAAAGTGGGAGTTGGCGAGGGAGGCAAGCGGGCGGTTGGGGGGCAGGCGATGAGGCCGGAGGGGCAAGGATGGGAGGGGAGTCAGGAGATGTGGCCATCGGGGCGTGGGTGGGAGAAGGCGTCGGCGTCGGTGGAGGTCGAGTGATGGGAGTGGAGTCAGCACGAGGGCGGAGGCCGAGAAGAAAGGAGGCAGAGGGGCGAGAAAGTGGGAGTTGGCAAGGGAGGCAAAGGGCGGTTGGGGTAGGCGGACGGGCGTGGGGCGGGGGACGGTGACGACGTGGGCGGAGGCGGTTGGCGACGGAGGGGTACGCGCGGGCTGGTTTGGGGCCGAGGGGGGTGCGGGGGACGCGCGGGGGGTGGAGGTGGACGAGGGAATGTGAATGGGGTAAACTCAGAATTATATAGTAGTAAAGAAAAGATATGAGAAGCTTGGCACGAGCAAAGTTCACAAATCGGTATTTCGCAATATAATTCCACACCAGCCGAATTTTGGTTGAATTCTAAAACTATTGTAGCTATCACCCCATAAGAATTGTACAATTCAAAATTTTAAATGGCTCATATGTAATATCCTAAAATAATCTTTTAAGGGTCTATGCGTAATTAAACAAAAGAGGATACATGAAAATAAGATATTTTGGAGTTTTTAAAGAAGAGTTGGAGTCTGAAGAAAAAAAGATCTTCGAGAGAGTGGGATCTAGAAAACCGTAGCCGTATTGTTTTGTTTCTTTTTTCCGTGCGCCTTCGCAGCCGCTGTCGCCCTCGTCACTGTTCTTAGCGCGCCACCGCGCTATTCCCTGGCTAGCGTTTCGCTCGCATGTGTGTTCGCCACCCACGCATAGCGCCAGCGTGTGGACACGCCTTTCCGCTCGATCGGCACCCGCCTACCCATGCACGCCGGCGGCTCGCCTGTTCGCCTCGTGGTTGCGCACTCGCCTACGGCGCCTTCTGCCGTCCATGTGTCTGCATGCCATGCAGTGCTAGTGTGGCCACATCTACATGCCGAGAGCACTTCGCAGCGCATCAACTAGAGAGAAGCAGGGAAATCAAGAGATTTTAGTACAGTTGTCGGGCACGAACAAACAAGAAGAGAAGGAAGAAAAGAGAGGAACAGAGAAAATTAGGTCAAGAAGTACGGATCAGATTTTTGTCGTGTGAGTAACGATTAAGTTTTCCTCTCCGTTGTTTATTTTAGTTATAGTTTTAGAATCTAGATTAGAATAAAGAATTAGCATGTTTCTAGTCTGGGGAAAATCGAACAGTAGACTGGTTTAGTCTGTTGTTTTGTTGTATGATTATTTCGTGCACCTTAATGGCGAATTTTGAGAATGTTATTGTAACACCCTGGCTATTCGGAAGCCAAAATGTTACTTAAAAGATCAATATACAATCATAATTCAGAAGAATTTAAGCAACATCTCATCTAATCACATGAAGAGATCAAAAACTTAATAGAACAATGACAGGAATATAGTCTGAATCCATATAAGTATTTAAAAGAAAAGGGTGATCAAGGTTCTCAAGCAGAATTAATCATCCATGACATAGAGGAAGGTACCAACCACATCTAACTTTATTTATTACAGTTCATCACTTAACGAATAAAGGACATAACTAAGTCTTATAATTAAAATATGAGCATGGTGAAATGAATGAATAGTGCGTGTCTACTCCCTCCCAAAAGAGCCATCATCAACGATCACCTAAAATAAATAAACAAAGCAAGAATGAGTCCGGGACTCAGCAAGTACTAGACATACAACACATATGAACAAGACAACATCATTAAAGAATAAGAACATAACACTGAATAAATATATGAATGAATGGATTTAATGAAATAAAAGGACTGCACTCATGCATATACCGGTATAGCTAGTGACACACCCATCGGTGTTCACTTAAGCCCGCATTTAACGAAATACGGGGATTCAAGTCCCGTATGAAGAACGTTTCATACGGGTGTCCAAATCTGCCCACATTGGAATGGTGGGTCTTACTTGCGCATACTGGAATTGATGGGTCATTATTTCCCACTCCCGTGGAAGAAACATGAACAAATGAATGAATGGAATGAAACATAAATAATAAAAGACATCATCTTTTTCAATATGGATTAACAGATATGAAAGGAACATGAAACATTGAAAGTAATCATGGATCATAGAAATTACAATATGAACACAAGCACTCATCATCATCAACATACGGAATTACAATGCACTTGCCTTCCGCTCTGCGAAGCGTTATGAGGCAAGAATGTAATACCCAGAAATTTAATCGGGAAAGAAGAAAAGAATTCGGGAGAAGGAGGTAATCAGAAAGTCGGAGTTTTTAGTTTTTTTGAGGGGGGGGAGGGGGTTCACTTTTTCCCCGCAACCTGGGCCTTGGGCCGCAGCCCAAGAGGCCCAAGAGGGGGGCCGGCCAAGGGGGGTGTCCTCCCCCCTAACCCTAGCCTTCCCACCCTCTCCCCTTTCCCTCCCCACTCCCTCCTCCTACCCCCCACAGCCGCCTCCTTCTCCCTCGTTTCCCCGGCACCCCTTGCTGCTCCTTGGCGCCGTCTCACTGCTGTGGAGTCATCACCGGTGATCCCCGGCGTTGCTCCCCAAGCTTTCCTCCGAAGTCGCCTCCTCCCGCCGTCGTCACCGGTTGTTCGTTGGAGTTCTTGAGGCCGGCCTTTGGAGAGGGAAGAGAGGAGAAGATAGGGTGTAGGACCGCAAAGGCGACTAGAGGAGGGTGAATAGGCGCTTTCTCGATTTTTTGCCTTAATCAAATTCAACACACACTTTTCTCCTTTAGCTATGAAAGCTAAGAAGATCAGTAAATGCACAGAGGAAGCCTTGTGCTGAATTCAATTACCACCTTAACTACAATACACAAATATGGAGAAATGATCTCACTGAGCGGTTGGGCGGTGTCTTCAAGGCCTGATCTGTCAAGGTCGGACCGGCCTCAATTGGCGGTCTGAATGTAGGGCGGTCGGACCGGCAGTGTAAAATCGGTCAGACCGATTTAGTCCAGAGGCAACACACAATGCCCAAATCCAAAACAAAAATTGGTCCAACTTTTGATTCAACCAATGAAACTTGACCAAATTTGGAGCACACTTCCCTAAGGATATCTAAGACCTATTTCTAGCGACGATCGTCCAGATCCACTTCGAAGAAACGATCTCTCAAAGTTTTACCAAAGAAGTATTCCAAAACCTAGAAATATGAAAATCTTGATCCAAGACTTGCTTGTGGGGGATTGATGATCTAGATGATTCTAGGAGTATTCCCACACATCAAAGCAAGATAAAATCGGTCAATAGACCAAGCATAAACACTTGGACCAAGGAAGCACCAAAATCATCAAAAGAGAGAGGAACACAAAAGAGACTTCACCCTTAAGCAAACATCAATAGATTGATTGATTCAATATGTTACTTACAGAGCCACTTCCTCAAGGAGGACAAAAGCTCAATCCAAGAGCACACTCAAATCTCCTCTCCTCTCCTCTTCTCTCCTAACCCTAACCCTAGAAATAGTTTTTGCAAATGAGGGCTTAAGTGCTTGAAGGGTTTTTCCATCTCCCCCCTTTCTATTTATAGGAGAGGCTAGGGTTTCTCACATGGGCTCCCATTAAGTCCCAACACAAATGGGACCCACACACACACATCAATCTGTTGAAGCAATCGCCTGCTTCACCATGTGTAGGTTGATCAGCGGCCCTCATCATGTCGGCAAGTCTCTCCCGTCCGAATCCCATCGGAACCTCCAAGGCACTTGCACCAACCCCCGCGTCGCTAGATCCAACCAGCTGCAACGAACTGCCCGTTCGATCCATCTTGTCCATTCTGCACCCTGCTTGAGTCACACGACCTCACCCGCATCCATGATTGTTCGACCTCGGCTCTCCAAGCGTAGTCCCGATCCACCTCACCGCTGACGCCGTTGACTCAGTAAGCCACCCGCACAAAGAATAGACAAACAAATCGCCTCCGAATAAGTTCTTCACAACTTGACCCACGTTAGCTCAACAATGAAATATGCAACAATAAAGCATTGAAACTCATGCATTAAACACAACGAAACACATCAATGCCAAAATAGCCAAGTCCAAGTGGAAGTCGGTCCGACCGCCCACCAAGTCGGTCGGACCGATTTCCCAATGGCCGGACCGATTCGAATCTGCTGGTCCGACCGCCAAAAAGACTTAGCCAAATTTCAACTCGAAATCGCAAGCTCTTTGGAATTTCAAACGATAGAATTTTGACTGGAGCTCCAAAATTATGTGACCACATCCGAAGACTCCGCCTCATGCCTACACAACCTATTTTTGGCCTAGCCCCAAACTCCATCATAAACTATGGCGGTCGGACCAAAGATGCATCACGGCCGGATCGCCACACGGCGGCCGACTAGCGACATAGCCGGTCGGACCGCCAATGACCTGACAGCACAGAAGTTTGCCAAAAATGCAAGATTTGACAAACCAACAACGTCATTGCCAATTGACTCATCACTCTAAGATCATGCACATATCCCCACGATATCCACAATCTCCCCCTTGATGAACACATTGGCAATTTCCCAGAAAATGAAGTTAAGTGGTTTGAAAAGTAAAAACTTACAGTTTTCGCACAAAGGCACAACTTGGTCCATAAGTAAAAGAAAGCTTAGGAAACGACCAAGCTGGCTTCAGAATAGCATAGGTAAAAGAAACCAGAAACTGAGGCATTTTGAGCATTAGGAGTTCAAAGATGAAGCAATTTAATCAAGCACTTAGCATTTTGAGCATTTTGCTGAAAATAATATATAATTTTTTTTATAGCAATGTGCTAGATCTCAAGCCTTGCCGTGATCATCTCAAGCAAGAAGCTTAAAAGAATGGTCTAGATCATCCAAAACCCCCCTGAGTTCATGCCTAGTGCAATGGCAATCAGTTTTTTCGCACATAAAAACTCATTCTTCATTTGCTTGACTTAAGAATTAACAAAGCTCATTTCACAGCTCAAACTCAGTTCAAGGCTCAAATTAACCTATAAGACATGGCATGAATCATGAAAGGATCACTAAAGCAAAACTAGTCACAAGATCCAACAAAACATGATTTGATTCAATTTTGCTCACAGATATAAAGCTAGCAAGGCAAAAGCTAAGCTAAACAAGAAAGCTCACAGATTTGGTGGTTCCTCCCTCCTAGAGATTTGTATCCCTGGTTTTTATCTTTCCATAGGCACCAAGATCATGAGATTCCGCCTTATGGTTTAGGAGATATGATTTATTATTTTGCGCACTGTTTTGTATGTCTGGCGAGATGGAACTGTCGGTTTGTTCTTTAAGTTTGACCCTGGTAGCTTGAGATTCAGAACTTCCACCCAACTATGTTATTGTAGCCCTTTAAATAATCTTTCCAAGTTGAGAAGTATCACCTCCATCGGATCAGTAGAATGAAAGTTACATCATTTTCTTTACTGCTATTCTGTATTCTGGACAGATGTCTGTCAGTTATTTTCAACTACGGTTTAGCCAACTGTTTTGGCCGAATCAAAGAACCCCGTCAACTAGAGTTTCATATTTTTATGCGTTAAGTTTCATTGAGCACTGATTTCACGTCATTCCCAGTTGTAGATCTTTAATTATGATTTTTCTCGTACTGCTGTCCAGTAAAGCTGTAAGCTGGCTGAATAGTTTTATTGTCGGTTTGATCCCATTGTTTATATTGGATGGTTGGAGGGTTAGGGTAAGAAACTTGTGGCTGTGTCAACCCTTGTTATCCTTATTCCGAATATATATTTGTGTAGGCGGTGAGTGGAGGCCCACGTTCGTTGCCTCCGAACACGTCACAGCGCTGAAGGCAAGTACTTTGTTTGATGTTAATGAATGTGGATGATTGATTGTGGATTTAATGCTAGGCTTGCTAGACATATTCATGTGCTGAGTATTATTCTTCATTTGTATGTGATTCAAGTTCATTGCGTGTCATCCATTCTATTGATGCCATATTTTCATTGTGACCACGGGAGTGGAAAATCAAAAGACCCATCAATTCCAGTATGGGCATGTAAGTCCCACCACTCCAATGTGGGCAATCTTGGACATCCGTATCAAACGTTCTTCATACGGTATTTGGGTCCCCGAACTTTGTTAAGTACGGGCTTAAGTGAACACCGACGGGTGTATCACTCGTTATACCGGTATAAGCTGTTGAGCAGTCCATTCCTTCAATGCATTCTTTCATTCCATTCATTCATGTATGTGTTCTGATAATTGTTCATAATTCGTATTGAGATTGGCTGGTTCATAACCTTGTATGTTCAATTGTGTATAGTACTTGCTGAGTTTCGACTCATTCTTGCTTTGTTGTTTATTTTAGGTGATCATTGATGTTGACGCTGGGCGGGAGTAGTCACAACCACACTATTCACTCTTTTCACCTTCCTTCAGTTTTATTAATAAGATTTAATTATATCTGTCGTTCGTAGAATGTTGAACTGTAATAAATAATGTTGATGTAGTTGACAATTCTCTCGATGACATGGTTGTTTAGTACTGTTTGTGGTCCTTGATCACTCCATTGTTTTAATCGTTTGGATTCAATCTTTATTACTGCCGTTACTTTATGAAAGTTTGACTTCTTTATTTCCTCTTATGAGTTATGTTTGAATTATTCCGCTGGTTGATTGCAAGTTAGATCCTTTAGGTAACATTTTGGCTTTCGAATTGCCAGGGTGTTACAAAGACGGAAGCTGCTACACTCGAATTTCCCTCTCCTACACAAATTAAATATATTTGAATGAGTAACCACATGAACAGGACCTCGCTCGACCCATCTAATCATAGCATCCTAACCCAAGGATCACAAAGTCGAGCTACTCATATAAACCAATATCTTAACAGGGCTACAATTTGGATAGCAAGTACAAAACAAATCTTAACAAATGATCTGAGACTCGAAATGGAGTGATCTCTGATCCTATGGAAAGATAACGAATATATCTACAAAATTCTAGTTGGCGAGATCTACCAATTCGGCCAAAAGAATATGCTAACAGGTAGATGAAAGTATAAGACAGATTCTGTCTAGACGAAAAAGACAAAGAAGAAAGAACATATCACAATTTTTAATCTACAACTCTGATTAGGGTTTTCTTTATCATTATGGAAATGCTATAAAAATTTCTACAATAACCTAGTTGGGTGGAAACCATTAATATGCAATTATCTTAATCATATTTTAAAAGACAACTTAATAGTTCTTTCTCGTCAGGAATTAAGGACAGCGGTACTAAAATCATCATATCTTTTACTACGAAACTCTAAACGGAGTGAATCCTGGACTCTCTGGAAACAAGACAAAACCGTCTACGATAACCTAGTTGGAAAGGTCCTCTGATTCGTCCTTCTAATAAATCCAATGATCAGTTGAAATTTCTATTCCTTTAATCTGTTAGTCAGAAATGCAGCGATGGTATAAAATCCATAATTTTTGATTGACAAAACTAAAAATCATGTCCTTTACCAATCTGGAAAGCTTACAGGATTGCCAACAAAACTCGTGTTGGGTGAACTTTCTTATTCGCTCTCTAATTAAGTCATATTGGACAGACAAGTTAACTCTTAATTCTCGTCAGCCCTTCTGGACAATATAGAAAGATCAGACCATAACTTTTAATCTGTACGTCGGAATTTGGTTTTCCTGGCGGATACGAAAAGCCAAGAACAAGATCTAAATATCTCTAGGAGGTGGAAATCTCCAATTCGGCCTCTAAGAACCCTAAATCGGCCATGCAACAATCTAGACAGATCTGAAATTCTAACATCAACAATTCAATCCAATCCAACTAATCGATTTTGTATCTAATCAACATAAAATAGTGGGGAAAGAACCTCGTTACCCTTGAAGACCCGCGGGAAGATGATGATCTATCCTCGAAGAAGATGATCCTCCTTCTCCTCACCCTCTCCTTCCCTCCTTTGGCCGACTCGACTACTGTCCCCCTCTCTTTCCCTCGCAAAGGCCGGCAGCGGGGAGCACCGTTGGCGAGTTGGGGAGGCACCACGGCAGGGGGGCGGCGCTAGGATCAGCAGGGGCAGGAGAAGTGGCGGCTTGGGGAGGGGAGAGAGATGGGGGCGGCTAGGGTTGGTGGGAGGTGGAGAGGCAACCCCCTTTAAGTGGCCGACCACCCCTTGGGCCTCCTGGGCCGCGGTTCGCGGCCCAGGTTGGTGAGAGTTTACAGAAACCCCCTCCAACCCTCTGAAAATTCCACTCTCTAAAAAAATTCCACCTTTCGAACTCTTTTATAAACACCCGATTAATGTTCTCTCTAATCGATATTTGAGGTATTACAGTTATTTACTAGTTAATTGTAGAGAATTTCAGTAGATTTCTATAGAATATTTAATCATATCGAGCGGACGAGTAAATTTCGAGTTTTGAATTTTGTAAGACTGTTGTCTAGGGAGTTGCTGTCTTTTGGCATCATCTTGATAGACTATAGATTAAATATAGTAAATGGATTAATTAAAATTTTCGATCTACATGAAAGATGTAGATAATTGTCCAAGTGTTCTGAAGAATCCAATTACTAGTTTTTTTTTTGGATAAAAGAAAAGTTATGAATTTAGTTAGACTCGCTATCCAGAAGATGACAGATCGGTCTTCTGGGATAAAAACGGGAGGTTAGATTATTTAATTATAAGTCATAGTAATATAAGAAAATATGGGGAATCTTGTGTAGAATCCAAAACTAGATGGTTTGCTATGATCGGGCTTGTGAGTCAAAATTTACGCTTTTTTTAGGACCAGAACAGCAAGGGGTGGCTGTTCGGTACTGGGGAAGCGTTGTGGATTCGGGGGACGTGTAGGGATGATGTCAATTGATTGTTGTTCTTGTGATATTATAGTTTGTATTGAAATTTGAGTGTTTAATGTAGGAGAGGCGTCGTGTTTGTTACCATCTTCTAGCCAAACCGTGTGTTGCAACTAGTAAAGACAAGTGTATGGTAGACAACGATAAATGATTGATCACTGCATTTCTTTACAGTTTATTATCATTATTGTTGATATTTTATTTTTATTTAATTGCAAGCAATGGAATGGTATGACGATATCTTGTTGACGAATATGAGGAAAATACTATATGATTAAATTATGCATTTTTGCATTCATAAGCATCTTTGCATATGAGGAGGTGATCACAATTGATCACAACTCCACGGGAGTGGAGGAGGTCCCCGATCCGTGAGAATGAGCGGGCTTGAGAGTGAACGTTGCTGCGAGCGTTCACTTACGCTATACTGATGTACGCGAAACAAGTGCATATGAACATATAGTGTATGGATGCATTGAAAAGAAGAGATGTGATGTTTGTGTGTGAGATCAAAGGTAAAAGAATGACATGAGAATATTAATAGGAGGATAAGTGGTAATAATGAAGTTATTAAATACTGTTGATTTATTATTGTTCGTTGTATATTGATGTATCTGCTGAGTTGTGGACTCACCCTTACTCTTTTATTGTTTTTAGGCGATCGTTGAGGGCGCCGCGATTGAGAGAGACTAGGGCGTGTGGGATAGTTTCATATTTCAGACACACGATTATTTGCCATGGGAAACATTTGATTCATTATTGCTGGACTACTTTCAGGACATGTTAGAAATTGAATAAGTTTAGATGAATGTTTTGAACCTATCTTTTCGTTCCAAGGCTTTGGAATTATTGGTTTGGTACTGTTTTAGAATTTTTACCTTGCTATGTTTCTCTCGCCTATTTATTCATACTTGACAAGTCTTTATTCATATTCTATTGTGACCCGTGGATGGGTTTCACTAATGCTTTGTTTGCTAGAATTTTATAGTGAGTAGTTGAATTTTAGTTAAGTTGGGTAGTTTAGTGACATTCCAGACTTCGTATTGTGCTGAAGTGTTACATCATAAATCAAAAATTGAGAACATTATATTGTTGATAGTGAAAACATAAAGCATGTTTTAAAAGGCACAATCAGACCTGCAAACAACGCACGCGGGTGGTACTCCTAGTTACCTGTTATTTGCTATTTGCAGTGTGATTTTCTTCATACTTGATTGCCCATTTTTTTCTTAATTTGTTGTGATGATACATTATATGTACAGGCGTACGAGTTGAGTGCTGTATAGCAATTCCACAATATATATAGGGTCTGTCTACAAAGAATTTGATTATTTTCTGTAAAAAACTATCACATTCTGAAAGTTCATTTACAACTTCACTATACATGAATTACAGTAAAATATTTATGTAATTTTTGTTCTTGGCTACTGTAATTATTCTTGAAAGTTTTAATAACTCATATTTCCACCAGATGATTCAAAATCTCACATGTACTTGAGAGGTTGAGCAAAAAATAAAGATAAAAAAATAAAATTATATAGCAACAAAATACGGCAATGTGGTGAACCCGTTATGTTCTTCACATGTACTTTGAGAGGTTGAGCAAAAATAAAGATAAGAAATAAAATTATATACCAACAAATACAGTAATGTGGTGAACCCGTTATGTTCTAAAAAAAATTATAATAAATTCGGACCCAATTCATTATATGAGAAAAGTGCAAATCCCAAAGCATATCGGACGAATGAAAATTCTACTACTATATTTTTTTCTTACAGCTCATCAGCAATACAAATTTTATAGCACATCTAACGAACAGAAAAGTAACAGTTTTAACTTTAAAAAACTGTTAGAAGTTATATAGCAATTTCCGTATATATACTTTTCCCGTAGTACTACGATACGTGATTGTCAACTTTAATTTAACCATCTAACTAGCTCCTTTTCACGTGTTCCCTGTGCATGCGCCACAGGTCAGTTGTCACCATAGAAGTGTATAGCTAGCTGGAGCAGATTATATAGTCTTTGCCAAGCTAGCATCTGAACATCAGTTTGCAACCATAGGTGTCAGCCTGTGACATGAAGCCCGAAGAATACTCTGCTGCCCACGACATGAAGCTGCCGTCGTACTACACCACCGGCGCCAAGCCGCCCACGCGGGTGGTCGACAAGACGCTGTGCGGCGCGTGCGACATCCTGAAGCTCCTGCCGACCGGCACCGTTCTGACCTTCCACACGCTGGCGCCGTCCTTCAGCAACCACGGCGCGTGCGGCGCGGCCAGCCGGCCGGTACCTCACTGTTGCGCTGATCGTCGCCTGTGCCGCCTCCTGCGTGCTGTTCTCCTTCACCGACAGCCTCGTCGGCCGCGACGGCCGGCTCTACTACGGCGTGGCCACACTCCGGGGCTTCTACCCGTTCAACTTCCACGGGACGTGCGAGGAGAGAAAGGAGAAGTTCGGCGACCTGCGCAAGATGAAGGTCAGGGCCCTGGACTTCGTGCACGCGTTCGTCTCGGGGGTCGTGTTCGTCGTCGTCGCACTCGGCAACGCCAGCATACAGAGCTGCCTGTTCCCCGACGTCGGGCCGGACGTCAGGCAGGTGCTGATGAACCTGCCGGTAGGCTTGGGGTTCCTGTCCAGTATGGTGTTCATGATCTTCCCCACTACCAGGAAGAGTATTGGATACACGGACTTGATGCCGCACCACCAGGAAGACGATGAGAAAGGAGGTGTTCCTGGCCGGAGCACGTCGTCCGTACGATGAATTAAACCCACAAAAGAAGACATTATACCGCGTCAGTATGAATATGTATTGCATTAACGTGTAGTATATATAGAGTAAACTAGTTCAATATTGTGCTTTGCTACTAATTTAAAAACAATTATAGTTCTATGATGTTAGGTTGTCAACCGTTATTGTACTCAGCGACATAATCTAGGCTGTCGGTGTCCTGCTTGTCAATACGGACACCGAAAAAGGTAAAGAGAACGAATAACCACCAATTTTAATTTTTAAATAGTAAAAATTAAGGACTAACACGTACTGTACAGTGTACAGAGCTGGGTTAGACACTAGATAATATCCATGCATGCATGTAGGGTTTTGGCCTGATTTTCTTTTCTTACGCTAAAATCTCCATGTTGATAATTTATATATCGGAATTGATAAAATTTGAATGGATGTACAGATGTAGAGCTAAAGGATATGTCTGTGCGCGCAAATTAAGACCAAATTGTAATGAGGAGGGTTTATGCATATACGTAGGGCATGCATTAGTTTTAGAAAAACATAAAGTTCATTTGGTACCCAACCCAAAATTACTTTCAAGTTTCCAGTGATACGATGGTTTTCACTACATATGTCCCAAATTTTAGTAACTAATTTTCTGTTTTATTAGGTATAAATACTTAGTTTGTGAGATATGATACAGAAACTTATATACAAAAAATATGTTTCAGTTATTGTAATTTTAAAAAATTAGATATACAATTTTAGGTTTAAATGGTATAAATGACAATTTCTTAATATATATATATATATATATATATATATATATATATATATATATATATATATATATTTGAAACAGACCAATCTCATTTGTTTAATCGTAAACCGGGTACATTCTGATTGAATACATCGACAAAAAAAAAGTCCACCGTACCATTAAGCTACGAACACCTACTGTTAAACTATACATGGCAGGCATGCAGGGAGGGCAAGGCGCCTGTAACATTCAAAAAGAAAATATCCAAACTTGGGATAATTGTAGTCAGAATAAATATGGATAAATGAGAAAATATTTTGAGAATGCTTTTCTCAAATCAATTATTTCATTTACATACATACAGTGGCCTTCAAACAATTTTTTAGGACAATTCAGAACAGACACAATTTTGGATCTTCCACAAAAGATAAAATGACACAAACTACTAGTGTCATGATCTTACACACAAAAAAAAAATGGGAGCTGTTCTTCTATATTTAACAATTCGACAAACATACAGCCTATTCAAAATTTTCCAAATCCTTTTTTTCTGCTTTCCTCATTGGGCTAAAAGCCTAGCGTGGCCCACTTCTAGTGCGCGCGCCAGCCTGCCTCGCCGCCCCGCCTCTCTCTTTCCCTCTCTTTGATGCAACGGGCCCGCATGTCAGAGGTCTATCTCCAGCTCGCGCCTGCGCCCACTCTAGTGCCAGCTCCATTGCTCGCCTCCGGTTTGCGATACTTGCCCACTAAATCGTGCTCACCTGCTGCTATCGCCTCAGCACTGCGCTGCACGTCACATTGTCGAGCCAACTCCAACTCCAACTAGTCACCTGACTTCTATCACCTCCTCCCATTTTCTCACCATGGCTGCCAGTTTTTTTGCCACTTTTGTCACGCCTTTATCCTCAGTACATATGCCCTCCAACTTTGTCGCTGTCTTCCCTTGCTCGCCCCCATTCCACTTTTGCGCAAAACCGAGCTTCTTGCTCCGTGTTTTCGCAAGAACACAAGTATCGTTCTCGACATCAATGAGCACATCTCCGCACCATTGCTACTCTCGTGAGGTCCTCTGTTGGACCGAAAAGGCAACTAGAGGGGGGGTGAATAGGAGCACGCTCACTTTTTCATAAAGAATTAATTCAATAAGATTTTACTCCAATAGCTATGGAAGCTATGAAGATCAATACACCAGTACAGCGGAAGACTAGTATTGAATCCAATTTAACCCCCTAAGCAAAACAACGAAAATCAACACAGGCTAAAAATCTCAGTGTTGGGCGGTCTGACCGCTGGGTCAATGGCGGTCTGGCCCCTGACCCCTGGCGGTCGGACCGGTGACCCTGGCGGTCTGACCGCCCGACTCAAGAATGATCAAATGTAACCAAGAGCGAAGTTGCAAATAGATGTAACTTTTGATCTACAACTCCAAACTCGATGAAACTTGGAACACACCTTCTCTATGATGTCAGGAACCTATTCCAATCGAAGATTGCGAAAATTCTTAGAAGAATTACGATCCTTTTCCGTTTGAGACGAGGAAGGTTCAAAACCGAGTCAAAACAAAAATTAGATCCAAAATCTTGCTCGTGGGTGATTGATGATCAAGATGATCCTAGATATGTTCCCACATGTCATAGCAAGCTAGATCACGTGAAGAAATCAAGCAAAAACTCACGGATCAAAGAGAGACTCAAAATCATCAAATAGAGAGAAGGAAAGCAAAGAGACAAAACTTTGATCAAACTTTCCATGGATTGATTTGATATGATTTTGGTTTACAGCCACTCCATCAATGGAGGACAAAGCTCAATCTATGAGCACGAAATCAAATCAAAACTCTCTAGAACACTGGCCTCCACAAATCCTCTCCCTAAGTAAATTAGGGTTTCAAAACAATAAAAGAGACGAAGAGAGGTGCAACCACCTCCCTCCTCTATTTATAGTGGAGGCTTTAACCTTCTAGAAGTTTGATTCAATTGGGCTCCCGTTAAGGCCCAAAACAAACAGGTCACACACGCATGCATTTTAACGCGTCGTTTTTATCGCCTCTTAACCTAATCAGCTTCACCTTGTGCCATCTTGCGCCACGGGTTGGCCAATAGGTCACCCTTGTCCATTCTGCACCACGCTTGAGTTTATTAACCTCACCCGGCATCGTCGATCGTTCTGGAACTCAGCTCTCCAAGCCTAGTCCGATCATCCTCGCCGTTGACAGTCGTTGACCACCAAGCAACCTGAATAACAATAGACAAGCAAAACGAATCCGGGAACAAGTTCTTCACAACTTAACCCACGTTAATCAAAACAAGCATCATGCAACATATATGCACCGAAACTCATGACTTTGACCTAACAACCAAATATCGCCGCCACAAAGAACGTCGATATAAGTGAAAACCGGTCGACCATCCATCGGCGGCGGCCGACCGCCACTGCTGGCGGTCGACCTCCACTGACTTAGCCGATTTTCACCGAAACCGAAACCTCATCGGAATTTTAAAACGACTAGAACTTTTGACTGGAGACTCCAAAAATCATGAGACCAAGTGCAATAGAATCTCCACTCTTGCCTACAACCACTATTTTTGGCCCAGCTCAAAACACCACCTTTAGAAATTGGCCGGTCCGACCACCGCTATGGCCGGTCGGACTGCGACTAGCCGGTCCGACCGCCAAGGGTGGTCGGTCCGACCGCCCTGTGGCCGGTCCGACCGCCGATTCGGCCGGTCAGACCGCCACTGGCCTGACATCATAGGTTCTTTCCCGAAAACACGTGAAACGACAAACCTTTAACGCCATTGTCAATTGTCACATCATCCTAAGATCAGTAGTATATCCCCATGATATCCACAATCTCCCCCTTGATGAACACATTGGTAATAATCCAGAAAATGTAATTTGGAGGTTTGAAAAGTAAAAATATTTTGTTTTTGCATAAAGGCACAACTTGGTCCATAAGCAAGAGAAAACAATGGGAATGACCAAGCTGGCATCAGAATAGCATAGGCAAGTGAGATAAGGCAAAAGAAAGCATAAAAACTTTAAATTCCATAAAAGAGTCAAAAATCTCACTTAAGGTCCATATGAAAGAACAATTGTTCATTTGACCTTTGATCATCGTGAGTATTAAGAAATAAAATCTAAGTTCAGAAAAGGCAATAAGATGATAAGAATGTAATTCAAAAGATCCTCCTCACTATGATTCTCAGATTTCAGAAAATTTCAAATTCTCCAATTTTATCCCCCTTTTTAACATTTTTTATATCTTCTCTCCTTTTGAGAGACCATGTGAGAGGTCCTCCACTCTGAGTGATGAGTATTTGACAAGTGTGTTGATTAGATTGAGAGTTGAGTTTTTCGGTTTGGACTGCTTTTGGCCGAATTTGTCAGGAAATCGGAACTACCGTGTATGGAGCGGAAGTTCGATAAATCAACTACCGGTGTTGGAAATAGGAACCGCCGATTTTCACGGTTTTGAGTTCGGCTGAAGGAAATCGGAACTTCCGCACAAGGGGTAGCGGAGTGTCCGATAATACTGACATTGAGTGTTCTCTGAGATGCTAATCGGAATTAAATATCTGGAAAGTCGGATGTTCAAGATCGAAGTACCGCAGATTGAGCGCGAACTTCCGATAAACTGACAGTGCGGATAATTCGGAAATCGGAACTTCCGCCGTGGTAATCTGCGAAACTTCCGATTGTGTCGAATCGTGCGTAGAAGGTTAAATTGTGATTTTGATTTTGTATGAGTTTGAGTCTTATACAAATATTGATGCTATGATATTGTGCAATGCTATGTGATGTGTTTTTGTGCGTGTTGATCGCAGGGCATCAAGATGGAGTCGTGGCGAGACACGTGGACCGGACTAGGCACGGAGGCGCCGAGGTCGAACGGTCGGGATGTGTCAAGACGGCGTGAATCTTGAAGCGGTTGCGTAGTCGTGCACAACAAGGTGTACGGAGGCTTCGGAAGGTGCGCAAGGGGAAAGGGTCTTTTCGCAGCGCAAAAGTGGAGGCGGTTCCGTTCGGTGTAGCGGGCTTAATGGGTTGGAGGCCCATTAAGCAAAGGCTATAAATAGGGAGAGCCACAGGTTAGGGTTAGACCTTTTGATAGAAAATTAGGTTAGCTCTAGAAAAGGATTTGTTTTGCTTTTTGAGAGCTTGTTGAGAGGAGAGTATGAACTCAAACCTATTGTAATCTTTCCTCTTTGCGTTACCTCTGTAATCCATGTTTCAATCCAATGAAATCGAGGTTTCGATTATCCGATTTTGCAACTCTCTCTCTCTCTGTTCTTGTTGAATATCTAGGGTTTTGGCATATCTTTTGATTTGTTTTATGAGATAGCATGAAACTTCATATCTAGAATCGTTTTGGTATTGCTATTACTTCCTCAAAGTTTCATGCTCTAAGAATCTGAGAATCTCGCTTATCATTGGTTTTGGTCTTTCTTGCCCTTCTTCAAGAAATCCGTTTTTGGTTCGATTATTGAATCTTTGATTGCGATTCTTCTCCATAAGGCCAAGATGGTGTTTAGGATGATGTCCTGTAAAACTTGACCTGAGAAGAGCATTCAAGATTAAGTAGTTTGGATTTTTGGGCAAAACCCGAGCGTTCGTTCTTGGTCGATAATCGAGACTTAGATTTTATGCGTGAAGTACATAAGCGGAACTTCCGCGATATATATTCGGAACTACATAAGAGGAACTTCCGCAATCATCGCCTTAACTTCCGATTTCGGAAGAACAACTGAAACTTATTTTTGTTATTTGATCTTGCTTCATTTACTTTCTTTAGATCTTCAGAGATCTTTGTAGGCTGGTTTTAAATACAGTGAAGGGGAGTATTAATTTTTAAGCACCATTCACCCCCCCCCTCTGTTGCCATTTCGGTCCTTCAATTGGTATCAGAGCCGGTTAGCTCTTCTTGATAGATCTTAACCGGTCGGTTGAGCCATGGCAACGGACAAGTATTCCACCAAGCCTCCAGTTTTTGATGGTCTGGATTACCCCTTCTGGAAGAGCCGAATGGAAACTTACATCCAGGCTCAGGGGTATGCCATCTGGAGAAAGGTGAAGGTTAGATTTGCTGTTCCTGCCGATGAGAACATCAATGCTGGAAACATGGCCGATGTTGAGGCAAATGCTAAGGCAAGATCGTATTTCTCATTTGATTTCTGCTTATGACATCTGGGTGACCCTCGATGCATACCATGAGGGCACCACTCAGATTAAGACGGTTCGACAAGACCAGTTCAAGCGTGAATACAGTAAATTTGAGATGCTTGCTGGTGAATCTCTTGACGAGTGCTTTTCGCGTTTTCACAAGATTTTGAGCAACCTCCGAGCGGTCGGTCTTATATACCCGACTCGGATAACGCCGACGATGCTTTCGCACTTGATCTTCGTGTTTGGGAGATGAAAGTGACTACCATCAAAGATAGCACGGACCTCTCGACCCTGACTCTTGATGCGCTGTACTCGCGTCTCAAGACTCACGAGATTGACATTGTCTCTCGAAGGTCGAAGTCACAGTCGATGGCTTTAGTCACTGATCCCACTTCTGGATCTTCTTCTGAGTCGATACGTGGGTTCTCCCTAGCTGCTCTCTGTGACATAACTGATGATCAGTTAGAGCAGCTTGAGGATGAACAGCTAGCCCTCCTAGCTCGGAAGTTTTCCCATGCTTACAAGAGGAGGAGGGATGGTAAAAGAGGAGGTCCCGTGATTTGTTTCGAGTGTGGTGGCCCCAACCACATCCGAGCAAACTGTCCCAAGCTTGGGAAGGGCAAAGGTGACTATGGCGGTCCAAGCAAGAACGACTACATCGACAAGAACCGCAACACGAAGCCCTCAAAGACTGATCAAGGCAAGAAGAAGTTCCGCAACTTTGGGAAGGCAAAGAAGTCGTTCCATCGCGTCCTCACCGCCTCGACGAACCGGACACCAGCGAGGTGGAGGGTGGAGGACGATGATGGGAAGGACGATCATGATCCCAAGGACGACGGCAACTTCTCCCAAGCATGTGCTTCATGGCCCTCGGGGCGAATCGAGCGACAGTGAGCTACTCCGACTCCGATGAGGTTAGTCCCACTTATGACCAAATTTAATGATGCTTTTCTTAAGCTAGGTAGATTCCATGCTAAGTCTAGGGCTAAGTGTCTTTGGGTTGGAGAAGGAAGTAGCTAGACTATCACGGAGCTTACTTTACTTACATCCGCTCCCTCCCGTGATGAATGTGACACATGTTTGTGCTTTGATTGATGATATGGAAAAATTAAGGACCTTACATGATAGTGTGTCCTCCGAACTTGACATGATTAAGGTAGAGAACATTAGCCTTCTTGTGAATTAGAGATGAGTAGGGTAGCACCTCTTTCATCCACTACTGATGAGACTACTGCTTGCACATCATGTGAGGTAAGGACAATTCGCTTAGAGGTCTTTATACCATGTTGCTTGATCTCACTCAAACTTGTGAAAATTGTAATAAACTCAAGATGAACCTAAAATGGGCGAGATCACAAAATTGTTGAATTTCAAGTCGCGCTACTAGAGCCTATTGTTTCTTATTTAAACCGTCCTAAGTTAATCATGAATTAGAATCAGATCTAAGCGGTTTCGAAAATGATTGATCACAATAATAAATTGGCTCAAGATGCTTCTAAGGACCTTGTTAGCTCACCTTGCAATCATTGTAATAAACTAAAATGTGATTTGGTTGCATTGGATGAAAAATGTGTGAAGCTAACTAAGGACCTTCTAGAGACACAATCATCTGCTTGTATTGTGTGTCTTTGGGAAGAAGTCTAAGGGTTTGGTAGAGACGCCTAGTAACGTGAACCAATCACAGCTAGCGAGGGATTGTCCCCCAAAGTCGGTTGTGCGTGCACAAGCCAATCTTTCCTCTGTTGTTGGTTCTTCTTCCGCTCCCTTACCTTCTCTGTCCCTTCTTCCCCTGCTCTTCTTGCACCTCTCTCTTTCGGGAGTGTCGGTATCTTATGAACACTCTCGAGAGGTTTGTAGGAGGCAAGAAGAAGCTCAATCTCATTCTAGACAAATCTAAAATTTGCTGATTTAATCGTGGTCTAGGATATGATATCCGGGAGGATATGAGGAAGCATCCACCGTCGTGCTCAAAACCATAGCACGGTGTGATCAAAACTAAGCCCGGGAGAAAGTCAATTTTAAGTCGCGGGTTTTGTTCAAAGGATTTCGACGACAGGTGATTCCACTGCGGCTTGACCCCTCGGAAGGCGAAGTATCATTGCACCTTCGTCGTAAAGATGGACATTTAGTTGATCATTGCTTCAGCGCGCCAAGATCGCGTAGAGACCGTGTTGAGTCTCTTAGGCACATTCGTGGTCGACCCGGATCTTGAGTGCACCTAAGACCAACACGAGGTCTAGGTTTGTTCCATCGATGATTTTGGGCAAGATCGAGGACTTGGTTTTTCCGAGTTTTCGATTTTCGTCCTCATGCTCCCTTTGGTCGTAATCTCCGCCGTCCGAGGGTAGATCTCGTTTTCCTTTCGAGATAGCTACCATGGCGAGATCAAGATGTTATCGCACTTCGACTCGCTCTTCCATAGCGATCGGATCCAAAGAACAGTGAGATCTTTTGACTTGTTGAGTGACAGAGAGCGTAGGGTAGATAGAGGTCGGTCTTGCTTGACTACTTCATCACGTTGCCGTGTTACTCAAGATTGGGTGCCAAAATCACTTTGCTGATTCACCCCAAGATCGAGACTTTACTGCTTGACTCGTGGTCGCGGTTTGGAAGGAAAGGTCCGGATTGTAGACTCGGTTGTTCACGCTATATGACCGGAGATTCTCGTTGGTTTTCTTCCCTAGCCCGTGCTCCGGTGATGAGACGATCACCTTCGAGATGCTTCATTTGGGCGCGTCATCGCTAAAGGTATCTTGTGAGCATTAATGATTCTTTTATTTTAAAAGATGTTGCCTTAGTAAGTAAGCTGCAGTATAATCTGCTTTCAGTTTCTCAGCTTACCGATGACGGTTTCGAGGTGAGTTTTAAGAAAAACAATTGCAAAATTCTTGATTCTTCGGGTAGTCTAGTTTATGGATTTCGATATGGGAGGATCTTTCGTGCTGATTTTTCCGGATCTTCCGTGATCCTCTCCGATGTTTAATTGCTTCAATCCCGTGATTTGACTTTACGGCATAGGAGACTTGGTCATATAGGATTTGATCATCTGACCAGAGTTAGCGGCCATGATCTCATTCGTGGTTTGCCGAAACTCAAAATGGTCAAGGATCTTGTCTGTGCTCCTTGCCGGCATGGCAAAATGGTTGCCGCTTCACATCCTCCATTCTAAAGACTATGACGGATGCACTGTGTCAATCGCTCCATATGGACACAGTAGGACCAGCTAGAGTGCAGTCAGTAGGAGGGAAGTGGTACGTACTTGTCGTGGTCGATGACTTCTCGAGGTATTCTTGGGTGTTCTTCTTAGCCTCGAAGGATGAGACGTTTACTCTTTTCGTGGTCTTTTGGTAGGCTTTCTGTTGAGCTCCCGGTGCATTACGAGCAATTCGCCGATAATGGCACCGAGTTCAAGAATTCCTACTTTGAGAGTTTTGTGGTGAGACAGTGTAGAGCACCGCCTCGTCTCCATCGTCCCCCAACAAAATGGCGTTGTGGAGAGGAAGAACCGTACCTTGGTCGAGATGGCGGGACGATGCTTGATGAGTACTCTACACCTAGGAAGTTTTGGGTGAGGAATTGCTACCGCTTGTCATGTTTCTAATGAGTTTTTCTTGGGCACTCTTGCATCGCACTTCTTATGAGTTGAGATATGGGCGAAAACCAGGCGTCTCGCATTTTCGTGTGTTTGGTTGCAAGTGTTTTATTCTCAAGTCCAGGAACCTAGATAAGTTCGAGTCACGATCTTGTGATGGGATCTTTACGGTTACTCGACTTCTTCTCGTGCCTATAGAGTCCAGGCTCATGAGTCTAGTAAATTGTTAGAAACACAGTGAGGTGACCTTGATGAGGCCACCCAGGACTAGGCCCGATATCTCGAGTTCCTTAGAGCGATCCGAGTCCATCTTTGTGGACGATGAGGAGGATGGAGATGAGGGTTGTTTACCCGATCCAGTTCCTTCTCTTCCTCTTGAGGTGCCTTCTTCCACCGCACCTCGAGGAGATCAGCCCTTACCTTCTGCTTCTTCTGAAGCTAGTGGCTCTGTTCCTATCTCATCCGCTAATGAGGTAGAGGCCACTTCTTCATCTCACCTGGACCTCCAAGACACATTCAAAAGGACCATCCTTGAGAGCGATAATTGGAGATCTCTTTGAGCGAGTCACTGCTCAAAAGCGGCATGTCTCTATTCTCTCCATTACGCCTTTGTTGCCTCGTTTGAGCCCAAAGACGTTTGTCATGCTCTTTCTGATGAGTCATGGACTAACGCCATGCACGAGGAATTGGAAAACTTTGAAAGGAACAAGGTCTGGTCCCTTGTTGAGCCCCCTCAAGGTCACAATATCATTGGGACCAAATGGGTGTTCAAGAACAAGCAAAGTGAAGATGGGTTAGTCATTGAAACAAGGCTAGGTGGTAGCTCGAGGTACTCTCAAGTTGAGGGTCTAGATTTGAAGAGACTTTTGCCCTGTAGCTAGACTTGAAGCCATTAGAATCACGCTTGCCTTTGCAAACTTCTAAGGGTTTCAAGCTTTACCAGATGGATGTCAAGAGTGCCTTTCTCAATGGCCTTATTGAGGAAGAAGTCTATGTCGACTGACCTCACAGTTTCGAGAACTCCAAATACCCTAACCATGTCTCTGAGCTTTCCAAAGCTTTGTATGGACTCAAGCAGAGGCTCGAGCTTGGTATGAAAGGCTTAAGTCCTATCTCACGAGCCATGGTTTTGAGATGGGTAAAATTGACAAGACCTTGTTCATCCGCCGTCTTGGCACCGATCTTACGCTCGTCGGATCTACGTGGATGACATTATCTTTGGCGGCTCCTCGCATGCTCGCTTCCCGTTTTCCGATGTCATGAGCTCGGAGTTTGAAATGAGCATGATGGGCGAGTTGAGCTTCTTCCTTGGCTTCCAAATCAAACAGACTCGGGGGTACCTTTCTTCATCAAGGCAAATACACTCGAGACCTCTGAGCGCTTCGACATGAATGATGGAAAGCCAAGATCAACTTCAATGGCATCTACAACCGCTCGGATCCGATGAAGACGGCGAACTGTTGACCAAAAGGATTTTAGGAGCATGATTGGCTCTCTCTTGTACCTCACAGCCTCGAGACCAGACATACACTTTTCTGTGTGTCTTTGTGCTCGGTTTCAAGCTTCTCCTCGCGTATCTCACCGTCAGGCGGTGAAGCGCATCTTCGTACCTTCGAGCTACCATTGACTATGGTATCCGTACTCTTCCTCTTCTTGTCTATCTCTTAGAGCTTTCTCCGATGCGACTTTCTTGGGTCAGGATAGATAGGAAGAGCACTTCGGCACTTGCCAATTCATTGGCACTTCTCGCCTCTCGGTCGCCGAGGAAGCAATCCGGTGTTGCGCAGCCCGCTGCAGAGGCCGAGTGCGTTGTTTGCAGCCGATTCTTTGTAGTCAGTGCTTTGGATGGTCTCGACCTGCAGGATTTCGGGCTATCTATCATTGCGTTCCACTCTTCTGTGATAACACGTCTGCGATTTGCATTGCAAAGAATCCAGTGCAACATTCTCGGACCAAGCATATTGATATCAGATATCACTTTCTTCGAGACCATGTAGAGAAGGGTGACATTGTGCTCCAGTTTGTGGAGAGTGAGCACCAGTTGGCAGATATCTTCACTAAACCTCCGGATGCTCGGTTTTATTTCTGCGGGAGAGCTTGGGGTGGTTTGTCCTTACGGACTGCTGTGAGGGGGAGTTTTGTGCTACTACTGTATTATATTATATTATATTATACTATTACTCCTTTCTGGTTTCATTTTTGGGTCGAAGTCCTTCCAGCATAGGTTAGAGTGGTTCTCTTGCCAAATTGCTTTGACTGCTACTTCTTGTCTTGTGCTTCTAGGATGCTGCTTATTAGCTGGTTCTTCCTTCTCTAAGTAGAGCTTACTCACTTCTTATAGGTTCTAGCAGGGTCGGGCCACCCTTGGGTAGACAGGGGCGATGTTTGCTCCTTAGTGTAAGAGTTGATCACCGATAGTCCTAGAATCATATGGGGTAGATAAGAACCTGTCGGCGATATAGTTCTCTATATCTTTTCTATGCTCTAAAGGATGCCTTTTACATTTTACTTATCAGATTCTCGTTTTTGTTCCTTTGGTTCAGGGGGAGTTATTCTTGGTTATTCCATGTTCTTAATTGTGTCATAACTCAACCTGAATTAAAAGATGCATCTCATTCAAGGGAATCTGGATTTTGTGTATTTCATCAAGCATTGCATAATAATCAAATGGAGCCTTGTTTATTATCCCTTATGATCTGCTTTCACTATTTTACATCTTGCCATGATTTATGCTAAACTGCTAGATCTATCATGACTTTTATGTGTAGTTTAGTCTTTGCCATGCTAAGGTATTTAAAAATGCTAAACTTGAATTAAAATCTTGTCATGATAGCTCTTGAGACTAGTCCGTTGAAACTATCCTTTTATGATTTTCGCCATGTCAAGTAGGTCGAGTTGAGTCTGAATCTCTTTTGAACTTTTGAGTAAGCTATGTCGGTTTGTTAAGAAACATGACTTATCTCTAATCACCGGTATAAAAACTTCAAAAGCAAAATGATCTCTTTGTGCGAAAAACCGATCTCACCAAATCTTTCTCATAAGACGGCTTGCCATTGTACTAGGCATGAACTCAGGGGGAGCCTTGGATGACCTAAGATCACCTCCTTAAGTCTGTTGCTTGGAGTGGTCGCATAAGGCTTGGGATCTAGCACATTTTTTTTTAAAAAAAAATGGTTGAAGCTCAGGAGGCAGTTGTGGATGGCACCTAGTCCAGAGCTTGCTTTACTGAGATAAAACCATAAAAAGTCTACAGAAAAAAAGAAAAATGTGCTAAAATTGCTTATCATCAAAGAGACCAAGTTCTGGATAAAATGAGTCCCTCTTCAACTGGTAGCACTCTAAACTGTTCAGTATGAGTCTTCTTGGTTCAACTTAGATTATTTGACATGGCTTGTATCATCTTTGGATATCTTTAGCTAGACTTCGATCTTGACTTATTTGACCTGCTAAAGAATTGGATCATTAATCAGATTATGGACTTTCTGTCTTAGCTCTTCTATACATCGATTGTCATGATCTTGATAGCATTCTTCTGTGTTATGGCTTGGTGTAATACTCTAATAGTCATTTTGGATAATCTACATGGCTCCTAATGCTTAAAATGAACATCATATAGTCTTTTCCTCCTTTTTTTCTACATATTGATGATTTTATTGCCAAAGGGGGAGAATGATAGTGAGAAAAAGCCTTCTGAAGAAAAGCCTTGAGTTTTGTGCGAAAAATTGCTCTTTCATCTCATCTCAAGTCTTTTTCTTTGTGTCAACTTGGTCTTGTGCTTAATTACTCTTGTTTAGACCTTGGTTGACTGTAATCTCAAACTCATCTTATGCTTTTTCGGTAATTGTCAATATACTCACCAAGGGGGAGATTGAGAGACCATGTGAGAAGTCCTCCACTCTGAGTGATGAGTATTTGACAAGTGTGTTGATTAGATTGAGAGTTGAGTTTTTCGGTTTGGGTGCTTCGGTGAGTCGTGGAAATCGGAACTACATTGTGTATGGAGCGGAAGTTCGATAAATCGAACTACGGTGTTGGAAATAGGAACTGCCGATTTTCCTGGGTTTTGAGTTCGGCTGAAGGAAATCGGAACTTCCGCACAAGGGGTAGCGGAGTGTCCGATAATACTGACATTGAGTGTTCTCTGAGATGCTAATCGGAATTAAATATCTGGAAAGTCGGATGTTCAAGATCGGAAGTACCACGGTATTGGCGCGGAACTTCCGATAAACTCCGACAAGTGCGGATGTTCGAAATCGGAACTTCCGGCGTGGTAAGTCGCGAACTTCCGATTGTGTCGAGCTCGCAGAGAGAAGGTTAAATTGTGATTTTGATTTTGTATGAGTTTGAGTCTTATACAAATATTGATGCTATGATATTGTGCAATGCTATGTGATGTGTTTTTATGCATGTTGATCGCAGGCATCAAGATGGAGTCGTGGCGAGACACGTGGACCGGACTAGGCGCAGGAGGCGTTGAGGTCGAACGGTCGGGATGTGTCGAAGACGGCGTGAATCTTGAAGCGGTTGCAGTCGTGCACAACAAGGTGTCGGAGGCTTCGGAAGGTGCGCAAGGGGAAAGGGTCTTTTCGCAAGCGGCAAAAGTGGAGGCGGTTCCGTTCGGTGTAGCGGGCTTAATGGGTTGGAGGCCCATTAAGCAAAGGCTATAAATAGGGAGAGCCACAGGTTAGGGTTAGACCTTTTGATAGAAAATTAGGGTTAGCTCTAGAAAAGGATTTGTTTTGCTTTTTGAGAGCTTGTTGAGAGGGAGAGTATGAACTGAAACCTATTGTAATCTTTCCTCTTTGCGTTACCTCTGTAATCCATGTTTCAATCCAATGAAATCTGAGGTTTCGATTATCTGATTTTGCAACTCTCTCTCTCTCTGTTCTTGTTGAATATCTAGGGTTTTGGCATATCTTTTGATTTGTTTTATGAGATAGCATGAAACTTCATATCTAGAATCGTTTTGGTATTGCTATTACTTCCTCAAAGTTTCATGCTCTAAGAATCTGAGAATCTCGCTTATCATTGGTTTTGGTCTTTCTTGCCCCTTCTTCAAGAAATCCGTTTTTGGTTCGATTATTGAATCTTTGATTGCGATTCTTCTCCATAAGGCCAAGATGGTGTTTAGAATGATGTCCTGTAAAACTTGACCTGAGAAGAGCATTCAAGATTAAGTAGTTTGGATTTTTGGGCAAAAACCCGAGCGTTACGTTCTTGATCGGGATAATCGAGCTTAGATTTTATGCGTGGAAGTACGCATAGCGGAACTTCGCGATATATCTCATGAACTACATAAGAGGAACTTCCGCAATCTACTGCCCGGAACTTCCGATTTCCAGAAGAACAGCCTGAAACTTATTTTTGTTATTTGATCTTGCTTCATTTACTTTCTTTAGATCTTCAGAGATCTTTGTAGGCTGGTTTTAAATACAGTGAAGGGGAGTATTAATTTTTAAGCACCATTCACCCCCCCCTCTGTTGCCATTTCGGTCCTTCACCTTTATACAACATTGAAATATCTTCTCCCCCTTTGACAATGGAGCCATCAAGGAATCATACCTTCCTCTCGTCTAGAGATAGCAAATGCGGAATGAAGACAGAAACATAAGAAGGAGTATGCATGAAGTGCAATGGAGTGGCTTCATTTTTGTATTTTTTAATTTTCGATTACAAGAAGTTTTGGAGATTACCCAAAAGAACAAGCTAGCATTTCTAATATTGCACAAACAACATATCAAGCCTAACAGCGCTAGCAAGATCATGATAAGACGTATATATCAAAGCTAAGCTCGAAGGCTCAATAAAAAGCAATAAATTTGATCAATTTAAGCAAAGTTTCAAATTTCGCAAGTTCATCAACAGGGATCCTAAAATAAAATTGGCCATGTCAAAATATCAACGTGAGATCAAAAAGCTAACAATGACCACATTAAGAGATAAACAGGTCCTGAATTGAATCATTTTGCTCAAATTTATCAAATGCCCATTTTTTAATAATTTTTTTATTTGCAGTGAATATGGAAGTTGACTAATGATCTAACTTAGTGACAAGATCCTGGACTAGGAGCCATCCACAAACTCATCCTAAGCTTAGACCAGAAGTTGATTAAAGGTATATCTTAGTGAAGAAGATCCTGGACTAGGAGCCATCCACAAAATCTTCCTAAGCTTCTACCAGGGCGACAAATCTTGATGTTCATGTCTGTGGATATCGTGGGGATATGTGCATGATCTTAGAGTGATGAGTCAATTGGCAATGGCGTTGTTGCTTTGACGAATCTCGCATTTTCAGAAAACTTCAGTGCTATCATGTCATTGGCGGTCCGACCGGCCAAGCCGCCGGTCAGACCGGCCGTGTGGCAGTCCGACCGACAATGCTTGCCGGTCCGACCGGCCACAAGTGATGATGGTGTTTAGGGCTAGGCCAAAAATAGGTTGTGTAGGCATGAGAGGGGAGTCTCCTGGATGCGGTCACATAATTTTTGGAGCTCCGAGTCAAAAGTTCTATCCATTGGAAAATTCCAGAGAGCTTGCGGATTTTCGAGTTGAATTTTGGCTATGTCTTTTGGGGCAGTCCGACCGCCGTTATGGAATCGGTCGACCGGTGGGAAATCGGTCCGACCGGCATGGTAAGGCGGTCCGACCGGCTTCCACTTGGACTTCGGCCATTTTGGCATTGTTGTGTTTTCGTTGTGTTTAATGCATGAGTTTCAATGCTTTATTGTTGCATATTGCATTGTTGAGCTAATGTGGGTCAAGTTGTGAAGAACTTGTTCCCGGAGACGATTTCTTTGTCTATTGCTGTGCAGGTGGCTTGCGGGTCAACGACGTCAACGGTGAGGTGGATCGGGACTACGCTTGGAGAGCTGAGGTCCAGAACGATCATGGATGCCGGGTGAGGTCGTGTGACTCAATCAGGGTGCAGAATGGACAAGATGGATCGAACGGGCGGTTCGTTGCAGCTGGTTGGATCAAGCGGCGCGGGGGTCCGTGCAAGTGCCTTGGAGGTTCCGATGGGATTCGGACGGGAGAGACTTGCCGACATGATGAGAGCCGCTGATCAACCTACACGTGGTGAAGCAGACGATTGCTTCAACAGATTTGTGTGTATGTGGGTCCCATTTGTGTTGGGCCTTAATGGGAGCCCATGAGAGAAACCCTAGCATCTCCTATAAATAGAAGGGGGAGATGGAAAAAACCCCCCAAGCACTCATTTGCAAAAAACCTAGTTAGGGTTAGGGTTTGGAGAGGAGAGGAAATTTATGTGTGTGCTCTTGGATTGAGCTCTTGTCCTCCTTGAGGGAGTGGCTTTGTAAGCAACATCTTGAATCAATCAATCTATGGATGTTTGTTCAAGGATGAAGTCTCATTTGTTTTCTTCTCTTTTGATGATTTTGGTGCTTCCTTGATCCGGTTTTTTATGCTCAGTCTCTTGACCGATTTTACCTTGCTATGATGTGTGGGAATACTCCTAGAATCATCTAGATCATCAATCCCCCACAAGTAAGTTTTGGATCAAGATTTTCATATTTCTAGGTTTTGAACACTTCTTTGGAAAAACCTAAAGAGATCGATTCTTTGAAGTGGATCTGGATGATCGTCGGTAGAAATAGGTTTCAGATATCCTTAGGGAGGTGTGCTCCAAATTTGGTCAAGTTTCATTAGTTGAATCAAAAGTTGGACCAATTTTTGTTTTGGATTTGGGCATTGTGCGTTGCCTCTGGACTAAATCGGTCTGATCGATTTTTCACTGCCGGTCTGACCGCCCGAAAATCAGACCGCCAATTGAGCACCGGTCCGACCGCCAGGCAGTCAAACCGCCAGCAGTACTACACCGGTCCGACCGGCCCAGTGAGATCAATTCTCCATTATTGAGTCCTGTGGTTAAGGGGGTAATCAAATTCAGCACAAGGCATTTACTGATCTTCTTAGCTTTCATAGCTAAAGGAGAAAAGTGCGTGTTGAATTTGATTAAGGTGAAAAATCGAGAAAGCTCCTATTCACCCCCCTCTAATCGCCTTTACGGTCCTACAAGTGGTATCAGTGCCCGGTTAGCTCTTCTCATAGATCTTAACCGGTCTTTGGAGCCATGGCGACTGACAAGTATTCAACCAAACCACATATTTTTGATGGAGTTGGTTTTGCTTATTGGAAGGCCCGAATGCAGGCCTACATAGAGGCTCAAGGGCACGCAATTTGGCTTAAGGTAAAAAATCCTTATGTTGTGCCAGCCGATGACGATGTGATCACTCAAGATGTGGAGGCCAATAGGAAGGCTCGGAATTTTTTGATCCAAGGCCTTAGTCGATCGGAGTTTGAGTGTGTCGCTCATTTGCGGTCTTCTCATGAGATCTGGCGGACTCTCTGTGATTATCACGAGGGCTCCACTGCGATCAAGGAAGTGAGACAGAACCATCTCAAGAAAATTTACTCCAAGATCGAGCAAAGACCTAGTGAGTCATTAGATGAGCTGTGGGGAAGATTTTCTAAGATTTTTCTTGATATCCGCGCTGTTGACCACGTCTTCACTGAGTCAGAAAATGCACGCCAACCTTTGGGTGCTCTTGATGTGAAGGTATGGGGAATGAAGATCACTTCCATCAATGACAACACTGTCATGAGTTTGATTACCATGGATAAGCTATACTCGAGGTTGAAGACGCATGAGATTGATTTTATCTCGCGTCTCCCCAAGACAGAGTCGATGGCTTTAGTGGTCGACCAATCTAAGGATAGTTCTTCTGATTCTTTGGATGTTAGCTCATCGGGTTTTTCTTTATCAGCTTTACATTCTTTGAGCGATGAGCAACTTGAGAAACTACCTGAACATGATTTGGCCCTCCTATCCACCAAATTCACGAGAGCTTACAACAAGGTGAGAAATAGGAGGAGAGGTGGATCTATCACATGCTTTGAATGTGGTGAGCCAAACCACATTCGCTCCAGGTGCCCCAAGCTCAAGGGTAAGGAGCAGAACGAGTCACAAAGGCATCCTCAAGCGAGGGATGCTAAACCCAAGAAGACAAACTATCGCAAGTTTGTCAGCTGGGTCCTTGTCGCTCTAGAGAATGTGAACATGAGCGATGTGGACTCGGAGACGGAGGACGACGAGAGTGACTCCCATGGCAAGAAGAAGGCTCATGACTTCACCGGCATGTGTTTCATGGCCAAGAACAGCCACAACACTGACTCCTCCAATTATGAGGATCCTTTCAGCGATCCCGATGAGGTATGCCCTTCGCTTGCTGATATGAAAAGAGCTTTGGTGCTTGCCGAACAGAAATTGGATAAGCAAGCAAAAATGATTAAGAAACAGGACACTATGATTGATAATTTGAACCTAGAAGTTGTTAGGCTCAAATCCATTAATCCTGATGATATTTGTGATTCCTGCTCTAGCTTGCTTAAAGAATTGAGAAGCTTAAAATCTGCTCATTCCTCTGTAGTGAATCAATTAAAAGATGCTCTTGATGAACTAGAATCTCTCAAGTCTAGTTCTGTTTGCATGGATGTCATTTCTCTTGATGTGACTGCATTGGATAGCGCCTTGAAAGAATTGCAAAAATTTGAGGCTAGTCACACTTACTCTCATTGTAAGAATAATAGGATTAAAATGCAATAGATGACAGAAATGGTTGTGTACTTTAGATCTGCTTCATGTGAAAATTGTCCTAAGCTCACAATTGAGATTGAAACTCTAAACAAGACTCTAGAAGAAAAAGCTAAAATTGAAAAATCCATGTCTTTTACTGCTTCTAAGAAAGTTATTGACTCTATCTCTTGTGTATTGAATGCTGAAGTTGAAACAATTGTTGGTAAGATACAAGAGGCTTTTAGAGTTAAATTTAAGGAGCAGTTGAATAGGATTAAGGATTCCTATTGTGTGTCTTGTGAGGCTTTGAAAGTGGAAGTGACTCTTCTTAAGAGTAAACATGATGAGGTAATCAAGTAAAGAAAGTGCACTAGATGTGAGGATTTAGCTAAAGAGAATGATTACCTCAAAGTGACTCTTGAGAGGTTTTCTAGTGGGAAAAAGAAACTCAATATGATTCTTGACCAATCCAAGGTGAGTGTGAAAAATAGTGGCCTAAGTTTTAATCCCCTAGAGTATTCCAAGAATCACCCACCTAAGATTGCAAGAGTTGTGAAAAGTGGTATGTTTGAGGTAGAACCTCCTAAGCCATCCAAGGTTGTTTTCAAATCTGCAGGTTTTGCTCAAACTCTTTCTAGCAAGAAAGGTGCTTCTGTTTCACCAGTACAGACCCCTCAAAAGGTCAAGTACCATTGCACTTTCTGCAAGAAAGATGGCCACACTGTTGAGTTCTTTTTCCGGAGATCTAAGATTGAGAGAAAAGAGAGGATGAGCGCATTGAGAACCATTAGAGGAGTCCCTTCACCTGCTGTAGTCTCTAGAGCCAAGCAGCCTATTTATCGTACTACATATAGGCCTAGGTTTGTAGATAACTTTGTTGACTCTTTTGATGGGTCTAGGCAGCATTCTGGTTTAGGATATCGTGAGGAGAGACCACGGGTAGCATCTAGACAGGGGGAGTATCGATCTTTTGGTAGATCGTTTCGGAGAGGTCCAGGTGGTTCTCGTGTGCATTCTTATGATTTTATTCTTGATCATTTTTCTGCTGCTTCTACTGTTGTTCCTAGGCATCGTGCATCTCAGTACTGTATTTCTAGATCTTTTATCACTAACCCCAGTACTGAGGCACATATGTTTTCTGCTTGTGCTTTTTAGGCCCGTCGTGCGAGGAAGGAGGACATATAGCTTGTTGACTCCGGGTGTTCTCGACATATGACCGGAGATTCTAGATGGTTCTCCTCCCTCACACGTGCATCCGGTAATGAATTGATTACTTTTGGGGATGCTTCTACCGGGACCATGACTGCCAAGGGCACTATGTGCGTCAACAACAAGTTCATGCTTAAAGACGTCGCTTTGGTAAGTAAGCTGAGGTATAATGTTCTATCTGTTTCTCAGCTGCTTGATGAGGGTCTAGAAGTGAGGTTTAAAAGTGGTGAGTGTAGAGTTCTAGATTCCTCGGGTGAGCTTGTTTTTGAGATCTCCAGATTTGAGAAGATTTTGTGTGCAAATTTCAGTATTTCTTCAGCTTCTAGTCCTAGATGTCTTGTAGCCTCTGATTCTCATGATCTTGTTTTGTGGCATCGTAGACTTGGGCATATAGGCTTTGATCATCTGTCTAGAGTCAGTCGCAAGGACTTGATTAGAGGTTTGCCTAGGCTGAAGGCTGTTAGAGATCTTGTGTGCTCGCCCTGTAGACATGGTAAGATGGTGTTTGCTTCCCATCCACCTCTTACCTTGGTGATGACTGATGGACCAGGACAGCTTCTGCACTTAGACACTGTTGGTCCTTCTAGAGTTCAGTCAGCTGGTGGGAAATGGTATGTGCTTGTGGTTGTGGATGATTTCTCCAGGTACTCTTGGGTTTATTTTTTGGCTTCCAAGGACGAGGCTTTTGGCTTCTTTAGAGAAATGGTCCTTAGAGTTGCTGTTGATATTCGTGAGCTTTGAGTGCCATTAGGAGTGACAATGGGACAGAATTCAAGAATTCTTCATTTTCTACCTTCTGCACTGATAGGGGAATTGAGCATCAGTTTTCTTCACCTAGAGTTCCCCAGCAGAATGGTGTTGTAGAGAGGAAGAACAGGACCATTGTAGAGATGGTTCGGACCATGTTAGATGAGCATTCTACTCCTAGGAGATTTTGGGCTGAGGTGATCTCTACTGCTTGTTATACCTCTAATAGGGTCATTCACCCAAAGTCTCTCATTTTAAGATTTTTGGTTGCAAGTGCTTCATTCTTAAACATGAAAACCTTGATAAATTTGAGTCTAGATGTTCTAATAGCAAATTTCTTGGATATCCTGCTCATTCTTGTGGCTATCGTGTATGTAATGTTGACACTAACAAAATTGTTGAGTCTTGTGAAGGCACTTTTGATGAAGCTAGTCCTGGTACTAGATCCGATGCTACAGGTACACAGGTTCCTGAAATTCAAGAAAGCATCTTCGTCGATGATGACTCTGAGGATGAGGACCCGATACATCCTCCAGTCACTTCTGAGAGGGTTGGAGAGCCTGCTACTACTACTCCCGTTTCAGCTGAGCCGCCTCCTCCTATCTTCACCGACGACTTGAGTGGCTCTGTTCCTACCTCCACAGCTCGTGAGGTAGAGGCCACTTCTGGACCAGGAGCTCCTCTTCATATTCAGCGACTGCATCCACCTGAGCAGATGATTGGGGATCTTCAAGAGCGAGTCACTCGCTCTAGGTTTATTTCTCCTGGTTCTCATGCTCATTCTGCTTTTGTCGCATCTTTTGAACCCCGATATATCACCCATGCTTTATCTGATGCCTCTTGGGTCAATGCCATGCATGAAGAGCCTGAAAATTTTCAAAGAAACAAAGTCTGGACCTTAGTTGAGCCTCCTTCTGATTCTAATGTTATTGAAACAAAATGGATTTTTAAAAATAAGCAAAGTGGGGATGGATTGGTTGTTCGCAATAAGGATAGACTTGTAGCTCAGGGTTATTCCCAGGTAGAACGCTTAGACTTTGAAGAGACCTTTGCTCCTGTATCTAGATTGGAAGCCATTCGCATTTTACTAGCATTTGCAACATCCAAGGGTTTCATGCTTTTTGAAATGGATGTTAAAAGTGCTTTCTTAAATAGTTTCATAGAAGAAGAGGTCTTTGTCAAGCAACCACATGGTTTTGAAAATCATAAGTTCCCAAACCATATTTTTAAACTCTCCGAAGCCTTGTATGGATTGAAGCAAGCTCCTCGAGCTTGGTATGATAGGCTTAAGAGTTTCTTGCTTGAAAATAATTTCAAAATGGGAATGGTTGATAAAACCTTGTTCACTCTCAAGTATAGCAGCGATTTCTTTTTTGTTCAGATTTATGTGGATGATATAATATTCGGTGGTTCTTCTCATGTTTTGGTGTCCAGATTTTCAGATTCTATGAGCAGTGAGTTCGAGATGAGCATGATGGGAGAGTTGACATTCTTCCTTGGTCTTCAAGTCAAACAAATTAAAGAAGGCACCTTCATCCACCAGAGTAAGTATACAAAGGATCTTCTTCGGCACTTCAATATGGGAAGCAGTAGACCAATGTCTACTCCCATTGCCACAACCACCGTGCTGGACCCTGATGAGGATAGAGAGCCCGTGGACCAGAAGGAGTACCGCAGCATGATTGGCTCCCTCCTCTACCTCACAGCGTCAAGGCCGAACATACAATTTGTTGTATGTCTGTGCTCTCGCTTTCAGGCGTCCCCTCGTGCTTCTCATCGTCAAGCAGTACGTTGGATAATCAGGTACCTTCAAGATACTCTTGACTTTGGTCTCTGGTATTCTTCTTCTTGTGCTCTCTCTATTCAAGCATTTTCTGATGCTGATTTTGCGGGGTGTAGAGTGGATAGGAAGAGTACTTCTGGCTCGTGTCATTTCTTAGGCACATCCCTTATCTCTTGGTCTTCTAGAAAACAGTCTTCTGTTGTATAGTCCACAGCCGAGGCCGAGTATGTAGCTGCAGCCAGTGGTTGCTCTCAGGTTCTCTGGATCTTATCCACGCTGCGGGACTATGGGTTATTTTTGGAGAGTGTTCCTCTTTTCTGTGACAACACTTCTACCATAAACATTGCCAAAAACCCAGTGCAATATTCTAGGACTAAGCACATTGATATTCGATACCATTTTTTGAGAGACCATATTGAGAAGGGTGATGTTGTGCTTCACTTTGTAGAGTCTGAGTAGCAGCTTGCAGATATTTTCACTCAAGCGCTTGATTCTTCTCGTTTTGCTACTTTGTAGGGAGAATAAGGGGTTATTAGTCCTCTTGGGCTGTTTTGAGGGGGGTTTTGCTCTTTTTCCATTCATTGTATCATAATACATTTTAAAATTTGAATATCTTGCATTGTATTATAAACTTGTGGAGTTTTAATTATTATCCTTGTATGGCATGTTTTCATACTTTATACCTTGCCATGTCCTGTGATGGTCTGCTAGTCTTCTTTTATGGCTCTTCTTGTTTAGCTTAGCTTTTGCCATGCTAGCTTTATATCTGTGAGCAAATTGGATCGAATCATGTTTTGTTGGATCTTGTGACTAGTTTTTCTTTAGTGACCTCTCGTGATTCATGCCATGTCATATAGGTTAAATTGAGCTTTGAACTGAGTTTGAGCTGTAAAATGAGCTTGTGGATATCGTGAGGATATGTGCACGATCTCAGGATGATGAGTCAATTGGCAATGGCGTTGTTGGTTTGTAAAATCTCGCGTTTTCGGATTTGCTCCAAGGCTGTCAGACCACAGGCGGTCTGACCGGTTGTGTCGGGCGGTCAGACCGCCCGTGGAGAGGTCCGACCGGCTATGGTGGCCGGTCCGACCGGTAAATTGAAAATTGGTTTTTGGAGCTGAGCCAAAAATAGGTTGTGTAGGCAAGTGAGGGGAGTCTCCTGGATGTGGTCGCATCATTTTTGGAGCTCCCAGTCAAAAGTTCTATTAAGTTGAAAATTCCAGAAGGTTTCGGATTTTCACGCTGAAAATTTGGCTAAGTACTTTCGGGCGGTCCGACCGCCGTTGTGGGATCGGTCCGACCGGCCTGGAATCGGTCGGACCGGTCTTGTGGGGCGGTAAGATCGCCGATGACTTGGAGGTTAGCCAAGTTTGCATTGAGTTGATTTGATTGTGTTTATTGTATGAACTTCAATGCTTTATTGTAGTATATTGCATTGCGAAGCTGACGTGGGTCAAGTTGTGAAGAACTTGTTCCCAAAAACGGTTTGTTTGTCTATTGTTTGTGCGGTGGCTTGCGAGTCAACGGCGTCAGCGGTGAGTGGATCGGGACTACGCTTGGAGGCGAGGTCCGAGCGATCATGGATACGGGTGAGGTTGTGTGACTCAAGCATGGTGCGAATGGGCAAGATGAATCGAGCGGGTAGTTGATGCAATTTGGTTGGATCGGTGGTGCGGATATCGGTGCGAGTCTGCGGGAGGTTCGATGGGATTCGGACAAGCGAGGCTTGGCGGCGTGATGAGAACCGCTGATCAACCTACACGTGGTGAAGCAGACGATTGCTTCAATAGTTATGTGTGTGTGGGTCCCATGTGTATTTGGGTTCCAAAAGTGAAACCCTAGGTCTCTAGTATAAATAGAAAGGGGGGAGATGGAAAACCCTCTTAAGCATTCATTTGGCCCCTTCTTCCTTTTTCTAGGGTTTGGACACTACTACAGAACACGTCATCACAGACGGTTCGGAACCGTCATCACAGACGGTTTCCGAACCGTCTATATTTGTTCGTCTGTGATAACAAGAAGTTATCACGAGCGGTTCAAAACCGTCGTGATACGGTTATCACGAGGCGGTTTTAAAGTAAACCGTCGTGATAACCACTTATCACGGACGGTTTACTAAAAAACCGTCGTGATAACCACTCATCCTGAGCGGTTTTTAGTAAACCGTCGTGATATTTCTAGTATCACGCACGGTTTACTTTAAAACCGTGCGTGATACTAGAAATATCACGACGGTTTACTTAAAACCGTCAGAAGGCTATTACCACATACGGTTTTATGTTGAAACCGTCTGCGTAGCATGAGCGGTTTACTTTAAAACCGTCTGTGATACTAGAATATCACGACGGTTTACTTAAAATCGTCGTGAAGGCTATTACCACATACGGTTTTATGTTGAAACCGTGCGTGGTAATAGCCTTCACGAACGATTTCAACATAAAACAAATCGTGGTAGTGAGCGATCCTAGCTATATTGTTTCTTTGTTTTTGGCGACCTCGGAATTGCTAGCCATGCCCTCTCAAAACAAGCATGTACAAAAAGCAGATACATCGCAGATAATCAATTGTTGACAACTCAAATTGATCATTACTCAAAATAAATTAATAAAGATCGAATTTGTTGAAGTATTTTCGCTATAGTTGTACAATTGGATTACAATTAAGTCAATTATTTGCGTGAATCTCGGGTCGGCGATGGAGTGAAACTCTCCTTTGTTAACTATTTCTATCATGATAAAGGTGCATAGCGCCCTCGAACTTCCACGAGCTCTTGCATAGCGAGTCCATGTAAATCTATTATCAAACCCCGCCGCTAGGTCAAGAAAAATGGTAAGGATATATATTTGAATTTACAATTACAAAAAATTATTTGAGATTGACAAACCTCCGGATTCTTCATCTTAGCACTAATGATTTCTTTGTATATGATGGCAAGCGTAGAATGCACATAGCTCATCATTTTTTTGCAAGCGCCTTTGCAAAAATAGAATTACATATGTACGTATAGTCGATTGAAGACACATTTTTATGAAGTATGATATATATAGGATTATTGTGTTGTAGCGCGTCTAGGAAATTTAGTCACCCGTGTTAGTTAGGCGCTGGATCCACTTGTATCTTCCTTGTTGGCTAACATAGGAGATGAGCGAACTACATAATTGAAAAAGTTATCCTCGGACACTTCAAGCGAAGGAAGACTACAATAGAGTTATGTATGGAGGAAATGATCATACTTGTCGAGTATTCCTTGCGAGAATCTTTGAAGTCGTGATCGTTTACGACTAGGGAATCAAGATATATCACGTTGTTCCTCCCGGGTATAATGACTAAAAGGATCGATGGTACCTACTCATGTATGTCGCTATAACTATTAAACCTAAGTACAAATGAAATTTGAATAGCAAATAGTGAAGCACTTACCCTCGGTTGTAGGGCACGATATGTAGTCCTTGCGATTACGAAGAAGCAATGCCGTCGTTATGTAGTTCTCGACGAAGGTCGCGTCTGCTTCGATGGTTTGCATAGATACCACGTGTGGGTCGAGAAACCCACGGTTCTCGCCCTTCCCGCATATTTCATCATGTATCTATACATAAGCAATGAGTTGCGATATTTATCGGTATTACATGAATGTAGAACTTGATTGTACACACTTACGGTGTCCAACATCGTAGAAGCGGCGTCGAGGGCTTCGAGATTGAATAGGTTGAATAAGTCGTTGAAGCCCACCACGAAGTTTCCGCCCGTTGAAGAAATGCTCATCCTTGTATGCGACGGTGATTCGATGTCGCACCGCTTCTTTGCGGTATTCGCGGTACCGGGCATGCAAAGCGACAAGCAAATCAGCGTGGGCTAATTGTGCGTTAGGGCACAACGGTTTTCGATGGAGTACTTCCCGTGCTTCGGGACTTGGGAGGCGGCTTAATGTTCGTCGATTTCGATTTGGCCTTAACGATTGGCGGCGTCTTCTGCGAGGCGTCTCGGGAACCGTCTGGTAGCACGCTTTTGTTGTTCCTTGGCGTCTTCTCCACGGGAACCGATGAGGTGGCCTTCGAGGCGAAATATGAGGTGGAGTCATGGAGGTCCGTTAGAGAGGAATGGTCTGTCGAGATTGCGGCCTTCTTTGGGTCGGGGCGATGTCCGTCTTGGGCCCTTTGGATAAAACGTACGGGCATCCCCTAGTGTTGTGATCTCTTCGTTGGGCGAATGTCCAGCGGGACGGCCATGAAATGTTGATGTACCATGTCCACCTCCACCCTTACGTAACCATGCACCACCCGACACCGTCTTTGCTTTGCTCCTTCTGGTATGGATGCACCATCCCCGCCAAACCTCAATAGGAATGGACCCAACTAACCTCGGTTGGAGCTTGCGAGCCGTCGGCTCCTACAAAACGATCGCAATTAGCTAAGGCGTCCTATAGGTCTATCTTTGGTGCATTCCATAGATGTACATTACCTTGATGCGGTCTATCGGTAATTGGTCGTCGTCATGTTCAAAATTATGCGTGGGCGCGACACTACTCGATGTCGAGGACTTGTTCCCGCAATAACGAGGCGGCTTGCGGTCGGTTGCGGAGTACTTGATTCGATTGATCCTGCAAACTTGCTATCGTCCCTGAAATTACGCCTTAGCGGTTCAAGCGATTATCGTACTCGGCCTTGGATCTCTTCCTACTTCTATACATGAAGTAGTCGTCATGAATCCATGTACCCAAAGGTACGTTAACCCCTTGCCTCGCGTGCGACCAGGTGCTCCTTGTTTCCTAGGGCCGTAGATAGTATATCCTTCTCCTGTGTTCTTGGAAGGAGCCTTGGAAGTTTGGGCAATCAATTCATCTTTGCAAGAGGTCATCATGTTATTATAGTCACTATGAAGTTATGGACTTATAAACAAGTAGGTAGTTCGACATATTTACCACCGTTGGGACACTTCACAGTCCGCGGGTTTGGGAAAGTGACGCCATCGACGAGACTTTACCCTCGCTTTTAACCGTGCACGGAGCGCGTGTGTGATATCGAAAATAGATTCTCCTCCTCGACCTCCCATTGCGCGGATTTAGCCGCGTACCAGTGATGCCGAGTGCGTGGGGTGAGTGTTTCGTGCTGGATTGCTTTGTGTGCCGCACTTTGCTCCTTAAATTCATCCGTCGTCTTCATAGCCACAAAGGCGTTCCATGTTTCCAGCGTCAAGAATGAAAACTTCGTGAAGGCGTCTCACTCTTGTTCACGTCTTTGCGTGACAAGAGCGCTCTTGAAGGTCCTCCACGCGTGACACATGGAGAGCAAGGCATGCCGTTCGGCGCGTTTCATATCTGTTTACGGATAGTGAACACGCTTGATAGGTCTTCCCGGCCGCGCGTCTCGATCTTTTGTCGAGACTTCCACTTTGGTGTGGTGATAGGGACCTTTTCCTTGCAAGTATCCGCAGATGGTCCGGAATCTCGCCACGATGCGGGGGGACTCGGAGGACCCCAACGTCAGCGACCTCCGTGATGGTCGATCGGCGTGAGCAATTCGATATTCCTCGCCATCTCGCTTACGTATCTGCGGCGTCGATGGCGTGGCGAAAACGGCGCCTACGCCATGTCTTGGCGTCGGTGACGGCGGCGAAGACGCGCCTCGCCATCTCGCTTACTTGCTATCTAATCTGCTCATCACAGAGCGTGTTGTGCAAGCGAGGATGGATTGTAAGTCAATATAATGCCATGCTTGAGTACAAATTAACGATATATATATGGCATCCTAGAATTAATGATCCAAAGAATATCGATGCAAATTAACGATATATATATGGCATCCTAGAATTAACGATCCAAAGCAGACCAATCTTTCTAATGATGTTGTTTAAGAAGCTAGAATACTATTCTCATATACCAAAAAATGATACGGTGATATATACTACTTAAATCGTTCTCTTTTCTAAAAGGTGGTGCAAAATATGCTAATGGCAAGAATATCCGATCTGAATGAGCTAGCCGTTCTTGTATTAATTATATACTTGCTTGTCGGTGTATATATGACCCGTCAAAGTCAATGAACCAAGCTAGTGACATAACAATCACATATATATATGGCATCCTAAATTAACATCGAGAAGAATATCGATCTGAAATTAACAAAGATATATATGGCATCCATTGATCCAAAGGTCTTTGAGGGTAAGCACTTATTTTTATGTAAGATTATTTTAGAAATCTAGAACTGTCATTAGGTTTCTCAGTTTCTGTGTTCAGGTTATGCCTGAATACTCAAGTATTGTTGATCATTCTAAACCTGCTATCTTTTACCATGAGTGTGTGATATTTAGTTAGTGAAAAATATAAAAGGTTCCCATGGGTGAAGGAGAGTTGAAAAAGATATGATAGTAGGTTCTAAACAAGAATCGTCTGTGATATGTAGAGTCATAGGTTCAGAATCGTCTGTGATGTCCGCCTGTTATCATAGACACATAAATCCGGACGGTTCAGAAACCGTCTGTGATGACAATTTAGAACCGTCTATGGTGATCTTTTCTGTAGTAGTGACTTCTCACGTATTAGAAATAATAATATTAATAAAAAATAATGTTCACCAATTCATAGATTTATCATATATATAATAAAGAAACAAGAGTTGCACAGCTATTATAACTCTATTTCTACAATATTTTTGGCAAAACGGTACTCTTCTACATTATATGTTTTCCTTTTTATTCAGCTCATGCCTTCCATGATTGCATCCGAGTTTCATACAGTGTATACATAACCTTATCCGACGGCCGGTTCACCGACTAGATCTGTGCAGTGTAGTGTAATTTCATTCAGTCGATCTTGTGGAGTAGCTAGCGCTAGCTAGGGTACTAGACACGCGCTGCTGCCACCCCTTAGTGGCGTCTGCGTGCAGTGTTGGGGCCAGCGGTTTCCAACATTTCAAATCAGCCGCTCATTGGTGTCGTGATGTGAGTGACGGTCCTAGCTTTGCTCTGCCGCGCGCGCGTCTTGGCGATGATCTGCGCTGTAAGCGGGCAGCCACCAATGGCAACGCACTCAGAATGCACCGCGATGTTGATGGACATTACGATGGGCCGATCACTCGAGCCGAAACCGGAACCCACCCCTACCGGCCACATATGTATTTTACTGATTTATGCATATGTAGAGTCAAAGTTAATATCGATCTTTCTAATTCATCGGAATTATGCAGTCCCACCGCCTTATTGGCTCGGGGAGGAAGGTGGGGGTGGCCGGCTTACCTTCGTGGTGCTTGGGAGGAGCTCGGGGAGGAGGTGGCGCGGGGTCGGGGGAGGAGGTGGCGCCGGGGCCGGGGTCGTGGAGGAGCTCGGAGAGGAGGCGCGCCGGTCGGGAGGCGCGGGGTCGGGGAGGCGGCGCGAGGTCGGGGCGGCGCCGAGGTCGGGAGGCGCGCAGAGGTCGGGGTTGGCGGCGCCGAGGTCGGGGAGTCGGCGCCGAGGTCGGGAGGCGGGGCGAGGTCGGGGAGGCGCGAGGTCGGGGATGGCGGCGCCGAGGTCGGGCGGCGGTGACGGCGAAGGCGAAAGATCGCGAGACCTAAGAGGCGCGGGAGAGGTGAAACCCTATCGGTTCTTGCCTTTAAAGAACAACATCACGAGCGGTTCTCAGAGGGAACTGCTGTGATTAGAACCGTCTGTGATGTTTCCAGATAACATCACAGACGGTTCTTTGAGGGAACCGTCTCTGATAAGTAATCACAGACGGTTCCCTTAGAGAACCGTCTGTGATGTCCTGGAGAATGGTATAGCCAAAGATTTACGTTCCCTATATATGGAACATGCAAACATGGTATAGCCAAAGATTTACTGTTCCATACTTCTAATCATACGATTATTGATGATATATAGTGATAAAGAGTTGCTCCGTGCCATCATAATCGTTGTGGAGTCGGCAAATGCCATCACAATCGGACCTCATGATTTGACTTTGTATTTAACTTTGTGAAATCAAAGCTCCATAAACTCATTTTGTTGATTTGAACATTACAATGAACATCAACTCCAAATGAAGTGAAACCAATTTAATTTGATAATCCGTACATTACAATGAACATCCACATTGTCATCAATATTAAAAATCATAAGTCCATAACACATTAACACATGACAATGGAATAAATTAGTTAATTACAATGGAGTAAATTCTTAATTAAAATATAGCCCTTCATGATGATCGTGGCATATAGCTAGCTTCCTCACTGGTTCTTCCTCGAGCACGATCCGTCTCCGAAAAGTGGCAACTCGTCAAATTGATTGTATTCTTCCTCGTCCACTACATTCTCAACTCCGACAATCCTCCTTTTTCCATGAAGAACTACGTGGCGCTTCTTATTTGCCGGTCGGTTACATAGAAGACTTGAACAACTTGGTTGCTTGATCGAATGGTTCGTCTTTGTATCCGACACGTTCAAGGTCCACGGTAGTGACGCCGTGCTTGTCGACCTACACTGTGGGAGATGGACCCAACGGCACCGAAATAGGGGATCTTGAAAAGCACGTAGTCGATCTCCCATATCTCCTCTATTTGCCTATAATACGAGCTCCTCATTATCGATCTTGAATGCATCTATCACGGACACATTGTTACGCCTTTATGCTCTTCCTATCTGAGTGCCGTATAAAATGTGTACCCATTTATGTCGTATCCTTGCGGTGACAATTGTAAAATGTGGCCCTCTTGCCAACCATAGCGATGTATCATCACTTGATGACCTCCGAGTGATTCGCACCTTTAACCATTCGTTGAGCCGAGCGGTTGTGCTCTCGTGATCCAAACCTCCGGCCGGTCCGGATTACATTGGCGTACCATGTCTTTGTGCTCGTCGATGTGCGGGACACTTGGGTCATGTGTTGCAAGACCGTGAAATGGGCTTGAGCGTGCGTATCGGATCGGGAGTGATTGATTTCCTTCCGATGGTCCGATACCATCCAGTCTCCCCTCATGACGAGATAGAGGTACACCAATCGGATCCACGAGCCATGTAGTCGACGCAGAACTCAATGACCTCTTACATTGCATAACCTTCGATGATCTTGCCCTCGGTCGAGATCGATTCCGTCGTAGGACTTGAGAATTCCCATGTACCTCTCAAGCGGGTACATATGACGTAGAAACACAGGCCGCATATCTTTATCTCTTTCACAAGGTGAACAATGAGATGGACCATGATATCGAAAAATGACGGAGGGAAATACATCTCAAGATGACACGTAGTCGTCACTACCTCGACTGCGAGCATCTAGTCCTTGGGGATCGATGACCTTACGAGCAATTGAGTTGAAGAAATAACACTGACCTCAAGATTGTCACTCGGACCTTGTTCGGCAAGATACTCCTAATTGCAACAGAAGCATTTGTGTCATCAAGACACGACAATCATGCGACTTCATACCAATTAATTTCAAATCTTGCATAGAAACAAGTTTCTTAATGTTAGCGGAGTAACGGACGAGACTTTCACACCGTGCAAGCTCAGCACGATTCATTTCTCTCGGCCTTGGGCCAGTGTAGCAAGTTTGGGGAAGATACGTTCGTCTGTATCGGTCTCTTTCGGTGCTAACTCGGTCCTTATGTTCATATCGACCAAGTCACGTCGTGCGTTAACACCATCCTTTGTTTTGCCACTAATGTTCAGCAAGAGACCAATCAAGCTATCACATACATTCTTCTCTCGTGCATAACGTCGATGCAATGGGCGAACTTCTAAGTACTCCCAATAAGGCAAGTCCTAAAAATTGACCGCTTCTTCGGATGTTCTTCTCACGGGTTCTTAATTTACGTCCCTTCCCAAGCACAACATCGATATCCTTAACCATATCATAGACCTTTTCCCACTAAAAACCCTTGAAGCTGAACCGTCTTCCTTATTTCCGTCGAATTATTTCTTCATCTTGCGGTATGGGTGACTCCTCGGAAGGAACCTACGGTGGCGCATATACACGATTTCTGCGAGTTGTTCACCATACACTCTCAGTAGCATCTAAGCGGTGCGACGAGCTTTGGCTCCTTTTGTCTTGGCTTGACAGTTACCAAGGCGGGAAAATCATTGATGGTGCGAACAACATGGCGCGTAAAGTGAAGTTCATCGTTTACGCATCCCATACTGCACCCTTCGTTCCACAGTGTCACAAGATCTTCCAAAGAATGGTGCTAGGTACACATCAATATCATTCCCGGGTTGCTTGGCCCTTGGATAAGTAGTGACATCAAAATGTACTTCCGCTTCATCTGAGCCAAGGAGGAAGGTTGTACATACATAGATTCACGGGCAGTGCTATGTCGGTTGCTCATGTTACCAAAAGGATTCATTCCATCCGTACTCAACCCTAACCTTATGTTCCTCGGTTCCTTTTGAACTCTTGAAGCTCGATCGAAGTTTCTCCACCGGGCGAGAATCGGCAGGTGTCTTAGCTATCCATCTCTCTTACGCTCCTCACGAGTGCCAGCGCACAATCTTGCCTCCTTTGGGTTCGCAAATAAACGCTTCAAGCGTGGGATTACTGAGCGATACCACAACATCTTAGCGAGAGGTCCTTGCTTCACCTTAGCGATATTTTGGCGCTTGTATCGGGATGCTTTGCACAGGACATACATGCATGTCTGCATACTCTTTACGGTAGAGGATACAATCGTTCGGACATGCATGTATTCTTTCTACTTCCATTCCCAATGGGCAAATAACCTTCTTTGCTTGATAGGTGGTCTTTGGGCAACACGTTTCCCTCGGAAGGATGTCGCTAGGAGACCTAACAACGCCGTGAAACTCTTATCGGACCAACTATTGCTTGCCTTCAATTTCAGCAGTTCAAGCACGGTTGACAACGTTGTGTATTCGGCTTGCGGCCGAGGAACAAAGGTCTCACCGAGTCCTCCCTAAGCCTTGAATTTACAAAACTCTCTCTCAGTAGTTCTCTTACGCATCGCGTAGCATCCGATCCAGTTGTCATCGTGCCCCTATCATCATCAAAAGCACGATCCACATCCGGCAAATCGTTGACTTCCTCGGCGATGTCGTCATTATTAATTACGGTATAATCTGCTCTTCACCGTGGTGGTCCAACATGTATACCCTTTTTGAAACCCTTCAATCAAGTGCGCTCGATCTGCGCGCGTTGTTAAACATCTTGATTACGCAATCAATGCACCTGACGAGACATAAAATTTATCCCCTTCTTCAACATATCACCTCGTGGCTCTTCTAAAAGCAACCACGCCATTAATGTAATCTTGACTCACACGGTTCACACGTACATCCGATTCGATCCATCTACACTACGCATGTAACAAATTAGTGTCAAATTGATTAGCGATTAATTTATAGCAAACATAAAGGGTTATAGATCGTTACCCTCGGAGCTCACGAAGAAAATATATAATATCTCTCGATAATCCCTACCTCTCGACACCGATATCTATCTCAATTGAACAATCATGCAACCCAAATATAGGCATCATCTCATACAACACTTATTAACCTAAAATACCGGAACCGTAAATGCAATATTGCTTGACCCAAACCCCACCGTCTCGTGAACCGTGTGTAAATTTTATTTTTAAGCCAATTAATTATCCTAACTCAAATTTTAGTGATTATTAGACCTAATTCAGTTTTATTAAGTTACCACTCCTAAGTCAAATTTTAGTTCATTAGTTATAAGGGAAACTGACGAGGATCTAATAATCCTCATTTTATCTTTTATCTATAATTCTTATTATGGGTAAATATGATGTCACATAGTCCCCAGAAGTACCCCTTATATCTATAAGGGAGAGGCCTACCAAGTGATTGTAAGATCTTCTACAATCACCCCTATAGTCGTAAGTCTTGCTACGACTATATCATGGTCGTAAGTCTTTCTACGACCACTACATGGTCGTAAGTCTTTCTACGACCACTACATAGTCGTAAGTCCTTCTACGACTGCTACCTGGTCGTAAGTCCTTCTACGACCAGGTAAACTACGACCACCTTATAATCAAACCTACAGGCGAGTGGGTCCAATTGATTAAGGAATCAACGCAGTGCACGCACTACTATCCCGCGTAGTAATTGTGCTTAAATACCCCATTATCTTTGAATGATAATTGCGGACGGCGTGGAGAAGCCAATCTTGCCGTAATTCTCGCCATCACACGCCCATTACTGGCTCAATTAAGGCGCCTCTTCCGCAGGGCAAAACGGCTACTCCTTCACGACTATATAAGGACATCAAGGGCGAGTAGAGAAGGGGAGTTCGATTCTCTGTAATAGTCTTAGCTTCTTACTCGATCATTAAGAATACCACACCACACAGGATTAGGGTTATTATTCTCTCCGGAGAAGGCCTGACCTGTCTAAAACATCCCGTGTCAACTACTCTGCGTGATTTCATCTCTAGGAGACCCCCCGAATCAAATAATCTTTACGTAAGATCGGTTCTAATACACTGACAGAAACCATTATTCAAAACTAAGATTTGAAGGGCTAATATTATTTATTCCAACATTGACGGTGCAAGATTGATCATGTGCTAAATCTTTGTGTCATCCTCAAAGATCACCTAGAAATAGCAACAAAAAAAAACAAGGGTGCATAAGTCCAAGACTCAGCAAGTATGTAATAAATCAATAGTAACAACACCATTCTCAATATTAATTCACAGTTAGCATCTACACTATGTTTTCTCCTTTCTTTTAGTCAATGCATTAACACACAATACAATGCCAAGTCCACAAGCAGATTGGAGGAGCTCATACCAAGTATTAGAGGAGGAGCGCAGTTGGAGGAGCTAGAGGCGGGGAAGTGGCGCTGGAGCGGTGAGACACGGCAAAGGTCGCGGTGAGGATGTCTCGGCTCAATTTATATGAAGCACAGTGCGTGATAGTAAATTATCACGCAGCGGTTACGAAAATAGAACTGTCAGTGTAATATCACGAGCGGTTCTATTTCAGAACCGTCTGTGATAATTTACTATCACAGACGGTTCTGAAATAGAACCGTCTGTGATAGGCTCGCTGCGCCAAAACAAAGCCCAGACAGACCCAACACAGATGGTTCCAAAGGAACCGTCTGTGATGGGCCGTCTGCTATAGCCTCTTTTGTAGTAGTGGGAGGAGAGGAGAGGAGAACTAGGGTTTGGAGAGATTGTGAGTGTGCTCCTTGTGTGAGCTCTTGTCCTCCTTTGTGGAGAGGCTTTGTAAGCATCTAGTGTGATCAAACAATCTTGTGATGCTTAATTGAAAGATCATTTGTCCCCTTTGTGTTCTTCTCTCTTTTGGATGATTTTGGTGCTTCCTTGATTCAAAGGTTTATGCTTGGTCCCTTGGCCTATTTTATCTTGCTTTGATGTGTGGGAATACTCCTAGAGTCATCTAGATCATCAACCCCCCACAAAGCAAGTCTTGAATCAAGATTTTCATATTTCTAGGGTTTGTGCACTTCTTTCGTAAAACCTTGAGAGATCGATTCTGCGGAGTGGATCTGAAGGATCGTTGCTAGAAATAGGTCTCTAATTTCATTAGGGAGGTGTGCTCGAAATTTGGTCAAGTTTCATTGGTTGAATCAAAAGTTGGATCAAATTTCGTTTTGGAGTTGGACTTGATTTTCGATCTTGGGTGAATCGGTCGACCGGTTAGTACAGCGGCGGTCCGACCGCCCGCATTCGAACCGCTAGTATCGCGGGTCGAACCGATATCCAACGGTCCGACCGCCAGTTAGTAGCCGGTCCGACCGCTGATTGACTGTCGGTCAGACCGCTCGTGGTAGCCGGTCAGACCGCCAGTACCCAGTTCAGAACAGTGAGTTCTTTTCTCTATTTGTGTCGTGTGGTTGAGGGTTTATCAAATCCAACACAAGGCTTCCATTGTCGCCTTCGATCTTCTTAGCTTTCATAGCTAAAGGAGTAAAGTTCGTGTTGTATTTGATTTAGGCGAGAAAGTTGAGAAAGCGCCTATTCACCCCCCCTAGTCGCCTTTACGGTCCTACAAGTGGTATCAGAGCCGGTTAGCTCTTCTCGTAGATCTTAACCGGTCTTTGGAGCCATGGCGACTGACAAGTACTCAACCAAGCCACATATTTTTGATGGAGTTGACTTTGCATACTGGAAGGCTCGTATGCAAGCATATAACGAGGCTCAAGGGCACGCTATTTGGCTTAAGGTGAAAAACCCTTATGTCGTGCGGTAGATGACGATATGATCCTCCGGATGTGGAGGCCAACAAAAGGCTCGAATTACTTGATTCAAGGCCTTAGTCGATCGAGTTTGAGCGTGTTGCTCACTTGCGGTCTGCTCATGAGATCTGGCGGACACTTTGTGACTATCACGAAGGGTCCACTGCGATCAAGGAAGTGAGACAGAACCAGCTCAAAAAGATTTACTCTAAGATCGAGAAAAGGCCTGGTGAGTCTTTGGATGAGCTGTGGGGGAGATTTTCTAAGATTCTTCATGATCTCCGCGCTGTTGACTTAGTTTTTTCTGAGTCTGAAAATGCACGCCAGCTGTTGGGTGCTCTTCATGTGAAGGTCTGGGGAATGAAGATCATTTCCATCAATGACAACACTGTCATGAGTGAGCTTACCATGGATAAGCTTTACTCGAGGTTGAAGACGCATGAGATTGATTTTATCTCGCGTCTCCCCAAGACATAGTCGATGGCATTAGTGGTCGACAAATCCAAGGGTTGTTCTTCTGAGTCTCTTGATTGTAGCTCATCTGGTTTTTCATTATCTGCTTTACATTCTTTAAGCGATGAGCAACTTGAGAAACTACCCGAGGATGACTTAGCCCTCCTATCCACCAAATTCACAAGAGCGTATAACAAGGTGAGAAATCGGAGGAGGAGTGGACCTATCACGTGCTTTGAATGTGGTGAGCCGAACCACATTCGCTCCAGGTGCCCCAAGCTAAAGGGCAAGGAGGAGAAGGAGACACGAAGACATCCCCAGGAGAGGGATGCAAAACCCAAGAAGACAAACTATCGGAAGTTTGTCAGCCGGGTTCTTGCCGCTCTAGAGAATGTAAATATGAGCGATGTGGACTTGGAAACGGAGGACGACGAGAGTGACTCTCGTGGCAAGAAGAAGGCTCATGACTTTACTGGCATGTGCTTCATGGCCAAGAACAGCCACGACAGCGACTCCTCCAACGATGAGGATCCTTTTAGTGATCCTGATGAGGTATGCCCTTCAATTGCTGACATGAAAAGGGCCTTGGTGCTTGCTGAACAGAAATTGCATAAGCAAGTTAAAATGATTAAGAAGTAGGATATTATGATTGATAATTTGAACCTAGAAGTTGTTAGGCTTAAATCTATTAATCCTGATGATATTTGTGAATCCTGCACTAGCTTGCTTAAAGATTTGACAAGCTTGAAATCTGCTCACTCCTCTGTTGCCAATCAGCTAAAAGATGCTCTCGATGAACTAGAAACTCTCAAGTCTAGTTCTGTTTGCTTAGATGCCATTTCACTTGATGTGACTGCCTTGGAAGCTATCCCTTTAACCTGTTCAAATTGTGCTTTGCTAGAATTAAAACTGGATAGCGCTTTAAAAGAATTGCAAAAATTTGATGCTAGTCACACATGCTCTCATTGTAAGAATAATAGGATTAAGATGCAAGAGATGATAGAAATGCTGGTTTACTCTAGAGTTACATCTTGTGAAAATTGTCCCACGCTTACAATTGAGATTGAAGCCTTAAACAAGACTCTTGAAGAAAAGGCTAAAATTGAAAGATCCATGTCTTTTACTGCTTCTAAGAAAGTTATTGATTCTAACTCTTGTGTTTTGAATGCTGAAGTTGAAACCATGATTAATCAGATTCAAGAGGCATTTAGAGTCAAATTTAAGGAGCAGTTAAATAGGATTAAGGAATCCTATTGTGTGTCTTGTGAGGCCTTCAAAGTGGAAGTGGTCCTTCTTAAGAGTAAGCGTAATGAGGTAATCAAGTCTAGCAAGTGCACTAGATGTGAAGGTTTAATTAAAGAGAATGATTACCTCAAGGTGACTCTTGAGAAGTTTTCAAGTGGGAAAAAGAAACTCAACATGATTCTTGATCAATCCAAGGTGAGCGTGAAAAATAGTGGTCTAGGTTTCAATCCCCTAGAGCATTCCAAGAAAAACCCACCTAAATTGCTAGAGTTGTGAAGAATGGTCTGTTTGAGCTAAAACCTCCTAAGCCATCCGGGGTTGTTTTCAAATCCGCTGGTTTTGCTCAAACTCTTTCTGGCAAGAAAGGTGCTTTTACTCATTCTGTACAGACCTCTCAAAAGGTCCAGTATCATTGCACTTTCTGCAAGAAAGAAGGCCATACCGTTGAGTTCTGCTTCCGGAGAGCAAAACTTGAGAGAAAAGAGAGGATGAGTGTCCTGAGATCCATTAGAGGAGTCCCTTCTCCAGCTGTAGTCTCTAGAGCTAGGCAGCCAGTTTATCGCAACACATATAGGCCTAGAGTTGTAGAGAACTTTGTAGACTCTTTTGGTGGGTCTAGGCAGCATGTTGGATTAGGACATCGTGAGGAGAGACCACGGGTAGCACCTAGACAGGGGGAGTATCGATCTTTTGGTAGATCGTTTCGGAGAGGTCTAGGTGGTTCTCATGTGCATCCTTATGATTTTATTCCTGATCATGTTTCATGTGCTTTCTACTGCTGCTCCCAGACATCGTGCTTCTCAGTACTGGATTCCTAGATCATTTATCACTAACCCCAGTACTGAGGCACGGATGTTTTCTGATTGTGCTTTTTAGGTCCGTCGTGCGAGGAAGGAGGACATATGGCTTGTTGACTCGGTGTTCTCGATATATGACCGAGATTCTAGATGGTTCTCCTCCTCACACGTGCATCCGACAGAATTGATTACCTTTGGGGATGCTTCTACGGGACCGTGGATCGCAAAGGGCACTTGTGTGCGCCAACGACAAGTTCATGCTTAAAGACGTCGCTTTGGTAAGTAAGCTGAGGTATAATCTTCTATCTGTTTCTCAGCTACTTGATGAGGGTCTAGAAGTGAGGTTTAAAAGTGGAGAGTGTAGTGTTCTAGATTCCTCGGGTGAGCTTGTTTTTAAGATCTCAGTTTGAGAAGATCTTTTGTGCTAATTTCAGTATCTCTTCTGTTTCCAGTCCTAGGTGTCTTCTAGCCTCTGATTCTCATGACCTTGTTTTGTGGCATCGTAGACTTGGGCATATAGGTTTTGATCATTTGTCTAGAGTCAGTTGCAAGGACTTGATTAGAGGTTTGCCTAGGCTGAAGGCTGTTAGAGATCTTGTATGCTCGCCCTGTAGACTTGGTAAGATGGTGTCTGCTTCCCACCCACCTCTTACCTTGGTAATGACTGATGGACCAGGACAGCTTCTTCACTTAGACACAGTTGGTCCTTCTAGAGTTCAGTCAGCTGGTGGGAAATGGTATGTGCTGGTGGTTGTGGATGATTACTCCAGGTATTCATGGGTTTATTTTCTCGCTTCTAAGGACGAAGCATTTGGATTCTTTAGAGATTTGTCCTTAGAATTGCTGTTGATATACCTGGAGCTTTAAAAGCCATTAGGAGTGACAATGGGACAGAATTCAAGAATTCTTCTTTTTCTACCTTCTGCACTGATAGGGGAATTGAGCACCAGTTTTCTTCACCTAGAGTTCCCCAGCAGAATGGTGTTGTAGAAAGGAAGAACAGAACCCTTGTAGAGATGGCTCGGACCACATTTTACTCCTAGGAGATTTTGGGCTGAGGCGATCTCTACTGCTTGTTATATCTCCAATAGGGTTTTCTTGAGATCTGTGGTTGGGAAGACCTCTTATGAGCTTAGATTTGGTCATTCTCCCAAAGTCTCTCATTTCAAGATTTTTGGTTGCAAGTGCTTCATTCTTAAATATGGCAACCTTGATAAATTTGAGTCTAGATGTTTTGATGGCATATTTCTTGGATATCCTGCTCATTCTCGTGGCTATCGTGTTTTTAATGTTGATACTAACAAAATTGTTGAGACTTGCGAAGTCACTTTTGATGAGGCTAGTCCTGGTACTAGACCCGATGCTTGTACACACAGTTCTGAAATTCAAGGAAGCATCTTCGTCGATGATGACTCTGAGGATGAAGAACCAAACCATCCTCCGGCTACTTCGAGAGGGTGGAGAGCACTGCTACTACTACTTGATTTGGTGGCGCACCTCCTCCTATCCCCACCGACGATCTGAGTGGCTCTGTTCCTACCTCGACAACTCATGAGGTAGAGGCCTCTTCTGCACCAGGAGCACCTCTTCGCATTCAGCGACAACATCCACTGAAAGCGGATGATTAGGGATCTTCAAGAGCGAGTCACTCGCTCGTGTTTATTTCTCCCGATTCTCATGCACATTCTCGCTTTTGTCGCTTCTTTTGAACCCCGAGATATCACCCATGCTTTATCGATGCCTCTTGGGTCAATGCCATGCATGAAGAGCTTGGAAATTTTGAAAGAAACAAAGTCTGGACTTTGGTTGAGCGCCCTTCTGATTCTCATGTTATTGGAACAAAATGGATTTTCAAAAATAAACAAAGTGAGGATGGATTGGTTGTTCGCAATAAGTCTAGACTAGTAGCTCAAGGTTATTCCCAAGTAGAGGGCTTAGACTTTGAAGAGACCTTTGCTCCAGTAGCTAGATTGGAAGCCATTCGCATTCTTTTAGCATTTGCAACATCCAAGGGTTTCAAGCTTTTTCAAATGGATGTTAAAAGTGCTTTCTTGAATGGTTTCATAGAAGAAGAGGTCTTTGTCAAGCAACCTCCTGGTTTTGAAAATCAAAAATTCCCAAACCATGTGTTTAAACTCTCTAAAGCCATGTATGGACTGAAACAAGCTCCTAGAGCTTGGTATGACAGGCTTAAGAGTTTCTTGCTTGAAAATGATTTCAAAATGGAAATGGTTGATAAAACCTTGTTCACTCTCAGGCATGGCAGTGATTTCTTGTTGGTTCAGATTTATGTGGATGATATTATATTCGGTGGTTCTTCTCATGCTTTGGTGTCCAGATTTTCAGATTCTATGAGCAGTGAGTTCGAGATGAGCATGATGGGAGAGCTAACATTCTTCCTTGGTCTTCAAATCAAGCAACTGAAAGAAGGCACCTTCGTTCACCAGAGTAAGTATACAAAGGACCTTCTTCAGCGCTTCAATATGGGAAGTAGTAAGCCAATGTCTACTCCCATTGCTACAACCACCGTGCTGGACCCTGATGAGGATGGAGAGTCCGTGGACCGGAAGAGTACCGCAGATATGATTGGCTCCTCCTCTATCTTACAGTCGAGGCCGACATACAATTCGCCGTATGTCCATGCGCTCGTTTCGAGCTTCCTCGTGTTTCTCATCGTCAAGCAGTACGTCGCATATTCAGGTACCTTCAAGATATGCTTGACTTTGGACTCGTATTCTTCTTCTTACGCTCTTTCAATTCGAGCATTTTCGATCTTGATTTTGCGGGTGTAGAGTGGATAGGAAGAGTACTTCGGCACTTGTCATTTCTTGGGCACATCTCTTATTTCTTGGTCTTCTAGAAAATAGTCTTACATTGCAGATCCACCGTGGCCGAGTATGTAGTCTGCGCGCTGGTTGCTCTCGTGTTCTCTGGATTTTATCCACGCTGCGAGACTATGGGTTATCTTTGAGAAGAGTTCTTCTTTTACAGGACAACACTTCGCAATTAATATTGCCAAAACCCAATGCAACATTCCAGGACTAAACATATTGATATTCGATTTCATTTTCTTAGAGACCATGTTGAGAAAGGTGATGTTGTGCTCCACTTCGTAGAGTCAGAACAACAGCTTGCAGATATTTTCACTAAAGCTCTTGATTCTTCTCGCTTTCTTTGCTTATGGGGAGAGTTAGGGTTATTAGTCCTATTGGGCTGTTTTGAGGGGGAAGTTGTTCTTTTTGCATTCATTGTATCATAATGCATGTTTCAATTCATTTGTCTTGCATTGTATGATAAAAGTTGTGGAGCCTTGATCTTTATCCTTGTATGACTTGATTTCATATTCTATACCTTGTCATATCAATTGTTAGTCTGCTAGACTTCTTTTATGGCTTTTCTTGTTTTGCTTAGCTTTTGCCTTGCTAGCTTTATATCTGTGAGCAAATTGAATCAAATCATGTCTTGTTGGATCTTGTGACTAGTTTTGCTCTAGTGATCCTCTTATGATTATTGCCATGTCAAATAGGTTGAATTGAGACTTGAACTTATTTTGAGATGAAAAATGAGCTTTTTATCTTCTTAAGTCAAGCAAATGAAAAATGAGATTTTACATGCGAAAAACCGATCTCACCAATCCTTTCTCATGAGACAGCTTGCCATTGCACTAGGCATGAACTCAGGGGGAGTTTTGGATGACCTAGATCATTCTTTTAAGCTTATCGCTTGAGATGGTCGCGGCAAGGCTTGAGATCTAGCACAGTTGAAAAAAATCCTTTTTTAGGAAAATGCTCAAAAAGGCTAAGTGCTTGAATTTTGCTTCAAAAGTGTACTCTTAATACTCAAAATGCCTCAGTTCTTGTTTTGAGACTCTTTTTACTTATAGACATGGCTTGACTCATTTGTGGTTGCTGTTAGTGAAACTATGATATTGAGCAACCTTTCATGGTTTTAATTCTGTTAATCTCAGATAACTGCTATCTTGGTTTTAGCTTTGCAGTACTTGTTTTGCCATGATTGAATATAGCGTCTACTCTTTTATGGCTTGGTATAATACTTGTACTGTCTACATGTATAATGGTTATGGCTCCCTTTTACTAAAGTTCAAAAATAAAGTCATTCCTTCATGCTCTTTCTTTTCCCATGCATCTTGATGAATTCATTGTCAAAGGGGGAGAAAGATTGTGAAGAAAATGCTGTTTGGAGCTTTTGGTTTCATACTTAAGGTTTAATATAAAAGAACTTCATAAAATAAAAAAATTGAACCTTTTGAAAATTTGTGATCATAGTGAGTTGAGTCTCTTGGTGCTATTGCCTTTTTCTGATTTTATCTGCAATTGAAGAAGACTCACAATGATCAAAGGTCAAATTGAACATTTTGTCTTTCATTTGGACCTAAGTGAGATTTTTGGCTATTTTCTGGAAATTGAATCCTTTGGTGCTTTCATTGCCTTATCTCACTTGCTTATACTATTCTGAAGCCAGCTTGGTCGGTTCCTAGGCTTTTTCTTGCTTATGGACCAAGTTGTGCCTTTATGCGAAAACGGCGAAGTTTTTACTTTTCATTTCGAAAAACCACATTTTCTTGAAAATTGCCAATGTGTTCATCAAGGGGGAGATTGTGGATATCGTGAGGATATGTGCACGATCTCAGGATGATGAGTCAATTGGCAATGGCGTTGTTGGTTTGCAAAATCTCGCGTTTTCGGGTTTGCTCCAAGGCTGTCAGACCACAGACGGTCTGACCGATTGTGTCGGGCGGTCAGACAGCCCGTGGAGAGGTCCGACCGGCCATGGTGGCTGGTCCGACCGGTAAATTGAAAATTGGTTTTTGGAGCTGAGCCAAAAATAAGTTGTGTAGGCAAGTGAGGGGAGTCTCCTGGATGTGGTCGCATCATTTTTGGAGCTCCCAGTCAAAAGTTCTATTAAGTTGAAAATTCCAGAAGGTTTCGGATTTTCACGCTGAAAATTTGGCTAAGTCCTTTCGGGCGGTCCGACCGCCGTTGTGGGATCGGTCCGACCGGCCTGGAATCGGTCGGACCGGCCTTGTGGGGCGGTCAGACCGTCGATGACTTGGAGGTTAGCCAAGTTTGTATTGAGTTGATTTGATTGTGTTTATTGTATGAACTTCAATGCTTTATTGTAGTATATTGCATTGCGAAGCTGACGTGGGTCAAGTTGTGAAGAACTTGTTCCCGGAAACGGTTTGTTTGTCTATTGCTGTGCAGGTGGCTTGCAGGTCAACGACGTCAACGGTGAGTGGATCGGGACTACGCTTGGAGAGCTGAGGTCCAGAGCGATCAAGGATACCGGGTGAGGTTGTGTGACTCAAGCATGGTGCAGAATGGGCAAGATGGATCGAACGGGTAGTTCAGTACAGCTGGTTGGATCAGGTGGTGCGGATATCGGTGCGAGTCTCTGGGAGGTTCCGATGGGATTCGGACAAGCGAGGCTTGGCGACGTGATGAGAACCGCTGATCAACCTACACGTGGTGAAGCAGACGATTGCTTCAATAGTTATGTGTGTGTGGGTCCCATGTGTATTTGGGTCCCAAAAGTGAAACCCTAGGTCTCTAGTATAAATAGAATGGGGGGAGATGGAAAACCCTCTTAAGCATTCATTTGGCCCCTTCTTCCTTTTTCTAGGGTTTGGAGGAGAGGAGAGGAGAACTAGGGTTTGGAGAGATTGTGAGTGTGCTCCTTGTGTGTGCTCTTGTCCTCCTTTGTGGAGAGGCTTTGTAAGCATCTAGTGTGATCAAACAATCTTGTGATGCTTAATTGAAAGATCATTTGTCCCCTTTGTGTTCTTCTCTCTTTTGGATGATTTTGGTGCTTCCTTGATTCAAAGGTTTATGCTTGGTCCCTTGGCCTATTTTATCTTGCTTTGATGTGTGGGAATACTCCTAGAGTCATCCAGATCATTAACCCCCCACAAGCAAGTCTTGAATCAAGATTTTCATATTTCTAGGGTTTGTGCACTTCTTTCGTAAAACCTTGAGAGATCGATTCTGCGGAGTGGATCTGAAGGATCGTCGCTAGAAATAGGTCTCTAATTTCATTAGGGAGGTGTGCTCGAAATTTGGTCAAGTTTCATTGGTTGAATCAAAAGTTGGATCAAAATTCGTTTTGGAGTTGGACTTGATTTTCAGTACTGGACTGAATCGGTCTGACCGGTTGTGCAACGGCGGTCCGACCGCCCGCGTTTCAGACCGCTAGTACTGCCGGGTCGAACCGATATCCAACGGACCGACCGCCAGTTAGTAGCCGGTCCGATTGGATTGATTGATCGGTCGGCCGACCGACCGCCCGTGGTAGCCGGTCAGACCGCCAGTAGCCAGTTCAGAACAGTGAGTTCTTTTCTCTATTTGTGTCGTGTGGTTGAGGGGTTTATCAAATCCAACACAAGGCTTCCACTGTGCGCTTATTGATCTTCTTAGCTTTCATAGCTAAAGGACTAAAGTTCGTGTTGTATTTGATTTAGGCGAGAAAGTTGAGAAAGCGCCTATTCACCCCCCCTAGTCGCCTTTACGGTCCTACAAAGCTTTGTTAATTCTTAAGTCAAGCAAATGAAGAATGAGTTTTTATGTGCGAAAAAACTGATCTCACCAATTCTTTCTCATGAGACTGCTTGCCATTGCACTAGGCATGAACTCAGGGGAAGTTTTGGATGACCTAAACCATTCTTTTAAGCTTCATGCTTGAGATGGTCGCGGCAAGGCTTGAGATCTTGCACATTGCTATAAAAAATATATCATTTTCAGCAAAATACTCAAAATGCTAAGTGCTTGATTAAAATTGCTTCATACTTGAACTCTTAATGTTCAAAATGCCTCAGTTTCTGGTTTTTGGTCTCCATTTTACTTATAGACATGGCTTGACTTATTTTTGGATACCTTGGTGAAACTATGATATTGAGCAACTTATCATGATATCAATTCATTTAATCTCAGATTATTGCTATTTTGGTCTTAGCTTTGCAGTACATGATTTGCCATGATTGAACACAGCTTCTTCACTTAATATGGCTTTGTGTAATACTTGTACTGTCTTCATGGATAATCTTCATGGCTCCTTTTGCTAAAGTTCAAAAACAAAAAATTTAGCCATTCCTTTATACTCTAACTTTTTCCTTGCATCTTGATGAATTCATTGTCAAAGTGGGAGAAAGATTAGAGAAAATGTGGTTTTTAGAGCTTTTTGGAGTCATAAAGGGAAAATGAATTTTCTAGAAATTGGTGATCATTGTGAGTGGATTCTCTTGGTTTTATTGCCTTTTCTGATTATATTTGCAAATCTAGAAGACTCATAATGATCAAAGGTCAAATAGAATATTTGTTCTTTCATAAGGATCGAAGTGAGATTTTTGGCTAGTTTCTAGAAATTGAAACTTTCTGTGCTCTCTTTGCCTTATCTCGCTTGCCTATGCTATTCTGGAGCCAGTTTGGTCGTTTCCTAAGCTTTCTTTTGCTTATGGACCAAGTTGTACATTTGCGAGAAAACAGCGAGTTTTTACTTTTTAAACCACAAACTTACATTTTCTGAAAAATTGCCAATGTGTTCATCAAGGGGGAGATTGTGGATATCGTGGGGATTTGTGCATGATCTTAGAGTGATGAGTCAATTGGCAATGGCGTTGTTGGTTTGACGAATCTCGCGTTTTCAGAAAACTTCAGTGCTGTCAGGTCATTGGCGGTCCGACCGGCCAAGCCGCCGGTCAGACCGGCCGTGTGGTAGTCCGACCGGCAATGCTTGCCGGTCCGACCGGCCACAAGTGATGATGGAGTTTGGGGCTAGCCCAAAAATAGGTTGTGTAGGCATGAGAGGGGAGTTTCTTGGATGTGGTCACATAATTTTTCGAGCTCCCAGTCAAAAGTTCTATCCATTAGAAAATTCCAGAGAGCTTGTGGATTTTCGAGTAGAATTTTGGCTAAGTATTTTGAGGTGGTCTGACCGCCGTCATGGAATCGGTCCGACCGCTGGGAAATCGGTCCGACCGGCATGGTAGGGCGGTCCGACCGGCTTTCACTTGGAGTTCGGCCATTTTGGCATTGTTGTGTTTTCGTTGTGTTTAATGCATGAGTTTCAATGCTTTATTGTTGCATATTGCATTGTTGAGCTAATGTGGGTCAAGTTGTGAAGAACTTGTTCCCGGAGACGATTTCTTTGTCTATTGCTGTGCAGGTGGCTTGCGGGTCAACGACGTCAACGGTGAGGTGGATCGGGACTACGCTTGGAGAGCTGAGGTCCAGAACGATCATGGATGCCGGGTGAGGTCGTGTGACTCAAGCATGGTGCAGAATGGACAAGATGGATCGAACGGGCAGTTCGTTGCAGCTGGTTGGATCAAGCGGCGCGGGGGTCCGTGCAAGTGCCTTGGAGGTTCCGATGGGATTCGGACGGGAGAGACTTGCCGACATGATGAGAGCCGCTGATCAACCTACACGTGGTGAAGCAGACGATTGCTTCAACAGATTTGTGTGTGTGTGGGTCCCATTTGTGTTGGGCCTTAATGGGAGCCCATGAGAGAAACCCTAGCATCTCCTATAAATAGAAGGGGGAGATGGAAAAACCCCCCAAGCACTCATTTGCAAAAAACCTAGTTAGGGTTAGGGTTTGGAGAGGAGAGGAAATTTATGTGTGTGCTCTTGGATTGAGCTCTTGTCCTCCTTGAGGGAGTGGCTTTGTAAGCAACATCTTGAATCAATCAATCTATAGATGTTTGTTCAAGGATGATGTCTCATTTGTTTTCTTCTCTCTTTTGATGATTTTGGTGCTTTCTTGATCCGGGTGTTTATGCTTGGTCTCTTGACCGATTTTACCTTACTATGATATGTGGGAATACTCCTAGAATCATCTAGATCATTAATCCCCCACAAGCAAGTTTTGGATCAAGATTGTCATATTTGTAGGTTTTGAACACTTCTTTGGAAAAACCTAAAGAGATCGATTCTTTGAAGTGGATCTGGACGATCATCGCTAGAAATAGGTTTCAGATATCCTTAGGGAGGTGTGCTCCAAATTTTGTCAAGTTTCATTGGTTGAATCAAATTTGCTCATCTCCAGCGCGCCACCGCTACTGGCCGCCGTGGAGGTCGCCACCACCACCCCTAGAAGCGCATTGCTATTGCACATCTGTCCCAACCCTTGGCCGGCTCCGCCGTGGCGCGTAGTGCCCGCAAGCCGCCGGGCAACCGCGCGGCCATGTTGTCGTACGTGGGCAGCTACTGTAGCTGTCCTTTTACGGCAAATGACGGTCATTAAAGTCTAATGATTGAGTTAGCATTTAATAGCTGTCTTAGCCGTCTTAATGAGCCACTTACAGGTGGGTCCCGTGCACAGAAAACCGCTAGTTTAAACCAAAGAGTAGAGTGAGTGACATGCGGGCCGACGGCCTTAAACCCCGTGCGCCAAGCATGTGTGTCGGTGAACTGAGTCCACTAGGCCATGTCATTGACGGACGGATCCCACAAGTTAGAGTCGTCTTGAAAATCTGAGTTTAAATGGAAAACCCACTATTCACTGGGCCCGCTGGTCAGTGAGCGCGGCTAGAATAGCCCTTGGTAAGAAAAGTATAAATCCATTTAAGAAAATCAGAATGTATTTGTTTATAAACTGAAAAATATGATTAACTTCAAAAATGCATAACTAATTCATTTTAAATCCAAAATAGATGAAACCACTTCTGATATTTTTCATTTTTGATGAACTTAATATTAAAATTGGTTTCAAGCATGTCTCTATAACAGAGAGTATTATTTTGGAAAATAAACTATTAAAACCTTTATTGTTACAAAGGAAAATGCCGATAACTTGATAAATGCATAACTAAATCATGGAAACTCAAAATGAGTCAAACTCAACTGTTTTGGACTTATGTCAATATTACCTTTTTATTTATGTAATCATTATACTCACTACTGAGCTACAAATTTTGACCCAAATATTTAAGTTCAATGAATAGTCATAGATTATATTAAAATTGGATTTTCTGAAAAACTGAACTTCAAACCCTTATAACTTTCACATGCTAAATCCAAATGGAGTAAATCTTTCACCTAAATTCATTTCAAATCATGAATTAGCTATGGTAGAAAAATCATGCATTTTTGAGCAATTTGAATTTTTTAGTATTTCTTAGTGTTTATTCGGTATTGTACTTGTATAAATTCCGAGCCTATCGATATTGACTTATACGCTACTGAGGGACAGCAGTTAGCAAACCAACAAGGCAAGCACCATTTGAACTTTCTTTTGCATCATATTTGATCCCAGATTTTGTTAAGTTAGTGCAATGTTAATTGCTTGCATGTTATTTTGTTAAATGTCGCTATTTTTATGATGAATAGTTAGACACTTCCTATTATCTCGTTATTGTGGTTATCCATGAATTATTTCAGTACTGAAATGCTTAAGATAAGTTGTGTGACTTACGTGGTATGTGTTTGCTTAGCCATGCAAGTCTAGAACGGTAGTTTGATTATCGGGACTAACCCGACAATTGTGGGAAACACAAACTTTATAACTTCTTGGTTTATTTCAGATCTTCGTATATGTTTTATGAGTTAAAATTTTGTCATTTGAAATGAGTTTTGGTCTGGACAAGTGGATGCTAGTGAAGGTGCAATTGCGCACGAGTTTGGGTAAGTGTTGGACTTGTCTGGACAATTAAGGATCGAACTTTGGGTACCTGCAGTTCAAGCAAAACTCGTGCTCCCACACGCAGTGTATGGGAACTGCTTGGTTAAGTAAGGGGTTGGTGTTGTTGAGTTGATGACTGGTGGTGTGAGGACGTATATGTGTTCCATCGCATATATGTTTCGTAGGGTGTCGATTGCAATCTTTTATTGTGTGGGTAACACTATTTAAGCTTTATAAATTGGGTCGGTGTTCCCGGCACAACTTGCGTGCCCATTTGGTTGGAAGGTGGTGTAACCTACCCTAAGTGGGATCATGTCGCGCATGGGCGATTCAACTAAATAATGTCAACTTGCTGAAAAATACTGAGTCTTGGTTTACCCGGCCGGTATACCTTAGGAAGTATGCTATTTTCGGATGCATCCAGAGGCATACGGGCTAATCAAGTCATGTGGGTAAAGTAGTACGCCCCTACAAGGTATAAATCTATTCGAAAAGCCGTGTCTGTAGTTATGGACATCGCTTGAGTTTGTGGCTACTTATTGTTAGACTTTGACATGTTTAAATTGTGGTAAAACTTGGTATTGTCATGAATGAGATGTTCATGTTTGTTGTTGTAGCAAAGTGGACCGCCACTTTGTTATTTGTGCACTTGTTGTATCAAAGTGGACCGCCACTTTGATATTTGTATGATTCATTTGTCATTCAATTTATTACTTATTCACATGCTTTATTCCTACTTCAAATCTGATTTAGAATTGGCACTTGAAAAACTAAGCCAATATGAGCCATCCTTTGAAATAGCCTCTAGCATACTAATTTTTATTTGTGTAAGACTTGCGAGTACCTTTGTACTCAACCCGGTTTCTGCAATTTCAGGTGAGGAAGGGTATGTGCCCGTTGAGCTTGTTAGCGCCGATTTTGGCGACGCTGACGAGTAATGCTTTCATTTAACTCCCAGTTGGTTGCCGATGGGATATGGGCATACCACTACTGGTCTTTTGGTTTATTTACTTATTTCCGCTGCTACTTAATACTCTTATTTGAATTTGGCCGGTCGGCCATTTGTAATAGTCGTAGACCTTAACTATTATGTCGTATGTCTTTTGGACTATTAATGTATGACTACTGTTTGGATGTAATCAACGTTGCATGAGAGTATGAGCATATTGGTCGCTGATCTTGGGAGCCAATATGAGCTCATGCTCGCTATTCGTGGTTTCCCATTTAACACACTAAGTGGAGGGCTTGGCTTATTGGAGAACCGACAATCATGTAGCGCTCGCAGAGGAGTAGCGCGCATGATCGTTGGGGCTCTAGTTGCGGATGAGTCTCTAGCTTGGATGGAGTTAAGTTGGAATCCATTTATTTGAGGTCCAGAGTTATGTCCCTAAGACCATGTTTAGTCTCGGTCTTAAGGAGATAACCCGGGGGTCCTCACAGGACTAAATCGGTCTGACTGATTTTTCACTACCGGTCCGACCGGCCGACAATCGATCACCATTGAGCGCGGTCCGACCGCCAGCAATCGATCACAAGACTACACCGGTCCGACCGGCCCAGTGAGATCAATTCTCCATTATTGAATCTTGTGGTTAAGGGGGTAATCTAATTCAGCACAAGGCTTCCTCTGTGCATTTACTGATCTTCTTAGCTTTCATAGCTAATGGAGAAAAGTGCGTGTTGAATTTGATTAAGACGAAAAATCGAGAAAGCGCCTATTCACCCCCCCCCCCTCTAGTCGCCTTTACGGTCCTACAATGTCAGTTTCGACACGCAGTCCCCATGAGATCGTCTGGATCACCAAACTATCTACAAGTTCATGTCTTTGACATGCAGTCTCGTAAGAGTAGTTTGGCACAATTTAAGCATAAGACAATCTTGAGATTTGATTTTTCATGTTTCACAAGAGTAGTTTTAGATTTTCAAGAACACAAGAAGCTCAAGTAATGGTTAATTTTAGATTCAAAAGCTAACAAAGCAATTCTGACAGGGCTAATATCACAAAAGGAACACTAATTGCGCAACTAGCTAAAACATCCACAAATTGCAGTTTTAGTTCGAGTTGTTTTAGAGTTCTAGCTCATACAACAAAGACTTAGCTACATATGTGAAAGTATGATAATTCTAGCAAGTCAAAGAACTGGACATAGTATTGAGCAAGAATTGAAATACTCAAGCTCCTAAGGGTAATAAGCAAAGCTTCATTAATTTTAAAAGATAAGCAGAAAATCTTATATTACAATGCATCTTTTTGGATTTTTCATATGAATGCAATATGATACAATGAGATGCAAGAAAACTCCAAAAGCCTAAAAAGTTCAAAAATATCAACAAAGTTCAGATAAGAACAAGGAAATATCAGAAGAACAAGGAAAGATCAGAAAAGATCGAACTCCCCCTCAAACCAACCCATAAGGATAAATTACCCCTAACTCGCTCCTCAAGGTGGCAAACCTTGTTGGGTCTAAAGGCTTAGTGGGGACATCAGCCAGTTGAGCCTCGGACTCCACGAAGTGCAGCACAATATCACCCTTTTCGACATGGTCTCTAAGGAAGTGATAGCGAATGTCTATGTGCTTGGTCCTAGAGTATTGCACTGGGTTTTTAGCAATGTTAATAGCAAAAGTGTTATTACAGAAAAGATGAACACTAGCAAAATTTAACCTATAATCCTTAAGAGTGGATACCATCCACAAAATCTGACTATAACAACTAGCAGCAGCTACATATTCAGCTTCAGTAGTGGATTGTGCAACAAAAGACTACTTCCTAGAAGACTTAGAGACAAGAGATGTGCGTAGGAAGTGACAAGTGCCTAAGGTACTCTTCCTATCTAGCCGACAGCCCGCAAAATCAGAATCAGAAAACCCCCGAATGGACAAAGACGAAGAACAGGAATACCAAATGCCATACAAGAGGGTAGAGTGTAAATACCTGAATATGCGCTTAACGGCTTGGCGATGGGAAGCACTCGAAGATGCCTAAAACCTCGCACAGAGGCAGACCGTGAAGTGGATGTCCGGTCTTGAGGCCGTCAGGTACAGGAGGGAGCCAATCATGCCGCGGCACTCGCGTTGATCTACAGCTTCTCCTTACTCATCTGGATCCAAAATAGTCGAAGTCGCCATGGGAGTGGCGACCGGCTTGCAGTCACCCATGTCGAAGCGTTTGAGCAGGTTCTTAGTGTACTTCATCTGATGGATGAAGATCCCTTCCTTGCATTGGTTGATTTGAAGCCCCAAAAAGTAGTTGAGTTCTCCCATCATACTCATCTCAAATTCCCTGGACATAGTCTCAGAAAAGTAGGAAACAAGAGCATGAGAAGAACCACAAAAAATAATATCATTAACGTAAATCTGAGCAAACAGAAAGTCATTTCTACGCCTAAGAATGAACAAGGTCATGTCTACCTTACCCATCTCAAAATCATTCTTAAGCAAGAAGGTCTTAAGTCTATCATATCAGGCCCTAGGGGCTTGCTTAAGACCATACAAGGCTTTGGACAGCTTGAACACATGATGTGGGTTCTTGGGATTCCCAAAGCCTAGGGGTTGCCTAACAAACACTTACTCCACAATGAAACCATTTAAAAAGGCATTCTTCACATCCATCTGATATAATCTAAAGCCTTTAGATGCAGCAAATGCAAGCAGAATGCGAATGGCTTCTAGTCTAGCAACAGGAGCAAAGGTCTTATCAAAATCTAACCCCTCAACTTGGCTAAAGCCCTGAGCTACCAACCTAGCCTTGTTTCTAATCACAGAACCATCCTCATTTTGTTTATTTTTGAAAACCCAGCGGGTTCCTATAACATTATGGTCACTAGGAGGTTCTACTAGGTTCCAAACCTTGTTCCTCTCAAAATTTTCTAACTCCTCATGCATGGCATTGACCCAGCTAGAATCCGATAAAGCATGTGATATATTGTGGATTTCAAAAGAAGCAACAAAAGCAGAATGAGAGTAAAGTTTTGGATCATGATACCTGGAGCGAGTGACTCGCTCATGGTGATTACCTATCATCTGATTCGGATAGTGCTGCCTTTGAATGTGAAGTGGTGCACCCAGAGACGAAAGCATCTCTTCGACCTCTACAAGTACCGCTGATGATGAAGATGCAGCAGGAGCCTCATCTGAACGCGAAGTAGTCACAACAGGTTCTTGTACTGGAATTGGAGCGTCAACAGCAGCAGGTGGAAGAACATCATCGAGTCCTTCATCATCTTCCTGCATAAATATGCTCTCTGTCACCTGTATATCACCTAAAATATATAATCTAGCTCCAAGGCTAGTCTCATCAAAAGTGACATTGCATGTCTCCTGAACAATGTTAGTTTCAGCATTAAAAACCCGAAAACCCCTCGAATACGCAGGATAACCCAGAAATAAACCATAAAAGTTCTTAACTCAAATTTATCTAGGTTTCCTGCCTTGAGAATAAAACACTTGGATCCAAAGACTCGAAAGTGCGAGACAGATGGTTTTCTACAAAATCGAAGCTCATAAGTAGTCTTACCCAAAGACGTTCTAAAAAATACACAATTTGCAATATGACAAGCAGTAGAAATAGCTTTGGCGCAAAACCTACTCGGTGTGCTATACTCATCTAGCATCGTCCTAGCCATCTCGACTTGGGTTCTGTTTTTCCTTTCCACAACGCCATTTTGTTGAGGGACGTGTGGAGAAGAGAACTGATGCTCAATTCCACGCTCAGCACAAAAGGAAGCAAAAGAGGCATTCTTGAACTCCGTGCCATTATCACTGCGGATCGCTCTCAAGGCACCCGGAAGTTCAGAAGCCAAACGAAGAACAAGATCATGATAATGATAAAAAGCTTCATCCTTCGAAGCAAGAAAAAACACCCAAGTGTATCTAGAAAAATCATCGACTATGACAAGAATGTACCATTTTCCACCAACTGACCGAACCCTAGCAGGACCAACAGTATCCATATGAAGCAACTGTCCTGGGCCGTCGTCAGTCATGACCATACTCACTGAAGGGTGTGAGGCGACAACTTGCTTGCCATGCCTACAGGGCGCACATACAACATTCTTGACGGCTTTGAGTTTGGGTAAACCTCTCATGAGCTCAAGGTTGCTAACTCACGTCAGATGATCAAAACCAATGTGCGCCAAAACCAGAACTCAGAAGAAGAGGATAAAATCAAGCATTTGAGAGAACCAGCAAGAAATTCAGAAAAATCAGCTCCAAAGATCCTAGCAACTCTAGTAATCCCAAAAACAAGCTCACCAGTTGAATCAAGCACCCGACAAGTATTTTTCTTAAATTTAGTATCATAGCCATCATCAAGAAGTTCAGAGACAGAAAGCAAATTAAACATTAGCTTGTCCACAAGGGCGACGTCCTTGAGGATGAACTTGTAGTTCACCCTGATCGATCACGTTCCTTCAATCCGCCCTTGTTTATCATCTCCAAAGGTGATGAAGTCATCACCTGTCGACCACGTGAAGGAGGTGAACCATCTTGAGTGTCCGATCATATGGCGTTAATAGCCGGAGTCGACGAACCACGTGTCCTTCCTGATGAGTAGACGGCGACCCGATGTTCTGATAGGTTCGATTTGTTTCATCGTGAGGACGTTGACGCTTTGAGGCTTCCGACCTGCAAATCTTCACCTCGCAATTCGCTACACCCGCACGACTGTCATTATCAACCATGCTCGCACGCGATCAACCTTACCATGAGGGTTATGGTTCCTGCAACCAATCGAAGCAACTCACAAGAAAAAAATAGATGCAATCTGAAATATATTACGGATTTGGATGAAGTTCACAAAGTGGGGTTTCACAAACCGTAAACGGCAAAACTGTAAAGGCAGAATAATCTAAGAAAAAAACCCAACCCTAAACTGTGGCGGTTGCATGCAATATATAGGGGGGTGAACATGAGGAGGTCGACCAAGGGTTGTGCTGCCATGTGGAGAGGCGTACACATTCTGGACTTTGACATTGCCACGCTTACAAGGCCTTATTAGGCCCAAAACGGTGACGCAACACCTTATTTCAATGTCTCTGACTAACTCCCAACGTGGTCGTCACTGGTCGTGGGCCTGGTTGTAGGGCTGGTCATAGAACTTGAGACCTGGTCGTAGATCGGGTAGCCTGGTCGTAGGACTGGTCGTAGAGCTTGCAGATCACAGAGAACTGGTCGTAGACGGTTTGGATCCTCCCCATCATTCCTAAGTAACAGAAGATCATAATTTCTAGGTAGCATACCATTCTGCATAGATAACTTATTAGCACCTTGAAACGAGCTCACCTCATAATTTAAGTGACATGCACGAGCTCTTGTCATAGGACCTTGTAGTTTAGCAACCGGATCTGGAGGATTTTGTGTAGTGCGTGTATCCGAATGAGTGATGTCCTCATCATCCTCCCCCTCTTGAATTGGAGTCGTCCTCGACTTAAGGTCATCTTCTTCCCCCACGTATGACTTCAAATCTGAAATGTTAAATGTGGGGCTAACCCCAAAATCTGCAGGCGATGATGGGGTGGTAGACGAGAAACTCAGGGTGGTTTATATAGGCTGAGGGCGGAGAGATCACGAGGGGGAGCCTAGGTTATTCACAGTGGTGTTGCGCTCGGGTGCGTGACCCACGTGAAGGATCACGGGAAGGCTACGATAGCGTAAAATAAAATTTTACCGCGCACCCAAGGAACCTCCGCTAGAAATAGATCACGAGATTACCACTAGATGCGCCGACTCATAGCGGAAGTAGAGTCGATGTAGCGAGTTGATGCGGTCGTAGTCATACTCGCCGCGCATCTTCTTCTACGAGCAGTCGTACTCGCCGCGCGTCTGCTCCTCCGAGTAGTCGTACTTGTCGCACGTCTTCTCCTTCGACTCCTGTGATCGTCACAAGTTGTGGATCGTCCTAGTGTTGATGCCTCGCAACAACACCTCCAAGGTATCCACACGTACCGGGCAGGGACACCACGCGTTGTAGTGCTAGCACCGGCAGCGCGGTTGAGGAAGGTGTGGCTATTAGGATTTCGGGAAGTTCATCAAAAGATCGTCATTATACCCCTTGCAACCGCCCCTCTATTTATAGGCATCCATGACGGGTCTCAAACTTGAGGCCCATTACGAACTTGAGGCCTACAATAATTCGGATCACCATTCAAATCAAATCCCAGCCCTTTAAGTGTGTGACCCTATAGGTTGATGTGTGACTCGGAAACTCTTTTCCGACCACTAGTCGTCAGCAGTACCTAGCAGCACATAACGATTCCCAAAGACACATAGAATATATCGGACGGACCTTAATGCTATATGATCTACGACCAGGTCCATATCGCTAACGACCAGCTCGTATCTCTATACGACCAGTTCATATATGGTCTCGACCAGTTCGCAACTCCTTACGACCAGGTTTCGACCTCTTAGTGACAATGTTCGACTAGCCTACGACTAGCTCGTATCATAACACTCTCAACAGTGTCTCAAGGTGGGTCTTTTCCAACACTATGTTCTCTAACATGTGTCCATATTATTGGTTTGATATCTCCATATCCATGACTTGTGAAACATAGTCATCAACCAATACATATGCTAGTCTATTCATATGTGTTCTCATATGTTTCCGACCAAAGAACATTCAAGAATAATCATCACAGAAATATAGAGTTTCACAATCAAGTCACATACTTGATAATAAATATTATTGATATTATTCCATGAACAAGATAACATATTATCCAATGTTATGAACATACTAAAATATAATCATCTATATGATTGCATCTAGCGCATATTTCCAAAAGTCTCCCACTTGCACCAGAGTTAATCATTTAGGTATGTAATACCGATAGCCCTTGTGTGCGCCTCATGCTTTGGTTTTGTGAGAGGCTTGTCAATGGATTAGCAATATTTAAATCCGTATGAACTTTGCATATATTAACATCTCCTCTATCTACAACTCGCGAATAAGATGATAACGCCTGAGTATATGCTTGGACTTCTGATGGGATCTAGGCTCCTTAGCCTACGCAATGGCTCCATTATTGTCACAATAGAGATCCATTGGGCTCGAGGCACTCAGAACCACCCCCAACTCATCAATAAAATTCCTTATCCAAACACATTCTTTCTCAGCTTCAGAAGCTGCAATGTACTCGGCCTCCATCATAGAATCAGCAACCGTCTCTTGCTTGCAACTTTTCCAGCTCACTGCCCCTCCATTCAAAATGAATACAAAACCAGATTGTGAACGATAATCATCTTTGTCATTTTGGATGCTTGCATCGGTGTAACCATTTACAACGAGCTCTTCATCACCGCCATAAACTAGGAACACATCCTTAGTTCTTCTCAAGTACTTAAGAATATTTTTCACAGCTGTCCAGTGACCTTCACCTGGATCAGTTTGGTATCTGCTCGTAACACTTAGAGCATATGATACATCTGGTCGAGTACATATCATGGCATACATGATAGATCCAATAGCCGAAGCATATGGAGTACCATTCAAACAGTCTCGCTCATTAGTTGTCGAAGGACACTTACTCTTGCTAAGACTTATGCTATGTGGCAAAGGCAAGAACCCTTTCTTGGCATTCTGCATGTTGAACAGAATCAACAACTTATCAATATAAGTATGTTGGCTTAATCCAATTAGCCTTCTTAATCTATCTCTATAGATCTTTATCCCTAAGATATATGCTGCCTCTCTTAGGTCTTTCATAGAAAAACTATTTTTCAATGATGCCTTAACAGATTCAAGCATAGGAATATCACTCCCAATCAATAATATGTCATCCACATATAAGATTAGAATTACAACTAAGCTCCCACTAACCTTCATGTAAACACATGGTTCTTCTTTATTTTTGACGAAACCAAACGTTTTGATTTCCTCATCAAAACGTAAATTCCAACTCCGAAATGCTTGCTTCAACCCATAAATGGATTTCTGAAGTTTGCACACTTTACTAGCATTATTTGGATCGACAAAACCTTCAGGTTGTGTCATGTACACATCGACACTTAGGTTTCCATTAAGGAAAGCTGTTTTGACATCCATCTGCCATATCTCATAGTCGAAATATACAGCAATAGCTACAATGATCCGTATAGATTTAAGCATCACTACTGGTGAGAAAGTCTCATCATAGTCAACTCCTTGAACTTGTCTAAACCCTTTTGCGACTAGTCGAGCTTTATGAATGTGAACATTTCCATCCATGTCAATCTTTTTCTTATGTATCCATTTGCACTCAATGATTTTAACACCATCAAGTGGATCAACTAGGTTCCAAACCTGATTGTCTCTCATGGAGTTTATCTCGGATTTCATGGCTCTAAGCCATTTCTTAGAGTCTGGGTCCATCATCAATTCCTCGTAAGTCTTAGGCTCATCATTATTCAATAATAATATATCATGCCCATACGTTATAGTTAATTAACGCGGCCTTTTAGATCTACATAGGACTGATGCCTCATCAACAGGTCCAACAATATTTTGTTCACCCTGATGAGGTTCAGTAGGAGTTGAAACACTTTCAGACATTTCCCGAATTTCTTCGAGTTGCACCTTTCTCCCACTGACTCCTTTTGAAAGAAACTCTTTCTCCAAAAAGACACCATTTTGAGCAACAAAAACTTTGCCTTCTTCCCGGTTGTAGAAATAATATCCTCTAGTTTCCCTAGGATATCCTACAAAGAAGCATTTATCTGACTTGGGTGTGAGTTTATCAGATGTCAAACGCTTCACACAGACATCACATCCCCAAATCTTTAGAAAAGACAAGCTAGGACTCTTCCCAGTCCATATCCCATATGGTGTCTTATCTACTGATTTATATGGTACCCTGTTTAAAGTAAAAGCTGCAGTTTCCAAAGCGTAACCACAAAAATACAATGGTAGATCTAATTGGATCATCATCAATCGAACCATGTCCAACAAGGTTCGATTACGCCGCTCGGACACCCCATTCCATTTGTGGAGGGCCCGGTGGTGTAAGCTGTGGAACAATTCCTCATTGCTCCAAATGATCTCCAAAATCATGGCTCAAAAATTCACCTCCGCGATCAGATCATAAGGATTTTATTGTCTTGCCAAGTTGATTATGTATCTCACTCTGGAACTCCTTGAACTTTTCAAAGGATTCCGATTTGTGCCTCATTAAATAGATATATCTATATCTACTATAGTCATCGGTGAAAGTAATGAAGTACTGAAAACCACCTCAAGTTGTTGTGCTCAATGGTCCAGACACATCAGTATGTATGAGTGCCAACAAGTCGGACGCCCTCTCATTCCGACCAGTGAAAGGTGCCTTAGTCATCCTTTCAAGTAGGCAAGATTCACACGTTTCAAATGATTCCAAATCAAATGAGTTTAGAATTCTATCATCACGGAGCTTCTTCATACGTTTCTCACCTATGTGACCCAAACGACAATGCCAAATAAAAGTGGAATTCATATCATTAGGCCGAAGCCTCTTTGCATTAATATTATAGATAGGTGCATCATCAAGATTTAGAATAAACAACGTGTTCAAAACAGGAACATAGCCATAAAATATTTTATTCAAAAATATAGAACAACCATTGTTCTCAATAACGAATTTATAACCATCTGCCATCAAACATGAGGCAGAGATGATGTTTCTACTTATGGCTAGAAAATAATAACAATTATTTAATTCCATAATAAATCCTGAGGGCAAAAGTAATGGTAAAGTCCCGACGGCTAATGCAGCAACCCTTGCTTTATTCCCAACGCGAAGATCCATCTCACCCCTTGCAATTCTCCTACTCTTTGCTAGACTCTGCATCTAATTGCAAATATGAGCAACCGATCCGGTATCAAATACCCAAAAGCTAATAGAATAATCAGTAAGAAAAATATCTATAACATTAATACCTGAAGTGGAAAGTTTAGTATCACCATTCTTTTTCTGATCAGCCAGGTATTTCTCATAGTTCCTCCTCCAATGGCCTCGCTCCTTGCATTAAAAGTATTCATTCTCTTGAGTCGGGCCAGACTTAGTCTTGGGTTTGGGCTTGTTAGCTTGGATCTCATCCGAAACTTTAGCCTTGCCCTTACGTTTGACCCAAGCCTTAGCCTTCTTGAAGCTTGTACTCTTTTGCACCATCATCACATAACAATTTCTTTTCTCAATGATGTCCTCTGCAGTCTTGAGCATCATATGCAGTTCAGTGAGATTCTTGCCTAAGCCATTCATATGTAAGTTCAGAATGAACTGCCCATAGCTTGTAGGAAGCGAAGCAAGAATCAAATCTGTAGCCAACTCTTGACTAAGTGGAAAACCAAGTTTTTTCAAGCTCTGAGTGTAACCAACCATCTTGATCACATATGGGCCCATCGGACTACTCTTAGCTAGCTAACTCCCAAACAATTTCTTTGAGATCTCATATCTCTCAGTTTTTGCTTATGTCTCAAACATGCCTTTGAGTGCCACGATCATATCGTATGCCTCAATATTCACAAACTGCTTCTGAAGGTCTGAGTTCATGGCAGCAACCATGAGACAACTAACATCAAGGGACTCATCACATACCTTTTTATAGACTGTTTTGAGAGCAGCAACAGCATTCTCAGCAGGCACATCAGTAATTAGTTCCTCTAGAACATGTTCCTTCTTATCTTGCCTAAGAACAATACTTAGGTTGCGGGACCAATACGCAAAATCTCATTTAGTTTTTCCTTATAAAGTATCGAACGTAAAGCAAAACTGGATGTAGGTACAGCAGTTGGTGCCATGATCTACAACACAAAATATGCAAAACTAATAGATATGTTCAAGAAAAGTAACTTCTATTAAACAATTTAATAAAGATACTCCCACTGAATACCATATCCCTCTTATCACATTTAGTGATTCAAGATCCGCAATCAATTAATCTGCTAGTGAGCTCTGGCATCACTGCTAGAAGATTAGTGAATTTGGTAAGCAACCCTTACTAATCATATCTCTATATGACTCTTGTTGTTGGGCAGCATCTCTATACTCCGGCACGCAACCTTATGCCCCAAAGTCCATGACCGTTATGATGACCTTGTCAAGTTAAACCAATGTTGTGCATGTAAGTGTCCGTCACAAACCCATCTAGTCAAGGAATATTAATGTCACTCTGCTTTAGCAAGATCTACTATTAAAATACATGACTTTGGATGGTGCAGCTAATTGGGAGGGCATCAATTTAACTTTGGATGGTGCAGCTAATTGGGAGGGCATCAATTTAACTTAATAGTACGTGAGGGAATTTTACTTCTACCATGTTAAAAGTATTTAAAGCAATCAAATAACATGTATAGAAATAAATGAACAAGAATAAAAGGGCATTCACAGACAATCAAATTGCATTGTGATATAGTATAACCCTTCCACATGGTGATCTCTATCACCAAACTTCCTATTCGCCATGTCTCCAAGTGGCCAAAACCTCCAAGTACTCCCACTAAGCCATTACTCCTAATAGCACTAGTAATAAATTACAAAGAGAGAAGAAGCGCCACAAGTCGACACGCAGGCTGTTATACAAATATAGACAGCCTTGGGCTACAATAAACATGACATGCAGGTCATGAGCATTACACACGAACATGCATCTCATACATCAGGGGTCATACTATCCACAAAAACCTACAAAAACAAGTTAGACATAGAATCACATTCTATCGGGCGACAGGAACACATAAAACCAAAAAGCACGCTAGGAATACCCAGCACAGCGGTCCCGCTAGGAGTGTCATCGGATTAATCATATTAACCCTATTCCTAACCAATCTGATCATTGCCTTGAAGCGACCACACACTGCGGCATACTCCGATGGCGGAATTCTGCCCCGATGGCGAAAACCGACCGGTAGAGGCGAGTCGTGATACAACCATGAAAGCACAAGCACGGAATAACGAACATGAAACCATCTTGCGACCACCGCGCATGGATGATCATATCGACCACCACAAATCACAATATGCATCTAATCTAAATCTAAAACTAGACGGGATGGCTCTGATACCACTGAAGGTTCGCAGGAAGGCTACGATAGCACAAAATAAAATTTTACCATGCACCCAAGGAACCTCCGCTAGAAATAGATCACGAGATTACCACTAGACGCGCCGACTTGTAGCGGAAGTAGAGTCGAAGTAGAGTCGTACTCGCCGCGCGTCTTCTCCTACGAGCAGTCGTACTCGCCGTTGTAATACCCTGACTATAAGGAAGTCAAGATGTCACCTACAACCACTACTCTTTAGAAGAATAACATCAAAACACATGACCAGGTTAATCAAGTAGAAAGATTATACGGAAACAAGAATTCATCATCAGGTTTAATCAATGGAATAGAAATAAACAATTCTGAGAGATAAGGTAGTTATGACCAAACTGGCTTATTACAATACATCACAAGTCATAATTAACGACAGTAAAAGTCCTCAAAATGTTTGGTTTATGGTAGTGAGTGCATCGTGATGAACTACCCTCCACAAGGTCATTCTTCCTTGTCATTTACCTAAATAAAACAACAAAGCAAGAATGAGCCAAAGACTCAAAGAAGTAAATAGCGTAAGTAACAATCAAACATTCCATGAACAATATATCACAATCATCATTTGAACATTTATCGAAACGAATTTATGAATGGATGAAGTGGAATGATGCATTGAAGGAATTGGACATATTGCGGCATATACTGGGTATAGCGAGTGAAACACCGTCGGTGTTCACTTAAAGTAATCGTATGAAGAGCGTTTCATACGATCAGTCAACGTGGCCCACATTGGAATGGTGGACTCACGTAACATGGCCCACATTGGAATGGTGGACTCATGTACCCATTCGGAATTGATGGGACTTTCAAGTGCCCATCTTGGAATTGATGGGTCTTACAAATGTAATTTATGCATGTCATGATGTGATCCCATGGCAATATTGAATAGTACTCATAATTGAAAAGAAACACATGGCATTCATCTACAAGTACGAACAAGTATAATCATTCACTCACACATCACATTTTGCATCAAACATAGTATACAAGGTACTTGCGGTATATCAACATCATGAACAAGGCACAAAACATTCATGTAAACAACATATCATTATGCATCAAGATTTGCCCTTTGCGTAGTGACTCGTTAGCGAGCAACGGGGTGTTCCCACACGGATGTCTCACCGCCTACACAAGCATGTTCCCAAAATAAGAACAACGATAAAACACTGCTACCGATGTTCTACAATAACCCCTGACTATTCAATATACCGCATAGACCCAAATTGAAAATAAACTATTCTGCCAGATTTCAGCCCTTATGAGCAACGGTACGAGAAAAATCATATTTAATTATCTGGAACTCGAAACGACACGAAACCAGTGCCCAGATTTTCTTAACTTAACTGGCTACAAAACTCTAGTTGATGGTAAACTCTAATTCGGCCAATACAGAGGTCTAATCATCCAATGAAAAACTATAATTGCAGTCTGCCCAGAATTCAGAACAGCCCGAACGAAAAGGCTCTAACTTTTAAACCACTGATCCAAATAAAGTGATTTTTATCAGCCTGGAAACATGGTGAAATTATCTTCAGAAACCTAGTTGGGTGGCCGACCTGATTCTGACTTTAACTAGATCAAAACCTAGGTGCAACCGACTATACCCAGCAATTCTGGCAGACAGACCAGCACGTAGTAAAACAGTCATAACTTTTAATCTACTGGGTGAAAATTCGTGATCCAGGTGCCAAACGAAAGCTAATGAAACCAGAAACATATCTCTAGGAGAGGTCAACCCGAGATTCGGCCTCTAAAGGGTCAAAACTGGCCGCGCAAGAAGACAGATGCGTTCTGGAATCTCCAGGACAGAACGCGATTTAGATCTAATCCACCATTAATCAATAAAACCGAATCAAACTACCACTAAAACACCTTCGTTACCCTTGAAGACCCGTAGAACGACGATGATCTGGTTCCCTAAGGCCTTCCTCCCTTCTCCTCTCCTCCCTCTCCAAAGGGCCGCCACAAGGACGCGAAGGATGGCCGTGGCGACGGCGGGAAAGGAGATGTCGGAGGATCTTGGGGAGAAGCACCGGATCACCGAAGACAACACCACAGCGAGAGGGGCACCAAGGGGCAGCAAGGAGTAGGGAGAGGGCAATAGAGGTGGCGGCCACAAGGGGAGGGAGAGGGGAAGTGGGGAGGCGGCTAGGGTTGGGGTGCCTCCCCCTCCCCTTGGCCGCCCCTCTTGGTGGTCTCCCCTCTTGGGCCTCTGGGTGGCGGCCCAAGGCCCAGTTGGCGAAGAAAAGCAGAAACCCCATTGAACTGGAAATTCAGAGTTTGCATTTGTCTTTACCCTCGACTTCATTCTATTTACCGAATTCTATTAGGAGTATTACATTCTACCCCTTAACGAGATTCGACCTCGAATCTAAACACGATCTTACTCGAAAGAAAATCTGCATCGAATTTATTAACGAAAAACACGTACCAAAAGCGAGCAGTGCGGATACTTATCGCGACGAGGTCTCTAGCTCTCAAGCGGCCTCTATTTCGGACTAGAAAACCACCACCCAAAGACCCAAAACGATGCCTAACCTAACACTCAACCGTAACTTTCTAGGTACCCTCATCGAAAGAGGATCGAAGGTAAGACCATACTCAATGGTCAACGTCTTAAACTATAACTCGAATCTTGAATGGTTCACCGCCCACTCAAGACTGAACACACCCGACGTTGCGTGCTTGCCAGCGTGCAGAGACGGTTAAAACGAAATACCAAATTTCTAATTTCTGCAACTTTCGAAAACGAAGAGAATCCAATTGAAAATAGAGAGTCCTCATCGCGTCCGCTCAATGCTAATTCTCCACCAAAAGATTAAATTCCAAATTTGACAGTTCATTTCAAAACAAATCCATTTTCTAAATAGGCAGTTTACAAATGAACACCAATACAACCAAAGGAGAAATTACTGGCACGCCCAAACCAAACACTTGCAGTTTGTCTGAATTGGAAAGAATCTACATGCCAACATAATCTCAACGCAAATTGCAGAAAACACCGGTCAACAACACCAACTCAACCGAGAATCAAGAAAACACCTCATTATCCGATGAACATTCCTTTCCACAGTTTCTTTCTTCTAGGAATAAAATTTCTCTCGAATCCTTGAAATTTGAATTCATCGCATACCACACGAGCTTAAACCTTTTAGTCAAATATCCTCAAATCATGCTCAAACTGAATTAAATCATCCACACCATTGTGAAGAGACTCTATGAAATCTCTTCGGATACTCTAGGTAATACAGAGTCGATTTGATTGAAAGCATCCATAACACCACAATGGTAGGCACCACGCAATCACATTATCTTCAATTTCCAATAACAACAATTCAAGATCCTTAGCACGCACGGACATGTACTACATCAGAAGAGTTCTATCAATGACCATTCATTGCTCAGGAAACTCTATTATCCCACTTCGTCTACGCACAATCATCGGGTAACCAATGGTCTAGCATAACAATGCAAACCCAAACTTAACCTCCAAGATCTCTACCACAAATTTCAATTATAACATATAGGGAAATCAATGGATTGACTCTCCAACATTTTCCCCAATTCTAACGTATTCACTCACTTGCATACTTAGAAATTTCTCGCCTAATCTCGCATCATTATCCAATTGCGTTGCTTTATAAAAGTAATCAAGGTTTCCATACTTTCGATAATCACCGACCATTCAATCACGAACTGAAGTTATGAAGTTTCACTATACCATAGGTTCTACTCAGTCGAAACACTTTTCAGACTTACTTCGAAACCAAGCATTCCATGTGAATTAATTTTTCCCCAAGAGATACAGATCAAAACCATTCTACATTCTACTACTCCTCCAAGAACTTGGTAGCAAAATATCACCGCTACGATTACTCATCTACCACCAACCGGTTGCCAAACTTAGCCTTTGCAAACACTTTGCAACCCAAAGCTGTGATCCTTTCTCAAAAGGAAGAGGCGAACAAAGATAAGTTTATTCACACGAAAGACGTTGCTCATCACGGCGAGCGAAACCAAAAGAAATATTACGATAAAGGTGATCTTGAAAACGAAAGTGAGTTCATAATTGAGGCACACCTCAAAAGAGAATAGCAAAAACAAATAGACACGAAAGAAAGATATTACGTTTGAAATTCGCCATCTCTTGAGCGGAAAGAGCAACAAATTTAGGGCGCTTCAAATAACCACAAGATTTAATTAAGAATCGATAAGATCCTTCAACATGCCAACTTGCTCGAAACAGTTCATCTACTTGGGAAACACGAGATCCAAATGTTCTCAGCCACAAAACTCGAAACATTTCCCTTTACAGGATTTCACGGAAAACAAACGGATTAACCGTCTCGAAGGATCAACGAAAATATTCTTTTATTGCAACCTCACTTTGCGAACTCAAACCAAGGAGCCTTTCGGACTAAATCACACGAAATCTTTAAGAAACAATAGGTTAATCCAATTCCTCTAGTTACCCAAAATAATTTCAGTTACCAGTTGATTCACGAGCTCCAAGTTACCGTGAAAGCTAAACTTGACATATTCTTATTTAAACGTTGCCACTAAAGGCGATCAATTTACTACAGGTATTAACATCAAGCCCATAACAACACTTAGAAAACTTTTCGGAAGACCCACGTGGAATGAATGGGTTGATTCCTTCTCGAAAGAAGAGGCAAATAGAAACGATCTTCACCAACTGAAAAATCACTTACCACTCGCAAGGAACACAGAACTCAGGGGAAAACCAATTAGGCAACGAACTCAGAAAACATATGGGAAGTCCACAGTTGAAAACATAGGCCTCACAAAAAAAAGAATATCCGACCTTAACCGTTAGGAACAAATGGGTATTCAAGATCAAAACACCCGCATCATGGAAGAACTATTATAATTTTTTTCAACATATCTCACTACTCGACAAACTATGTTTACCACAAAGAACTTGAATTCCCCAAAAGAGCATGAACACCAAAACTAGAAATTTGATCGTTTTAGAAATGTTACGAAAGGCGGACAACTTTCTTTCTTTATAAAGGAATCAACATTGCCATCACATTACTGATCATATCAATAAACCTTCTAAAGGAACATGGCAAATCGCGTTATAGAAATTTTTCAACATCAAATGGAATTGTAATAACAACTTATTCTAGAAAGGAAACTTAGTACGAAAACCACAAAACTGAAACCAACCTCACACACAACTCCACCATAACATTAGAAAAGGGTTTCGATTTTTTTTTTCAAGAGAGGTTCTAAACTCCAACATTCCAGCTACTCCGAAAGAAACGAGTAGAGTCAAGACTTTCTTCGACAAACTTTGTAAAAGCTAATTCCCGTTCCCCAAAATACCAAACGGTTAACTAGGTCCCCTTAATCAACAAGTGAGATAGGACCCTTACAAAAAAAATGATCTTGTCAATAATATCGTGTACAAGTAGCAAAGAGAGCTCAGCAATCAGAAAGACAAGAATTGTTTTGAAAAACATCTAGGGACCAATAGGAACCCGTAGCCAACCAATTTGTTTGATTACCATCTCCGACTTAATCAACCCAAGGCACCACAAAAGGGTTTTAACACTAATCCTCGAGAAAGAGATCGTTAAACTTCAAGGCGGAATGATCCAAAAGAAATACATGGAGCCAATGCTTCCTCGTGTTAACGAACTTGCAACAGAAAACTCTCATTATACAAACTATCAAACGAGTAAATGAGTCGCTATTTTCCAATGAGAAGGAAGGAACAAACATGGAAATATCAATATTGCCAAGCTATCGAAGATCATTTAAAATAAAAGAAATTCAACAAGCTGAAAAACAATAATATTTTCAGAGAACCATTAAAGACCTATTGGATCTCATCAACTACCACGAATCATGAACCTAAGAGAAATTCATCAACTACCACCAGACAAGAATTTGTAAAAATCAGAAATCAAGGAAGAGAACCACTGTCTAAAGCATCCCAAAAAGAAATATGCAAGATCATTGTGCACTTGATAAAGAACTTGCAAAAGAAATCGCAATGCCCAAACCCCAAACGAACACACGGGTTGAATTTTCCAACAGGGTAAAACAGAACTTCCGTGAAAAGGTAAATCTTGCAATTTAACTACGCTCACGTGGGCGAAATATCACAATAGTAGAAAGAACAATAATTGTTTCAAAGAACGATCAGAAATTTACTAGAGATTGCCCACTTCATTATAACCCTCCATTCAAAAGAAATTCACGATCTATCAGAAACTACAACCAGAAAACCAGATACAAACTTGAGAAGAACAACAACTTCATCAATGAGCTCAGGCTCAACACAGAACTATGGAACAGGGGTAAGAACTTCTCTACTATTACAACACGAACAGTGGTGTAGCCTGGCAAAACCCAGGACGACAACCACGATCTCAGCTGCTCGACGTCCGCTACCGATACGCATAACTAATGCAATCAATTATGAATATATAGGATCATCTCATGACAATCATAGAATAATTCATAGATATATAGGATATCGCATCACGTCATAGCTTAACAACAAGAAAGATAGTACAGAAGCAATTCTATACCATACAACCTAATGAACAACATCACTAGAAATGCGGAAACAATGGATTTCCCAAACCCCACCTACTGTGCACAGTGTGTCATTTTAATAACTTAATTACCACGGACCTAAAGCCCGCTCTGATACCAACTGTAATACCCTGACTATAAGGAAGTCAAGATGTCACCTACAACCACTACTCTTTAGAAGAATAACATCAAAACACATGACCAGGTTAATCAAGTAGAAAGATTATACGGAAACAAGAATTCATCATCAGGTTTAATCAATGGAATAGAAATAAACAATTATGAGAGATAAGGTAGTTATGACCAAACTGGCTTATTACAATACATCACAAGTCATAATTAACGACAGTAAAAGTCCTCAAAATGTTTGGTTTATGGTAGTGAGTGCATCGTGATGAACTACCCTCCACAAGGTCATTCTTCCTTGTCATTTACCTAAATAAAACAACAAAGCAAGAATGAGCCAAAGACTCGACAAGTAGCTAGTAGTAACAATCAAACATTCCATGAACAATATATCACAATCATCATTTGAACATTTACTGGAAACGAATTTATGAATGGATTAAGTGGAATGATGCATTGAAGGAATTGGACATATTGCAGCATATACCGGCATAGCGAGTGAAACACCCGTCGGTGTTCACTTAAAGTAATCGTATGAAGAACGTTTCATCGATCAGTCAACGTGGCCCACATTGGAATGGTGGACTCACGTAACATGGCCCACATTGGAATGGTGGACTCATGTACCCATTCGGAATTGATGGGACTTTCAAGTGCCCATCTTGGAATTGATGGGTCTTACAAATGTAATTTATGCATGTCATGATGTGATCCCATGGCAATATTGAATAGTACTCATAATTGAAAAGAAACACATGGCATTCATCTACAAGTACGAACAAGTATAATCATTCACTCACACATCACATTTTTGCATCAAACATAGTATACAAGGTACTTGCGGTATATCAACATCATGAACAAGGCACAAAACATTCATGTAAACAACATATCATTATGCATACAAGACTTGCCTTTTGCGTAGTGACTCGTTAGCGAACAGCGGGGTGTTCCCACACGGATGTCTCACCGCCTACACAAGCATGTTCCCAAAATAAGAACAACGATAAAACACTGCTACCGATGTTCTACAATAACCCCGACTATTCAATATACCGCATAGACCCAAATTGAAAATAAACTATTCGCCAGATTTCAGCCCTTATGAGCAGCGGTGCGAGAAAAGCATATTTAATTATCTGGAACTCGAAACGACACGAAACCAGTGCCCAGATTTTCTTAACTTAACTGGCTACAAAACTCTAGTTGATGGTAAACTCTAATTCGGCAAATACAGAGGTCTAATCATCCAATGAAAAACTATAATTGCAGTCTGCCCAGAATTCAGAACAGCCCGAAAGAAAAGGCTCTAACTTTTAAACCACTGATCCAAATAAAGTGATTTTTATCAGCCTGGAAACATGGTGAAATTATCTTCAGAAACCTAGTTGGGTGGCCGACCTGATTCTGACTCTAACTAGATAAAAACCTAGGTGCAACCGACTATACCCACCAATTCTGGCAGACAGACCAGCACGTAGTAAAACAGTCATAACTTTTAATCTACTGGGTGAAAATTCGTGATCCAGGTGCCAAAAGAAAGCTAATGAAACCAGGAACATATCTCTAGGAGAGGTCAACCCGAGATTCGGCCTCTAAAGGGTCAAAACGGGCCGCGCAAGAAGACAGATGCGTTCTGGAATCTCCAGGACAGAACGCGATTTAGATCTAATCCACCATTAATCAATAAAACCGAATCAAACTACCACTAAAACACCTTCGTTACCCTTGAAGACCCGTAGAACGACGATGATCTGGTTCCCTAAGGCCTTCCTCCCTTCTCCTCTCCTCCCTCTCCAAAGGGCCGGCCACAAGGGCCGCGAAGGATGGCCGTGACGACGGGCGGGAAAGGAGATGTCGGAGGGGATCTTGGGGAGAAGCACCGGGATCACGGAGACAACACCACAGCAGCGAGGGGGCACCAAGGGGCAGCAAGGAGTAGGGAGAGGGCAATGGAGGTGGCGGCCACAAGGGGGAGGGAGAGGGGAAGTGGGGGAGGCGGCTAGGGTTGGGGGTGCCTCCCCCCTCCCCTTGGCCGGCCCCTCTTGGGCTGGTCTCCCCCTCTTGGGCCTCCTGGGTGGCAGCCCACGGCCCAGGTTGGCGAAGAAAAGCAGGAAACCCTCCCGCTGAACTGGAAATTTAGAGTTTGCATTTGTCTTTTACCCCTCCAGCTTCATTCTATTTACCGAATTCTATTCCGGAGTATTACAGCCGTGCGTCTGCTTCTCCGAGTAGTCGTACTTGCCGCACGTCTTCTCCTCCGACTCCTGTGATAGTCACAAGTTGTGGATCATTCTAGTGTTGATGGCTCGCAACAACACCTCCAAGGTATCCACACGTACGGGGCAGGGACACCACGCGCTGTAGTGCTAGCACCGGCAGCGTGGTTGAGGAAGGCGTGGCTATTAGGGTTTCGGGAAGTTCTTTAAAAGATCATCATCATACCCCTTGCCACCGCCCCTCTATTTATAGGCATCCATGATGGGTCTCAAACTTGAGCCCAATTACGAACTCGAGGCCTACAAGAATTCAGATAACCATCCAAATCAAATCCCAGCCCTTTGTGTGTGTAACCCTATAGGTTCATGTTTAATCGGTTGTGACTCGGAAACTCTTTTCCGACCACTAGTCGTCAGCGGTACCTAGCAGCACATAACGACCAGCACATAACACACATAGAATATATCAGATGAATCTTAATGCGATATGATCTACGACCAGGTCCATATCACTAACGACCAGCTCATATCTCTATACAACCAGTTCATATATGGTCTCGACCAGTTCGTAGTTCCTTACGACCAGGTTTCGACCACTTAGTGACCATGTTCGACCAGCCTACGACCAGCTCGTATCTCCATACGACTAGTATGTATCTGATTGAACTGAAAGACTGTGGATTTCATGGGGATATGTTCCAGATCTTAGGATGATGTGACAATTGGCAATGGCGTTTACGGTTTGTCGTTTCACGTGTTTTCGACAAAGTTCTGAGCTTCTTGGGCGAGGCGGTCCGACCGGTCCTTGCACCGGTCCGAGGTCCCAAATCGGTCGGACCGCCATGTGGGCGGTCGGACCGGCGATGACCAAAGTCGTCAAAAGCGAGCCGGGCCAAAAATAGGTGTTGTAGGCAAGTGAGGGATCCCAATGCACTTGGTCTCATGATTTTGTAGTCTCCAAGAAAAGTTTTATTGGTTTAAAGTTTCGAAAGGTTTGGATTTTCAGGGTTGAAATTCGGCTAAGTCCCAAGGCGGTCCGATCGCTCACGAGGAGCGGTCCGACCGCCAAGAGAAGCCGACCGGCCACTCACGGAGCGGTCGAGCCGTAATAACTTGAACGTTGGCCAACCGTGGCGATGTTGTTTTGTTAGGTCAAAGTCACCGGTTTCATGGCATATGATTTGCATGATGCATGTTTTGACTAACATGGGTCAAGTTGTGAAGAACTTGTTCCCGAATTCGTGTTTGCTTATCCGTGGTTGTGCGAGGTTGCTTGGTGGTCAACGACGGTCAGCGGCGAGGAGGATCGGGACTAGACTTGGAGAGTTGAGGTCCAGAACGATCGACGATGCCGGGTGAGGTTAATGACTCAAGCGTGACACAAGATGGACAAGGGTGACCTATTGGCGAATCCATGGCGCATGGTGAAGCGGTTTAGGTCAAAAGGTTAAAGACGGCGCTTTGGCGCGTGCGTGTGTGACCCGTTTATTAGTGGGCCTTAACGGGAGCCCAATGGAGTCAAACCCTAGGAGTCTAGGCCTCCACTATAAATAGGGGGAGGTGGTGGCTGCACCATCGAGCTCTTTTCTCTCTCGCCTCTTTTGTTGCGAAACCCTAATTGGCTTAGGGAGTTGAGGTGGAGGCTAGGGCTCTTTATGGTTTGAGGTGAATTTCGTGATCTTGGATTGACCACCGATCCATGATGGCGTGGGTGTAATCCAAATGACGATCACGTTCTTAATCTATGCAAGGTTTGCTTGAGATAAGTCTCTTTTCGTTCTTGCTTTCAATTTGGTGATTTTAGGGCTTTCTTTGATCCGCAAGTTTGTGATTGATTCTTTCACGTGGATTAGCTTGCTGTGATATGTGTGAATCTATCTAGCATCATCTTGATCATCAATCTCTCACGAACAAGCTTTAGGATCAAGTTTTCGCTTTTGCGGTTTTTGCACCTTCTTCAATCAGATCATAAAAGATCTTTGTTCGTCCAAGAATTATCATAATTGTTGATTGGAATAGGTCCTTAATATCATAGAGAAGGTGTGTGTAAAGTTTCGTGAAGTTTGGAGTTGAGAATCAAAAGTTAGACCTAATTGCAACTTCGTCATCGGGCTGTTTTTACTGTTCTGGAGCCTGCCGGTCAGACCGCCCCACACCAGAGGTCAGACCGATTTTGGTGCCGGTCCGACCGCCCCACACCGTCGTCGACCGATTTGGTACGGTCGGACCGCCAAGATATAAATGCGGTCAGACCGGCCAGTCTCTGTTAGTTTTGATTCTTGCTGATTTTTATCGCATTGCTTAGGGGTTTTAATTGGATTCAATACTAGTCTTCCGCTGTACTGGTATATTGATCTTCATAGCTTCATCATAGCTATTGGAGTGAAATTGTGTTGAATTCATATTTTGTGAAAAAGTGAGCGTGCTCCTATTCACCCCCCCTCTAGTCGCCTTTTCGGTCCAACAAGTGGTATCAGAGCCCGGTTAGTTCAATCTTGATCTTAACCGGTCCTTTGAACTTTGGCGATGGATAAGTTTTCTACTAAACCACATATCTTCGATGGGCACGACTATGCCTATTGGAAGAATCGTATCTTGCGTCTTTCTTGAGAGCGAGGACAAGCTATTTGGGATGTTGTTAGAGCCCACGGTTATTCCCGAAATTGCTACACACTCAATGATTCTTGTGGCAAACAACAAGAAAGCTAAAAATCTTTTATATGGTGCGCTTGGTAGACAAGAATATGATCGTATTTGCAATCTTACCATCACAAGCATGAAATTTGGAACACTCTCGAAACATATCATGAGGTTCGTCCCAAATCAAAAGGTCGCCAAGCAGTTTACAAGCGTGAATACAATAAATTCGAGATGCGTCCTGGAGAGAGCATCGATGACATTTTCAGTCGCTTTAATAAAGTAATTAATCAAATGAAAGCTGTTGATATTGAATATTCTCAATCTGAAAATGCCACCCATCTCTTAGCTGCAATCAACACCAAGAAGTGGGAGATGAAGGCTACTGCTATAGAGGAAAATGTTGATCTTTCAAGTCTTACTTTAGAATTGCTTTATAGTAAACTCAAGACTCATGAAATTAAAAGAGTTGATCATCCCAAGAAATATAATTTAGCTTTGGTAGCAGATCCTCTCAAAAAGGCTTTTGATGACTCTTTTGAATCTTCTTCTGGATTTTCATTTGCTTGTTTATCTGCTATTCATGAAGAGGAGCTTGAAAGTATTCTAAAACAGAGTTAGCTCTTCTAGCTAAAAATTCACACGGGCCTACAATAATGTGAGAAACAAAAAGAGAGGTGGTCCGGTGACATGCTATGAATGTGGTGAGCTCAATCATATCCGGGCAAATTGCCCCAAGCTGAAAGGTAAGAGCAATCATAAGGAAGGAAAGCCAGCTTGGAAGAAGCCTCCTTTCAACAAATCAAGGTATGAGGCTAATAAGCTTGTGAAGGCTGCTCACCGGTCCTTGCCGCTTTTGAGGATCAATCCTTGAGCGATGTGGATACCGGGAGTGAGGAGGACAAGGAGGAGGAGATCCTCAAGGCAAAAAGAAAGGGAAGGCCAAAGACTTCACTGGCATGTGCTTCATGGTCGACAAGCGACATTGATGATGATGAGGTATCTTTTTCTTATGATGAGCTTTCTGCTAAATATGATTCTATAGTTGAACAATTGCTTAGTCAAGATGAAGCGCTAGAATTTGTTATGACAAAAAATAAGAAATTAGAGTCAAAGATTAACAAACTGAAAGTAGAGCTTAAAAATGCTAAGACTCTTGAACCTGATGAATGTTTATCTTGTCATGCTATGCACTCAGAAATTACTAAGTTACAAACTGCTCATAATATTTCTGTACAACAACTTGAGAATGCTAGATCTGAACTAAATGAAATTAAAAGTGCTCCTTGTGAAAAATGTTTAGAATCTAGTAAATTGATTGCTTTTGATGTGTTTGATTCTAGCCCTTGCACTTCATGTTTAGAAAAGGAACGTGAAATCAAAGATATCTTAGAAGCTGCTAGAGTCAAATATGCTAAGCTTAAGGACAATATTGAAAATACTACTTGTGCTTCTTGTTCCGCTCTTAAGCTTGAAATTGCTTTGTATAAGGAGAAATCTATGGATAAAACTTGTGATGCTTGTGTTAACTTGAGAAAAGAAAATGCTTACCTTCATGATACATTAGAGAAATTTTCTAAAGGTAAGAAACAATTAAACATGATTCTTGACAAGTCCAAAACTCCTTATAAGAAGCAAGGTTTAGGATTCAATTCTTTTCAAGACAATTCAAACCCAAAAGTCATTCAAGTCTTGGAAAAAGGTTTAATTGAATTCAAAACCCAACCTGCAACAACATCTTTTAAATCTGCAGGTTTTGCCCAACCTTGTATTAATTCAAATGGTGCTTCTTCTAGTGGTACCAAGTACCATTGCACTTATTGCAAGAAAGGTGGGCATTTGATTGAATTCTGTTGGCGTAGGTTGAAAAATGATAGGAAAAATTTTGATAGAATTTCATTCATGCAACCTAGAGCTTCTATGAGACATGGTAACACTGAAAAGAATAAACCTGGATTAGGATTTTTCTCTCATGCAAATCATTATGTTTCTAGATATCCTAATTCTAATGTTTATCGATCAAGCGGTCTCGACACGGTGGTCACCGGTCTGACCGTTTTGGTCGCCGGTCTGACCGCCAGCACAACGCCGGTCAGACCGCCCATGGACAGTTTAAGTCTCATGTTAATTTAAACATTGCTCATAACCGAATGATAGATGAAATCAAGGATAGTACTTCTGGTTTGTATACTCCTTGAAGACGTGTGTCTCAGTACTGGATTCCTAAATCTTGTTTATCTAACCCCAGTATTGAGACACATCGTTCTTTTGTTCCTTGATTTTCAGGACTACCGTGGAAAGAGGAAGAACACGTGGTTCGTCGACTCCGGGTGTTCACGCCACATGACCGAAAACTCAAAATGGTTCACCTCTTTCACGCGGGCAACAGGTGATGACTTCATCACCTTTGGAGATGATACACAAGGGCGAATTGAAGGAACAGGATCAATTAGGGTGAACAACAAATTCATTCTAAAGGATGTCGCTCTTGTGGACAAGCTTAAGTATAATCTCCTTTCTGTTTCTCAGCTTCTTGATGATGGTTATGAGACTGTTTTTAAGAAAAATGCTTGTCGTGTGCTTGATTCTACTGGTGAGCTTGTGTTTGGAATCTCTAGAGTTGGTAGAATTTTGGAGCTGATTTTTCAGAATCTCTTGCTGGATCTCTTAAATGTTTGCTTACATCTTCTTCTGATTTCTGGCTTTGGCACCGACGTTTGGGGCACATTGGTTTTGATCATCTGACACGAGTTAGCAACCTTGATCTCATGAGAGGTTTGCCCAAACTCAAAGCCGCCAAGGATCTTTGTATGTGCGCCTCATAGGCATGGCAAACAAGTTGCCGCCTCACACCCTTCTCGTGACTATGGTTATGACTGACGGACCAGGACAGTTACTTCATATGGATACTGTTGGTCCTGCTAGAGTCCGGTCAGTCGGTGGAAAATGGTATATTCTTGTCATAGTCGATGATCTTTCTAGATATACTTGGGTGTTCTTTCTTACTTCAAAAGATGAAGCTTTTGGTTATTTTCATGACCTTGTTCTTCGTTTGGCTTCTGAGCTTCCTGGTGCTTTGAGAGCGATTCGCGATGATAATGGCACGGAGTTCAAAATGCTTCTTTTGCTTCTTTTGTCTTTGGCGTGGTATTGAGCATCGCTTCTCCTCTCCACACGTCCCTCAACAAAATGGCGTGGTGGAAAGGAAGAATAGGACCTTAGTCGAAATGGCTAGGACGATGCTAGATGAGTATAACACACCGAGGAGATTTTGGGCGAAGCTATTGCTCTTGCTTGCCATATTGCAAATCGTGTCTTTTGAGACCTTCTTTAGGCAAGACTCCTTATGAGCTTCGTTTTGGTAGAAAACCCTCTGCTTCGCATTTTGAGTTTTGGATCAAAATGTTTTATTCTTAAGACAGCAACTTAGATAAATTTGAATCAAGAACTTTTGATGGGTTATTTCGGGTTATCCCGCTCATTCGAGGGTTTTCGGTTTTAATCTGAGACTAACATTATTCAGAGACTTGTAATGTCACTTTTGATGAGACTAGCCACGAGCTAGATCTATTGCTCTGATGACTTACGGTGTGAGAGAGCATTTTGTTGAGGAAGATGAGGACGAAGCTAATATCATTCCTTCATCTGCTTTCTTCAAGCGCCCATTCGATACAAGAACACGCTACGTCTACTTCACCTTGATTGAGGCTCTGCTTTGCATCTTCATCATCAGCAGACTACTGCGGAGGTCGAAGAAACAGTATCTCACCCGGCGCTCCGCCGCATTCAGAGACATCCTCCGGAGCAGATAATAGGTAATCTACATGAGCGAGTCACTCGCTCGGGTATAATGATCCAAATCTCTACTCTCATTCGCTTTTGTTGCTTCTTTTGAACCCCGCGATATATCACATGCTTTATCGATTCTAGGTGGGTAAATGCCATGCATGAGGAGTTAGAGAATTTTGAAAGAAACAAAGTTTGGAACCTAGTAGAACCTCCTAGTGGTCATAATGTTATAGGAACCCGTTGGGTGTTTAAGAATAAACAAGGTGAGGATGGTTACGTGGTTAGAAATAAGGCCGATTGGTAGCTCGGGGTTTGACCAAGTTGAGGGGTTAGATTTTGATGAGACATTTGCTCTGTTGCTAGACTAGAAGCCATTCGCATTCTCGCTTGCATTTGCTGCATCAAAAGGTTTTAAATTATATCGATGGATGTTAAAAGTGCATTTTTAAATGGTTTCATAGATGAGGAAGTGTATGTTAAGCAACCCCGGTTTTGAGGATCCTAAATATCCAAATCGTGTTTTCAAGCTATCTAAAGCATTATATGGTCTTAAACAAGCCCCTAGAGCACAGTATGATAGACTTAAGACCTTCTTGCTTAAAAATAATTTTGAGATGGGTAAAGTGGATAAAACTCTATTTATTCTTAGGCGTGACAATGACTTCACTTGCTCAAATTTACGTGGATGATATTATTTTTGGTGGTTCCTCTAATGCTCTTGTTTCGACTTTTCCGACACTATGTCCAGGAATTTGAGATGAGTATGATGGGAGAGCTTAATTACTTTTGGGACTTCAAATCAAGCAATGCAAGGAAGGAACTTTCATCCATCGACGAAGTACACTAAAGATCTACTAAAACGCTTCAACATGGGTGATTGCAAGCCAATTTCCACTCCCATGGCAACCTCATTGTTTTGGATCCGGATGAAGAAGGAGAAGTCGTGGATCAACGCGAGTACCGCAGCATGATCGGCTCCTTACGTATTTGACGGCCTCGAGACCGGACATTCACTTCACGGTATGCCTTTGTGCAAGATTTGAGCGTCTCAGAGAACTTCCCATCGCCAAGCCGTTAAGCGCATATTCGGTATTTACACTCTACCCTCTTATATGGCATTTGGTATTCATGCTCTTGACTTTGTCCATTAGGGTTTTTCAGATTCGATTTTGCGGTCATCGGTTAGATAGGAAGAGTACCT